>OZ007598.1:58457853-59057853 GCA_963931845.1 Maratus michaelseni
CTGAGATTAAATCTAAAACCTCATCAGTTTTAAGGTGAATGCAGTCTAAGGCATTGGTTTAAGCTCTGGCTCTCTGCATAGATTGCGAGTTTGAATACCGTTTCCGATAGAAAGATTTCTGAAATACTTTTGGCTATACTTCTTATTAATTACTGTCATATTTTAACGAATAAAAGTTATATGATTTATATTTTTTTCGAATGCTTTTCCATTAATAAAGGTTAACACCCAGCAATATTTTTACAAATTAAACATTGTATTATAAATGTAATAATATAAATAAAACACATTTGTATTAAAAATATTTAAATTTTAAAAAAATGCAAAGCGAGAAGAAAATATATTTCTTTTAAAACTAGATAACAATATTTTTTGAAGAAATTTTTACACGGTCTGCAAAACTGTTGTATTTGTAACCAATAAAAAATTTCAAAGAGTTTGGACAACAATTTTTTTTATTTAACTATGAAATGATCCTACGTAAAAAACAAAGCACTTTTACCACTAAATATCAATCTTTTTCCGTGAATTTTTTATTTAAAATATAGATTTATACAAAACCGGGTTAAAGATATAAAATCATACAAATTTGAGTTTTATTTAAGGTTATTATTACGGACCCGGACAACGCCGGGCGGGGTCAGATAGTATGTTATTAAATAAGTCGAATATTCTTATTACAAAAATTTTGTAGCAATATCTGAATAAAACTGAAGTAGTGAACTGGAAAAACTGAATGCGTAGTAACACAAAATCAAAACAATTTTTTTTCAGGCACCAAACTGGTCATTATAAATTCATTAATAAAATAGCAGATAGACCACTATTTAATCAGTAAATGTAACGAAGGTAACGAAAGGTAACGTGTGGATAGAAAGGTAACGAAAGGTAAGAAAGGTAACGTGTAGAAAAGGTAACGTGTGGATCGGGATTTATGATATCCATTTACGCGCACATATGTTATGTTATTTAGTAAATCCATTTGTCGGTTTTCTCTTCTATACCTATTTAAATTTTGTTGAATTTAATTAAATGTTGAATTTAATTAAATTGTTTAATTAAATTTCCAATTGCAACTCTGATCCTATCAATAACTTCCTTATACAATGTATCAACATATATCTTAGGAGAGTCAGTTATACTAACTTGATCTACTACGGATTCTCCAAATTCGTTAATGTTTCGATCCCCTATTAATTAGACTCATATTTATATTTATAACTTAAAAATCTGATTATCTTGCATTGACAAAGTACTGATGAGTTGGAAAGCGATTATTGAAAGATTATTAAAAATCTTATTAAAAATGTTTTCATAGGTTGGCATTTCAAAGAGATATTTCCAGGATTAGTTAACACAATTTTAAAACTGTTATTTTTGCATTCTATAAATCCACAGCAAACTGTCTTTCTAAACTTTCCAAATATTTAAGATAAAATAGGTAGTTGATCCAATTTTAAATTAACCTTTAACGAACGAATGCCCCCATATTCGCGACAGCATATTTTTGTTATACAAATATGTTGTTTCCAATTCGGCACCAGCATTTTTAATTATGTAATATCATATTTCCTACTATATTTTTCCGGTATAAATATAATTTTTAATATCAAAATGACAAAAAACAAATACAGTATCATCTAGTATAAAGGAAATTAGTCTATAAAGCTGTGTATATAAAATATATTCATCAAATATATAATTTTTATATTATTAATATTTTATGTCTGCGTCTTCTAAATTTGAAGTATTGTCTATCTTCTTAAGATTAAAATGTTTCCGCTCAAGATCGCATAGAAGTGATTCAGTAATCAAAGAATTATGGTTCTTGCTTTCTATAATCCACAGTTTTGGAAATAAAACGCGATCGATAAAATGTGATATTACCAATGGCGTAGCTTGAAATTTATCGAGGGGAGAGGGGGGGGTGGAGGATCTGACATTGACGACCTTTTATAATTTTCATGTCCCGCCTCTCCCCGCCACATCACCACCACCCGATCTATCCTCATATCTATTATGAACAATTTGTCTTTTGTGATGCCTTTTAGATTCGTTAACCTGATTGATTTTTTCACCATTCCAAAAAAAAATTAGGCGGTTAATTTGTTTACATGTATTTTTTGTACATGTATTTTAAAATATCTTTTCTCGAATATTAATTCCACTTTTAATTATAAATTGCTGCCAACTATAATTAATGTATTAATATCTGCCAACCGTCTGTTACTATTGGCAGACTTGAATAATCCACTTGAATAATCATGACAACAAGCAGGATCCGACAGACCCTTATACTTATTCTATGTAATAAACTGAAATACTTTTTATGCATGAATCTCTTATGACTATACTAAAATTCAATCTTGTTAATCTTTGTCATATTTACGAAGTTATTTTTATTCAAAAATACACAAAATCTGCAAGCATTCTTATTCATACGCCGTGGAATACGGAATAGCGTTTTTCTATAAAATATATAATATTTTAGAAAATGTTCTCATATTTGACATTTTCAACTGATTTCCGAGAAAGGGCAAATGGTGAAAAGTTGTCTTTCATTTAGGAATCGGTTATAACTCAAGATGTATACACAACACATTAAAATTTGCTATAGTACAAAATAAAATTGTGTAAATTATGAAGATCAATTGTAATTTTTTTCAAATATTGTCTACAGATTGAGGCCACCTCAAACTGAAGGGGCGCTGGGCCAGTGTCCGTTGTGCCCATGCATAAATTTGGACCTGGGAATAAAACTTGAAAATCTAACAACACAGTGTTGAATCTTAAATAAAGGCGTTCTTAAAAATAACAGTTTAGTTTGAGTTTAGTACATTCGATACCAAAAGATTTATAAACAATTCATTTTACCTATTGAAAGTTGTTGCATCTAAGTTTTGCGTTAATATTTCAAACTGATATCGCAATTTTTTTTAGGCGGCAGAGTTACATCCAGAAAATCATAGCTTAATATTTGTGATAAAAGCATTCTTATTATTTCAAAAAAACTGATAATTGTGGTATTGTGAAGCAGGATAGTAGATTTCTAATTGATCCCTATTGCATTCATTTGTTTAAAATGTGGTTGTTTTGTGAACTTTAACTGTTGAAAGTTGTTGCATCTAAGTTTTGTTTTAATATTTACAACTGATTTGGCAATTTATTTTAAGCGGCAGAATTACCTTAAAAAAGCATAGCTTTATTTGTGATAAAAGCACTCCTGTTATTAAAAAAACAGATGATTGTGGTATTGTGAAGTACGATGATAGATTTCTAATTAATCATTTGTTGAAAATGTGGTTATTTTGTCGACTTTATTGAAAGTTGTTGCACTTAAGTTTTGTGATAATATTTTCAACTGATTAAGCAATTTATTTTAAACCGCAAAGTTTCCTCTAGATTTTAATAAAAGAAAACTGCCCAGTTAAACTGACGGCATTGAGCTCACAGGCTATTCACACTAACTGTAAATTATATTCTTGCCCTCGAAAAATGAAGAAATCGACAATATATTAAGGGGGTAACCATTCCCCGTTTCTCCCCCCTATAATTAACCAACGAACCACTAAAACTAATCAGGCAAGCGTCTTATCACAATGAGCATATATGTAAAATTTGAAGAAAATCGGATAATTCTGCTTTAAAAACCCATTTATCTATATTAAGGGTGGTTCGTCCCCCCGTTCACCCCCCTTATACTTAACCAATGAACCCCAAAACTAATCAGGGAAGTGCCTTACCACAATGAGCCTATATACAAAATTTGAAGTAAATCGGATAATTCTGCATGGAAAACACATTTATCCAAATTAAAGTGGTGGGGGGGGGTAGCCCCCGTTCCCCCTCCTTTACACTTCACCAATGAACCCCAAAACTAATCAGGGAAGCCCCTTACCACAATGAGCCCATATACAAAATTTGAAGAAAATCGGATAACTCTGCAAGAAAAATTCATTTATCGAAATTAAGGGGGGAGGATTAGCAACTTTATACTTAACCTATGAATCCCCAAAACTAATCAGGAAAGAACATAATCACAATGAACCTATATACAAAATTTGAAGAAAATGGGATAATTCTGCATGAAAAAACCATTTATCTAAATTAAGGGGGGTTAGCCCCCCGTTCCCCCCCTTTATAGTTAACCAATCAACCCCCAAAATTATTCAGGGAAGCGCCTTATCACAAGTAACCTATAAATAAAATTTTAAACAAAACGGTTATTTCTGTCAAGAGTTATCGCGTTACGTACATACGTACATACATACAGAACGGGCGGGCACATTAGCTCTCAGGCTTTGATAGCCTGTGAGCTAAAAAGCATTGATGGTATAAGGCAGGACTGTCCAACCTGGCGCACCGTTTTTCACCAGAAAATTCTTATAGAAATATTTGCTTTATTCAATCTCCGAATATATAAGGAAAATGTTTCTGTAAGAATTTTCTGGTGAATAGCTGGCGCCAGTTTGGACAGCCCTGGTATAAGGAAACGATGTAGAAAAACCCAGACAAATTGCTTTTCATTGTGAATATACATCTTAACTCGATTGCTAAATACATTATTCAGCAAAAGCACAACACATATGCATTTATAAGAAACTTTACTTCAAACATGTACACCGCAGAAAAAATAAAATAGGTTTATTAATTAAACTGATGAAGAAGCTAGAAATTCAATTAAAGGTACAAAAATAATGAGTAAGATTTTTTTTTAAGGTAGGACTGTTTATTTTCAAAAATGAGCTTTTTTAATTTAAAAATAAAAGCGATACTTGTTTACATAATTGACTTAAAATTATATTTAATGCAAATGCGATTTATATAATTTTAATAAAAAATTTAAAAGCAGGCACAGAAAAGATAAAAATAAAATCTTATTATAATTTTTAAAAAATGAGTGAAATATTTTTTCAAATTATGCTTTTCTGCGCATCATAGACTGCCCCTTAAACCAATATTTTGCAGCTTTTTAAGCATAATTTGTAAACTACTTGGAAGAAAAATTTTAAATTTCGAATGCGCATAAAACAGGGCATAATAAATATAAATCCATAAAAAAAATTGTAGATTATAATTCATATTTTTTTTAATATTAATTTCATAAATCATAATTTATATTATATAGTTATAAAAGTTACAAATTCAACGTATTTATGTTTGGGTTTTTCAGTATTATAACCAAAACAAATTTAGCATATTAGGATTATAATTTCAGGAGATATTAATAAAAATATGAAAATGCAATTTAACATTAGAAACTCTAAATTTTTAAATGTTTATAATTCAAACACTTATCATTCAAATGACTTGAAATTTGATATCTTGGCATAGTTTAAACTGACGATTTGAATTATAGTGTCAAAATTGGGTTTTGCCATTAACTAAGGGTTTGTTTTGATATGTACAGTACATGGCTTTTTAAGCAAATTTTACATACATCATTTAAAAGTAGACTTTATTTCCAATAATTTGGTATCAGTAACTTTTTTTCTACGATAATTTGTTGCGGAGTTAGTGGGAGGAGTTAACTGTTTTTTTCCACGACTATAAGTGAAATCTTTTGAGCAGCCCTGTATATGATCTATAGATTTTATATGCACCATTTAATATGCAAAAAATTAGTTGCATTTAAAGTCGCGTACCACAACAGAAAACGAACTACCAGCAATTATTGTTCATAGACAGTACTGTAACCAAATTCTTTTGAGTGTCCCTGTAAATAAATGATACATTCTATGTATAGCATGCCATACAGTAAGCTCCGTTTAGTGCACCTCAGTGCAGGGCTCCCAAATGGTCCCCCAACAGAGTACCAGTATTTTTTAACCGAAAATTTAATGGTAGGTTTCTACAACATTTCCGCAAAAATTTACCTCCGATGGTCGTTTCTGCAAAACTTGAAAGAAAAATCTAAAAATAAAATTTGTGTAAGAAAATTCCGGTATTTCGAAAGCGGAACCATTTCTGAGCCGGGTCAGTGATACGTATCAATTTGAATACCGAGTAAGTCAAAATGAATATAGCGATTACACACGGCTATAACTATTTAATGTAAAATAATTTATCGATAAGATTAATACAAAATGTAGACGGAACTTCAAAATTTTGTATACATACGTCATAGATGTTCTATGTGACTTCCATTGGTCACACTGACAATTTTCCATTTCAGTCCATTTCACGCTATACATTCTGAAGCATTTGTTCAACCGACGCAAGTGCATTACAAATGCGTACTTTGAGTTCTTCAATTGTTTTGGGCATAGGAGGCACATACACCCAGTCTTTCACATAACTCCATACAAAAAAAAATGCAGGGTGCCAAGTCCGGAGATCTCGGTAGCCAAGCACAGAAGACATCGTCGGCATCTCCACTTCGACCGATCTATGGGGTTATGTGAAAGATGTGCCTCCTATGCTCAAAGCAATTGAAAAACTCAAAGTACGCATTTGTAATGCGCTTGCGTCGGTGACTGAACAATTGCTTCAGAATGTGTGGTTTGAAATGGACTACCACCTAGATGTTGTCCGTGTGACCAAGGGAAGTCACATAGAACATCTATGACGTATGTATACAAAATTTTGAAGTTCCATCTACATTCTGTGTTAATCTTATCGATAAATTATTTTACATTAAATAGTTATAGCCGTTTGTAATCGCTATATTTATTTTGACCTACCCCATATTTTTAAAATAGAGAAACATCGTTAAAATGCTCTGCAAATTATTTTTCCCTATAGACCGTAATGTAACGAAAGTCTTTTGAGTGTACCTTTGAATGAATGATACATTCTATGCACACCATATTCTACAGTATGCGCCTTATAATGCACCTCATTGAAATGTAAAAAATTAGAATATGTTTAAAATAGTATAACATCATTAAAGTACGCCACAAACGATTTTTCCTCATAGAAAACGTAATGTAAGGGAATTCTTTTGAATTGTCCTGTAAAAGAACCATAAATGCTATAGACATTTTCAATATCAAACATGCCATAGTAAACCCCAGTAAAGTAACATATACCAATTTCAAGATAATTCGAGCATATTTACTCTAGTTTGAACACGGGCGGACGACAAACAGACGGCAGACATACAGACAAACAGAATTCATAAAAAAATTAAAAAAATACTGAATATAAAAGAGAACCCAATTCATTTTAAAATCTAAGTTATCGCACAGTGCGCAAAATGTATAATTTAACAGGGAAGTGGGTGTTCTACAAATATTCATGAATTGAAATAATAATAATAATAATAATAAAGTAGGCAGTCGCTTCCATATTGAAATATTAACAAAATTTTAAAAGGAATGATTAATTTGTCAATTGATGTCAATGATTAATTTGTAATTTTGAAATCGTATTTTGTTTCGAGAGTAAATTTTAACTGCAGATACAAAACGTTTGGGGAGGTATAGGGATTATGTAGTGGCGAAATTCGTTTATTCTAATATTAAATTAATTTCTAAATCGCTTAAACTTATTTTCTTAAATATAAATTTAAAGAATAGAATACCCGGTCGAATAGAATAGAAAATTTACAGCCTCAGACTAATATCCTTTTAATGAAAAGTCATCATTAATATTTTTAAGCTACCTAATTACTCCTCTAAAAAGCAATTATGATGGTAGATAAAGCTAATTACCAACTGCGTTACAGACGCAATTGATATTCAGATAATTAACCTAGATCGTTTTAAAATTTCTTATTTAAAATACTATTTATGAAAAGATATTAAATATAGCTATCATTAAATCATTAGTTGTTTCTTAATCAATAAATATTCTATAATTTTGTCTTATGTATTTTATTATTTAATTTAAAGAATTAATTAAAAACATGAAAATATTTAAAATGAATCACAATTTATTTATTGCTAAAATAGGTGTAAAATGAAATAAAGATTTTAAAACATTAAAGCTATTTTTGGGATGTTAAAACTTTCGTCGGAGTCCCGAGCGCTTTCGACCAGAACCTGGCCATTATCAAAGGATGAAAATAAGAAAAAAAGTTCTGTAACATCCGGAATGTACGCTGGTTATATATCAGAAGGCAAAACCAAAAATGTAAAATTGAGGGGGAGGGGGATGGATGAGTCTATTGAGCAAGGTGCGTTATTCCAACCCAAATGTACCACTGATTGTAAACCAGACTTTTGGTATCTTGCGTGATAACACATCATTACAGAACACACTATTCATTCTTTTATAAATATACATTATGTCTTTTAACAGCTATGAATGTTGTTCAAGAACCTTTTATATTTGTACATGGAAAGCTAAAAATACTAGTTTTTGAGTATAAATACGGGTAGAAAATAGTGTGTGTGTTCAGCAGGGAAACGTTATTAAACAGAAGGAGCTATCAAATCTTGCTCGGTCACAATTTGCTAAATAGCAAGTAAATATATTTTACTAACTGGTGAATGTTTAGAAGATGGCGATTGGATTCTTGGTCAATAACCTCTTGTTCATTAAAATAGCTTTTCGTTTTCAATCTATTAGATTAGATAATTTAATGACGACAATCCCTAATGAAAAGCTTTTTGATGAGTACAACTTAAATAAAGGGTTTCCAAGCTTTTAGAATTGCATACTACAATTTGCAATTTATATTTTTGCCGTACCAACTGTTAACGAAATTAATATTAGCAAAGACTGATTTAGAGCAGGGCATTGGACGCAAGTACCCCACGGGTGCCTACTCTCAAGATACCACAAAATTGTAAAACAGGCGTAATAAAAGTACTCAAAGCCATAGGTAGAAACCAACCGCACTACATCCGCCACACACCAGGACATCACTAACGAGTTGTCTGTGCCCAATAGCGCCGCAGACAGTACAAAAGTTACTTAACTAGTTAAAACTAAAGAACGTGAACTAAGGGCCGAACTTCAGAAGAAAACTAGATGCCTCACCACCAGGTCACCGACACTACCTCAACTGATAATCCAGGCATCATTACAAACTTCTAAAGCCAGTTTGAATTCACAGAAAACAACAAAGTTAGTCACAGACATGAACTGTATGAACTGCACAGAGCATAGGAGATAAATCTCTGCCCAAGAAAAAGTAGATAACTGCTCGTTTAACCGGAGCGCGAAGACGTAAAAAGTTTCGCCTGCGCATAGACACGCTGAACCGATTTGAGTCCCACAAGGATGAAATCAGTAAACCCCATGCTCGAGGCAAAGCGAGACAATAAATATTGACATCAAACACACACTGTCATCATCAACAGGTAATTTTCTGGAAGTGAAGCTTAGACATTGGTTCCGTGAGCCAGGGAACTTCCGCCAGCCATAGTCGGTACCGGCTCTCCACATCTCACATTTTCTCAGGGAAAATATCAACAGAAGATATTTCTCCGGAAGAATAGGTTGATCCAAAACTAACTCGTGCCTTTTATGAGTCGGCAGGTCTCATGGACAAACCCAACGAACACAGAACTTTCGGGCCACTGATGGCTACGTTAGCTTTGGCCCAAACTGTCAGATGGAGGGCCGCTATCATTGGCCGTAATGGCAACTTAAAAAAACTGTCACGCTGGCCACAATGTGGCCGCAACAGAATTGGCCAGAAATACAATAAGATCCCCATAATTAGGCCACTAACGGTTAATCATAAATGATAGATAGCCTAAAACTGGCCACAATTATACTTTAAATGGCAATTATTAATGGAAACTTGCCATAGCTAGGCCATTAAAAATCATAATGAATAAAAGCTAGCCACAAACTTGCCGTAGCAACGCCATTTGTGGTTTTCAAGAATTAAATCCAGCCCAAAACTGACCATAAAAATGCCTTTTATGTCTTTTATAAATGTAAGCTAGCCAAAACCCAGCCATTGTCACCCAATAAAGGTTATTTAGGCATAAATCAAAATTTATTTTAGAAAATAAAATACTTTTTAGAAGTTTATTCAAATGATAAATTGTTTTTGCGTGAAAAAAGTACTAATAATCATTTAAGTACACTTTTCAACAAAATTATAAATTCACTTACCTTGATTTTTTTCAAAATTTTTAAAAATACAATGTTTGACATAGTGAATTAAGTATTTGTTTATTTTTTCTATTATATATTTTAAAAATTTATATCATATGCTATTTTTAAATTATTGCATTTCATATAAATTTTAAAAGTATATAATTAAAAGAAATAAACTAATTAATTCACTACGTCAAGTATTCTGTTTTGGAAAATTTTTGAAAAAAAAAATCAAGGTAAGTTGAACTTATAGTTTTCTTGAAATTTGTACCTAAATAATTCTTAGTACTTTTTTTTCACGCAAAAACACTTTATTGTTTAAATAAACTTCTAAAAAGCATTCTTTTTTCCAGAATAAAATTTGAATTGTTGCTTAAATAATCTTTTCTTTATGTGTATTATAGTAACATGATCCGTTATATATTTTATATTTGGCAAATGATAATTAATGTATGTTTTTTTTTTTTTTTATTATTACTGGTTTTTATTCTGTTACCAGTAATTTATGTTTATTCTTTTAAGTATTATTAAATTAATATAATCTGAAACATATTACATACATATATTTGCATCATAACATTTAGATTTTTCTCTCACAGTTTAATAGTCAAACTTTAGAAAAAAATACATTATTTCAAACTTTACAAAATCCCTGAGAATTATTTCAGTAATTTTAAATGTCAACAACATTTTTCTTAAATTTTATTACACTCTTTTCCATTAAAAATATAATAAATTATAACATCGTGTAATAATATACTTTTTTAAATGCTAAAAGGCATAAAATAAAGAGTAAAATAAATTTTATTAGACTCTTGACATGTTTCGGATTCATTGGAGCCATTATCAAAACAAATAAGAATATTATACAATTGCACTATTTTTGAAGTTAAAAATTAAATGATGGCGTTTTAAATAATAACTTCAAAGAACGTGCAATTGTAGAATATTCTTATTTGTTTTGAAAATGGCTCCGAATTAGCCGAAACATGTCAACAGTCTAATAAAACTTATTTTACTGTTAATTTTACGCCTTTTAACAACTAAAAAAATGTAAGAAACTCTATTCCATTGTTACTGTCACTGAATTTTTCTTGAGTATAAACTGGTAAATTTCTTCACCCAGAAGGAGAAAACAAAATCATTTTCTTTTTAAAGCCATATTTCTTATATTTAAAGCTAGACAAACTATTTTAAAGAATAAATTGATAGATATTTATAATGCTTAAAAATAATTTACGCAATAATAATAATAAACTACTGAATTGAATTTTACACTATTTTGCCGAAAATGAAAATATGTTTAAAGCATTCTTGTGTATTATTAAAACGTAAAATATAAACATTCTAAATGATGCAAAATCAGATTATATTGAAATTAATAAACATGTAACGAATAAACATAAATAAGACTTACAGATGGACAGAATATTTTCATGCTACATTCGACATTGAAATGGAGCGTCTGCTCACTGCTATCTGCTTTCCCAAAATGACACTCCGTACCGTACATCTGAATGACAGAGCAAAAAAGAGGCAGGAAATTCCAGGAAAAGTCTCCCTCTCTCTTATCGCAACCCTGAAATCGGCTTGACCTTGAGCCGCTTGCTGGTCTAAAAAACTTGCTTACTTGTGACTGAAACAATATGTTTCGGGAAGGGGGTGAGGGGGAGGGGGCTTTTATGAGCCAATGCCTTGTACAATAAATAAAAATAACTTTTTTTATTAAATCATATATTCTTCAGAATATATGATTCGATATGATATAATATATTCTTTTTTTTTTTTTTAAGTCACTTGAAAAAAAAAATATTTTTTTTAAAGAAAAATTAAGATATACTGTGTGATTTTTTAAACAACTTGATACAATTTTCAGTTTTCACAAAAAACATCCATTTTTTTCTTTTGTATTTATTTTCTTTTAACAATTATTATTTGATCACCATTACATGGAAAGTACTTTTTCGCAATCGTATTTCATGTTAGAAACAAATTTAAAATATTATAATACGGGAAAACGGAGCTGTAATTGGGGGTGTATACAAAGGTAGCATATACTTTTCACTTGTTCTTTATGGGTGAATATTATTCTGTTGAAACTGAAAATAAATATATCAATAAATTGACATTTATCATTAAAAATTTTATTACATATCTATATAGTAAGTATGCTTAAACATTGCAAATTACAACAGTGCCCCAATCAGTTTATTCCAATTAATTTCGTATCGTTTAAAAGGGCATATGGAAAATTAAGATATACTGTGTGATTTTTTAAACAACTTGATACAGTTTTCAGTTCTCACAAAAACACCCATTTTTTTTCTGTTGTATTTATTTTCTTTTAACAAGTATTATTTGATCACCATTACATGGAAGTTCTTTTTCGAAATCGTATTTCATGTTAAAAACAAATTTAAAATATTATAATACAGGAAAACAGAGCTGTAATTGGGGTGTATACAAAAGTAGCAAAAGTAGTAATATGTTTGTTATTAATTTTTGTATCTATTTATTTTTGCAATTAAAAAAATATATGAATTGAAATTAACATATATTCAATTTCACTGTAATGTGCTTATAAAAATTATTTATGTACATATACATATTTTAGACTCAAGACGCTTTTACTTGTAATTTATAAAAAATCCGTAAAAGTTAGAAAAAAAAATTATCTTGCATCACATTTAAAACTTTCATCTAATGACAGATTTTATATATCGAAAATTATGTTGAAAAGAGTAGATTTTATATATCGAAAATTATGTTGAAAAGAGTGAAGGAAAAAATATTTTATATCTTATAACTAATGTATCAAATACATGGCATTAGCCCTTTTCTTTTTATTTGATGCCAGGCTTTTATACCCTTGCCAGAAACACATCTTCAATGGCTGCTGGACACTGATAATCAATTACTTTTACTTTCGCTCGCCCGTTATCAATGAAACAGTGGTCAGCGGATGTTGTGGTGTGTCATTTAAAATACAACGGTGGCTGGGTACAAATGGCCCCAAGTCTCTTTGGCCTTAATGTTCACAGAAGGTGGCCACAGATCTTGTGTTTGTTGGGAAGCCACCCTGGCTATCCGAAATCGGCTTCGACAGTTTGCATCTCCCTTGAACACAGGGAAAAACCAATTCAAAAGCAGAATACCAACTAAACAAAGACTATAACTGGATCCGAAGATCCGAACGTGTAACACCCTTTTTCCATATTTTCCCCTTTCATTTACTTTTTATTTCATTTTCTACTTTTCCATTTATTATTTTTACTAAATTTTATAACTTAACATTTAGGACATCCCTTGTAGAGCCCACAATAACGGTTGCATCTCCCTCATCTCTCAAGATCAAAGGTTGACACTGTCCCACCATCCTATCCTCTACAAGCGGGGAACAAGAAGCACCAGTGCCAGCGGCCGTCGGGAACCCTGTTCCCAGTATTCTTCCACACTCAAGTCTTGGTGACACAGCGTCCGCTGCCTTGCTCCTCGCCATCTTCCCCAATTATGGAGCCGAGAGGTAAACCTAATTCACCAATAAATAATTTAATAAATAATTAGAATGAAAACTACTAAATAATACTTCTTGCTCAGTAAAACAAATAACTAATGAATTATTCAATAAATAATTACAATGAAAAAATTAATAATGTTTCTCTATCAGAAAAACTAGTTAGTACACCAATAAAAAGTTTAGCAAATAATTAAAGTGAAATCTGTTTAACAGCATTTCTCTCTCAATATGACTAATTCACTAGCAAATAATATAGTAAATCATTACAAAGAAAACTACCTAATAATATATACTTCTCAGTAAAACTGTTTCACCAATAGATTATTTAGTATTTAAATTTTTTGTAAAATTATTTTAACCAATAAAAATATATTGATATGTAGTAAGAAAAATATATTAAAATGTTTAAAGAAAACAATCAGCTAATTATAGAAACAGAATAATAATTCAATGTAATTATTTTGATGTTCATTCATCAAAGAACTTTAGTACAAAAAAAAATTATTGATTAAAAAATAAATCATACATTTTCACTTCACTTAATTATTTTTAATTAATAATTAGTTGTACTAGGTTAGCAAGAAATAAGTTTACCACTTCAGATTGCTCTAGAATGCGTTCTATTTGTCCAAATGAGATAAAATTTGAACTACAGATAATTCAAGTGATGTACTTGACATTTATTAAATAAACAAATAGTACAAAAATCTTCCGATAGGTGGCGCTATAATACATGTAAAACATTTAAACTACTTTATAAATGTTAAATAATATTAAAAAAAGTAACATTAAAACGACTGAATATCTCCCCCTTCATTTTCAACAATGTATTCGAATCGCAGAACCATATTTTCCACAGCTGAACGGAGTGAGTCTGCTGGAATATCAAAAATATGGCGGCGAATTCTATCCTTTAGTTCCGGCACAAGTGCTGTACTTTTAAGGTAGATATTATCATTCAGGAAACCCCGCAACCAAAAGTCGCAGGTAGTGATATCCGGCAAACGAGGAGGCCATGCTTTTGGCAAATCGCGGGTGATCACCCGTGCATCTGTAAAATGCTGTCTTAGCAATTGCTTTACAGACGATCAATGTGAGGAAGTGCACCATCCTGCATGACAATGATGTCCTGAATGCATCCATGCTGTTGAAGTTGTTTACAAAATCCCTCAGCATATCACAGTACCTTTGTTCAGCATATTACAGTACCATTGTCCTGTGACGGAAAAGCTTTGGATTCCATTTGCAGTTATCTCTTCAAAATAATATGGTCCAATGAGAAAAGCAGCCGTAAAATAACACCATATTGTCACTTTTTCACGATGCAAGGGCTGTTCCTGTCTAGCGTGATGGTTTTCCTCTGTTCAAATTCAACAATTGTGGGTGTTAACTTCCCCATTGAGGCAAAAGTAGGCTTTGCCAGTCCACAGAATGTTCCATGGCCAAGTGACGTCAACCACCATCCGAGGAAGGAACTCAAGTGCAAAAGTTTTACGAACCTTTGAGTCCAAGTCCTGCAATAGGTGCACAGAATTGATTTTGTTGGGATAAAAATGCAATATCCGCCGTAAGAATTTTCGTACAATGGACTACGGCATATCCAATACACGGAAACAACTGGCACACTCACACTACAATGCGGCGACTGACTGCTGACCTCCACGACCACGGTAGGGACATTTTCGACGCCAGAAGACTGTATTTGCTTTCATCCTTCATCTGGATGAATGCCAAGTTGTCCAGTTGTTTCAAATTTCTTTATCATCTTGCGTAGGGCACATGGAGTCATTGGACCTCTTCGTATCTGCTTCATACGGCTGAATTCATTTACAGCTGGAACGGAGTTCTGCTACTTCTGGTAGAACAATTGTACAAAAAGCGTTTTCTCTTGCAACGTAAGCATGATGAGCAGAGAAGTAACTATTGCTCGTTCAGAATCCACCTACTTTTTATCCAAAGGATAATGCTAATAGGCACGCGCTGTAGCATAAATGATGCTTCACATTTTCAACATCTGCAAATTAATACCATTTGTGTTACAGCACCATCTATTGGTGAATTTTTTAAATATTTTTATTTATTTATTTAAAAAATATCAAGCGCATCATTGCGCATCTGTAGTTAAAATTTTATCTCATTTGGACCTATAAAACGTATTATAGAGCCCTCTGAAGTGAGAAACTTATTTCTTGCTACCCCTGTAAATTAAAAATGATTGTATAATATTTTATACATTCCCATCCCAGTATATTATAATTCCTTGATGTTTAAAAAAAAATAATTTTCGCGTGAGGTTATCAGAAATATTTTTATGTGCATACGTGTGTAATGAGAAATACTTCCTTTGTTTTGGATTTCTTTTGTTCGAATTTACATATGAAAAACACGCATTTTAACAAACTTGATGAAAAAGGTTATCATATTCATTAGAGTGTTTCTACTTAGATGATTATGAAAGCTATGAAGGTTTATCCAAAGAGTATAATAGAAAGATAACCCACGTACATTTCCCCCGAATTAAACTTTAACACCGTTATTAAACCATTAGTTAATAACTTTCAATGAAATCATTTTGGTTATTTGAAATGATAATTAAGGATTAAAAGTAAAATTAATATTAATATTTGCTGACATTTCAAGAGTTAGCTGTGTAGAAAGCTATAATGAGGATTCACGTACACTAGGCGGATACATTTTTCTCGTTTAGTTTTATTTATTTAGCATGCTCTAAAAAAGACAAATCTTAACTTTATCCAATGTAATTTTTTTTTCATGAAATGGTATGAAATGTTATTCTCTTTAGGTCAAATACATTCAATTAAAATTGTTAACTATGTAGCTAAATATTTAATTAAGGTGGTTCTCAAATGACCCGCTCAACAACTCGAAACTTTCTGACACATTTCCAGTCTCATTATTACACTCAAAGATATGAAATTAGCAGGCCTGACTGTTGAAGCGATTTGAAATCGAAGTTTTCCATTTTTGATAAATAAATTACTTATCGAGTTATAAGCGATTCGTGTCACGTGACGATACTTTTTCCACTTTCTAGCATTGTGGAATTTTTTGACAGTGTTTTCTGAAATATCTTCTGCTTTTAGCAAAAAATGGTAAACGTGAAAAAATCTTTTAATTACAAAGTTTCTCAATAAAAACACCTGCCAATTATTTCATGCATTTCCGAATAAAGAAGAATAAAGAAATATGTCAAAAAGTAGCTAGTTTGGATTTGAGAACAGCCTTAAGTCTGATTCAAGGACAACATAACTGAATCTTTTCCTGATTATAACCTACATATAAAAAATCATAGCGTGAATCATAGAGTTTTGTGAGAAAAGTAGAAAGACACTGAACTGGAAGTCATTCAGTCAATTAGTTTAGGAATTATGAAGGTTTAAAAGTTTGAACTCCTATTGTTAAAATAGTTTGTAATTGTCCCAAAACAGACTCCAATGCAGGTACTTTTTAAAGAATAATTTCAAGATTACTTGATGGAATGAGCTGTAATTTTGGATTTGCATATTTGAAGCCTCTAAAAATCGATTTCTTTTAAAAATTCATAGATTAATATTAATACTGTTTTCAAAAAATAATTGGATATTTTTTTTTTATTTTTTTTTTTTTTGAAAAATAAATTTTCAAAAAAAAAAAAATCTGAAATGTAACCTTTAAAAAAAGAAAAGAAAAGAAAACTAGAAATTGATTTCTAGAAGCTTCTAATATGTCAATACAAAATATTACAGCTCATTCTATCCAGAAATTGATGAGTTATCCTTAAAAACTACTTGCATTGCAGTCTGCTTTACAACGATTGCAATGGAAATTAACATTGGTAGTTCCAAATTTTAAATCTTCATATTTCCTAAATTAATTGACTGAATGACTTCCCGTTTGGCATCCCAAGGTAAACTTTTATGAAAAAGGTAAATATAATGTTACAATTAGATGTTTGTAATTAAAAATTTCAGAGTTTTGTACTATTTAAGTATGAAGACGACCCCTAAGTTCAATTTTTTTAAAACATAAATTAAAACAGGACTTAATTTCCGTAGTTTTCGGAAACATTTCTGAGTAGTTTTTCACAGGGTATTAATTTTTTTCTCTACACGAAACATCTGTTTTTCGTATGTTTTTAATTGTCAAGTAAACATTTTCAGTTGCGTAACAAATTTTTTAAGTACAAGGGTAACAAAAAAATATTAATGTTAATGTCTATGTTAAATCTCTTAATTTAGTATGTTTATCTATTGAATATGTTTGTTGAACATGAAAAGTTTACTTGAGAATTTTTAGAATACGAAAAACAGTGATTATAAAACTGATTAATACACTGTAAAAACTACTCGGAAACGTTTCCGAAAGTTACGGGAGCAAAATAGAATTTTGTTTCAGAAATGTTTCTTTAAATCTCGAAAATTTCTTTGTTTCAGAGATTTTCGAATATATATGAACATCATTTTTCGGAATCGTGTGTAACTCGGAAGAGATTATACCGGGTGTCCGAAAAAGGTTAGATTAATTTGAAAGAATCATAACTCTAAAAATAATTGAGTAATAGCAATTATTTTCTTTTCAAAGTACTCGTCAAATTTCCAAGATTTGTTAGATGTAGCTGTTTTAAAGTCGTAATATTCTGCCGATGCGCAGAATCGATGACATGTAAATGCAAATCGCACCACACATTCACAATTTCTTCGATGATTCCGGAGTGGAAAGTGTATTAGTCTAAAACTATTGGAGTTATGGGCAAAAATGTCAATTAGAAAGTTCTTCGGCATCTTCGATTTAGTAGGAAAGGATCCGCTATGTAAACAAATAACCTAAGAAAAAAGTTAAAATTGCGAATGTGTGGTGCGATTTGCATTTTTCGATCATCGATTCTGCGCATCGATTGAGTGTCCCTATTTTAAAACAGCTACATTTAACAAATCTTGGATATTTGATGAGTACTTTGAAAAAAAAATAATTGCATTTACTCAATTATTTTTAGAGTTATGATTCTTTCAAATCAGTCCAACCTTTTTGGGACACCCGGTATTATATTTCCGCAAAACTTATAAATTTCGTAATATTTTTGGAAACATTTGTCTTCGTTCACAGAGCAGAAAAATTTAAATTAATCAATCATATTTATAATAGTATTAGAATAAAGCGTAATAAATGACAATATAAATCATAATAGTTTAAAAACTATCTTGTCCTAAAGAATGGTAGGATGAAATGCGTGGTACCACATGGTACCGCACGAGGATTATTTACAAGTTATGCTTGGTTAGATAATGTTTTAGGTTTTACATTCGTTAACATTACATCTTACTACTTCTAAAAGAAATTCTACACCACCCTATCCCATGTACTGTACAGTTAAGAAATAACTCGATTTTTTAATCGGTTCCCACCAAAGAGGTTATGTAATCATTTGTATATTTATTTTTAGCTTAGCTTTTGAACGGATGTACATGGTGGTCATGTATTAATTTCATTAGTATCCAATAATGATATGATTGCTTGTTTACCTCTTGTTTTGGATTTTTATCACTCTATAAGTTCTAAATTTCGTACAAAATAGCCAGTTGTCATCAAATTTTAATATGCTGTTAAGGTACGTAGTGCTATTTCAAAATATTTAAAGTAGCCGTATTATCGTTTGTAGTTTTCTCTTAGAAAAATTTTAATATAGTATCGTTTATTGTACGTTCAAATGACCGTGTCTTTTACAGATGTTTTAATCTTTTATTACCTGTGTTTAAAAATAGAAAATTTTAGCTAAATAAATCTCCAAAATGCTTGAAATTAATAGCCCATAATTTTAATTAAAAATTATTGGTAGGAATAATCAAGAATTCTGGAACTTTATAAGTCATAATAAATAAAAAATCGAAACGAAAGATTCGCCCTTGTTTATTCACTATAAGAAAAACATTTTATAGAAATGATTTTAATTTATATGTTACTAAAATAGTCGTAAGATAAAATCAATGCACAAATGTCTTAAAAAACTTTAAAACATAAGATCTTAGTAGTATTTAATTCCTAGTACTTTAGGCTATACGCCAAGCCATTATCAAGGACACTCGACCAGCGGAGTCCATAGTACAGATGTTGTTCAAGACTAGAACTGAAAAATGACAGGAGAACTCATTATGGACATATGCCAGTCGATGAACCTATTGTTGGTGAGGGAGATGGTGTCGTGATTTATGTTTCCCCCTCACCACAATGGGTTCATCCACGGGCACATGTCCATAATGAGTTCTCCTGTCATTTTTCAGTTCTAGTCTTGAACAACATCTGTACTGTGGTCTCCGCTGGTCGAGTGTTTTTGATAATGGCTTGGTGTATAGCCGAAAGTACTAGGAGTTATGCACTACTAAGATCTTATGTTTTAAAGTTTTTGAGACATTTGGGCATTGGTTTTATCTTACGTCTATTTTAGTAACATATAAATTAAAATCATTTTTATAAAATGGTTTTCTTATACACCGTGTCCCAAAAGTTTAGACAATCAATAAAATTTACATTAACATAAAAAGTAATAAGGTACAATTAAAATTTTTGAGATAGGTAATAAATAAAAGCAGTTTTGCTGATATACACATATAAATTATGATCAAAGATTTGAAATTATAAAATATACATTAAATTATATAACAAAGTACTGTCCCAAAAGTATAGACACAATACAGCATTACATGTTTTATTTTACATTTTCGTTCACAAAATAAAATATTTTTATTTTTGTCTGCTTCTATAAATGCAGAATAATTTTTCCCTTTAATTGAATTATCGTCTGTTGTATTTTTAGCATAATAATTTATTGAAAATTTGTGGAATCAAATCAGTTCAATGTATTGTTTTGTTTGTGATTCGGAAAAGACATTTCCTGCGTATTCTGATAAAAATGCCACGATCTAAAGAAATTTCTAAAGATGAAATTATCAAGATTTTACATTTAAAAGCGCAAGGAAAAAATCCTGTGAAAATATCGAGAGGAATAAAGAGATCCTTGAGTAGTATTTATAGAGTTTTGAGATCAGGTGGAACATGGGATACTAGAAAGCGAGTCGGAAGACCAAAGAAAACAATGTTACATGATGATAGAATGTTATTAAAAATGGTTTCAGCTGATAATTTATCTGTGCGTGAAATTGCATAAATTTCCAGAATTTCAAAAAGTACTGTACACAGTAGAATTAAAGCTTCAAGAAATATTGTTTACAGGAGAATAAAACAAAACCTTGCTTAAAGCAGAGACATAAAGATGCACGTCTAAAGTGTGCTAGAAAGCATGTGTCATACAGTGAAAAATGGATTTCTGTCATCTTCAGTGATGAAGAGAAATGGAATTTAGACGGCCCTGATGGTCATAAATTTTACTGGCATGACCTAAGAAAAGAACCCAAGAACAGTTTCAGCAGGCAACAAGGCAGAGAATCCGTAATGGCCTGGGGAGGGTTTTCTTTCAACGGCTGAACATTTCTAGGATTTATGGACAGAAAAATGAAATCAGAGGATTATCAGGATATTTTACGTACCAATTTACTGCCAATTATGGATTTGCTAGCAGGACCGGACTGCGTGTTTCCAACAAGATGGGACATCCATCCATACTCCCACATCATCGAAAACAGGGTTTAGGCAAAACAATATCACACTATTAGACTGGCCAGCACTGAGTCCAGATATGAATCCCATGGAGAACATATGGGGGGATCTTATCTCGTAAAATATATGAAAATTGAAAGCAATATACATGTGTAAAATGACTTAAAAATTGCAATTGACAAAGCGTGGTATGAAATACCTCCTTCTGTAATGCAATGCTTAGTTAATTCTATGGAACAACGTGTATTTTATCTTATAAATCGTCGTGGCAATACAATTAAATATTAAAAGTAAGTTTTTAGTTACTTTTATAAATGTAAAACCAAAAAAATTACATGTGTCTATACTTTTGGGACAGCACATTGTTATAAAATTTAATGTATATTTTATAATTTGAAACCTTTGATCATAATTTATATCTGTATATCAGCAAAACTGCTTTTATTTATTACCTATTTCACGAATTTTAATTGTACCTTATTACTTTTTATGTTAATGCAAATTTTATTGATTGTCTAAACTTTTGGGACGCGGTGTAGTTTATAAGTCACGTATACGTTACGCTCGTCAAGAAGGGGTTAAAGAGAATGCCATTGTATAAAATACTGTGTTGTGCCAAACTTCTCTCACGAAAATACACAAACAGGGCCATGGAACTATGATTAAAGAGAAATTGGCATATCCTCGAAATGGCGAAGCTTCAACTGTAACCGGTTCCGCAGAGCCTGATTGCCACCAAGGCACACTTTCAACAGTAAATTTGAATGGAAATTTCCTCCTTATTTAAACCAAACCATAGCACAGATGTTGTTCAAGACTAGAACTGAAAAATGACAGGAGAACTCATTATGGACACATGCCGGTGGATGAACCCATTGTTGGTGAGGGAGATGGTATCCCGAAAGTGTCGTGATTTGTGTTGCCCCATCACCAACAATGGGTTCATCCACCGGCACATGTCCCTAATGAGTTCTGTCATTTTTCAGTTCTAGTCTTGAACAACATCTGAACTGTGGTCTCTGCTGGTCGAGTGTCCTTGATAATGGCTTGGTGTATAGCCGAAAGTACTAGGAGTTATGTACTACTAAGATCTTATGTGTTTAAAGTTTTTGAGACAGTTATGCATTGGTTTTATTTTACGTCTATTTTAGTAACATATAAATTAAAATCATTTTTATAAAATGTTTTTCTTATAGTTTATAAGTCACGTATACGTCACGCTCGTCAAGAAGAGATTAAAGCGATTGTCATTGTATAAAATACTGTATTATGCCAAACTACTCTCATGAAATTACACCAACCGAGCAATGGAACTATGAATAAAGAGAAATTGGCATATCCTCGAAATAGCGAAGCTTCAACTGTAACCGGTTTCGCAGAGCCTGATTGCCACCAGGGCACACTTTCACCAGTAAATTTGAATGTAAATTTCCTCCTTATTTAAACGCGTTATTCATGAAACGATTCTCTCATAATTAAGGCAAAAATATCTATTCTTACGAGTGGAAATTTGCCTTGGCAATAGACAGGCCCTGCGGTTCCGCCATATTGTGACAACATAAACCAGTCAATGTCGTGAATTTAATTATTGCTGGCAGGGCCTCATTAAAGACATGGCACTTTTCCACCAGTAAAATTTAGTAGAAAATTTCGTCTTACTAAAACGCCCTATTCATGCAAAATTACTGTCATCAATAAGGAAAATAATTCTATTTTTTTACTGGTGGAAATGTGCCCGGTTGGTAAGCAGGCCCTAACTGCTGGTGCAAACTGTTACCAGTAACAGTGAATAGAAATTTTCGCTATTTTTAAACGCCTTAATTATGCAGAATTTCTATAATAAATAAAGCAGAATTTTGTATCCGATATTATTGGTGGAAGTTTTCCGCGTTGCTGATCAAGTCCTGTATCGATGTAAACAAACATCCTCAGTTACTTGACTCTCAACCGGTAGACACAGTGTCTCCTCCTCTTTATTCATACCTCCATTTACAGGGGTGCATGAAATAAAAACCAGCGAATATAGGTAAAAACAATCTCTTGAAGTCGGCTTTATTGTTTTATTTTCTTTTTTTCTTTCTTTTTTTGTTCACACTGGTACAATATTTCTTACAATTTCTTAAAGGAAACTGTTTTCATTCTCATGTACGATTCAAAAAATAATATTCATTGATAACAATAAGAAATACTTGATATGTTTTCTTTTAATTGCATTTTAATAAACTTGACTAAATTTACTACCAAGTTCAAGTGATAGTTCCATTTTAGATTATTACCAATACTATAAACGTTTTTGAGGGGAATATACGTTGTAAAAAAATCATCCAAATAAATTTTGTTGCTAATAAAACCTATAAAGTTAATGAAATTTAGAACTTTTACTGAAATTATTTTAATTTATAAAAATAACATTTCTGTTTTTAGATAAAATCTTTATAGTAAAATAATCAAATGAGCTGTGTTAAAAAATATATCAGTTTATCATGTCAACGGACTAATTTTACTTTAGACAGACAGGGTCCCCGAATAAAATGTCCCTGATTTTGAGACATTGATACAGTTAACAGTAGGAAATCATGAGAAAAATGTAAAAATAGCTAACAGTACTGACCAAGTTTTTAATAAAAAAATCAGTGCAATTTTAGGTAAGCTCCTTTAATTACCCTCATGGAAGGCCATAACAAGAAAAATATTTCGGAGGGGGATTTGTAGGTTCAAAATTTTATTCTTATTGTCGTATTTTATATTTGTTTTGTAACACTTTAATAAAGGTAAAATTATTTAAAAATTATCTATTGCGAATCCGAGTAACCGATGTATATCACAATACAAAATTGAATATTTGAGTCTTCTTCATTGCAAATAAATTTATAATTTCGTTTGTGTTGATGGTAATTCTATTTCGCCAATGTATCAACAATAGTGTCAACAAAATTAAAGATTTCTGAAGCTTTTCACATATATTTTAAAATGCCTTTTGTCAGAAATGTATTCCCAGGAGCATATGTCAAAACAGTTACGTTTGCCAATTTGTGGATATTTGGAATTAGACCCTCATTGTATTCATCAAGCGTTTCAGTTAAACGAGTTGGAGAATCTATTTGAATATTCCACCAATTTGTTTGATAGCATGGAAATCCTGCTTTTTCACAGTTCCATTTTAAGAAAAAATTAAGAAATTTAAAAGTTTCTATTGTTTATTACCTATTTTGTATACTCTTAAATTGCATTCATCTTTTTAACATGCTGATGTTATCAAAGGAAAAAAGAGATGCTAGCTCATAGAATTTTTATTTAAGATTTTTAATTCTAGTCGATTTTTGAATTTTGACTTTCTTGATTGATACTTAATGGCTTATTTATAGTCATCCTGGAAAAATTTCGGAAGTGGATCAAACCCTGATGATGGTTACGGCCTTGCCCTCAAGATTCCCAATCAATCTTTTTAGTACACTTCCGGTTTCAAGGAACATGTTGGTACACCTCTTGCTTTTAACATCGGTTGGATGTCTTTTGTACACTGTTCTGAACATTCTTTACATTGCGATTATGGATTTATTTTCAGCATACCACAGTACAATTTGTGTTTTCTCCTGCTGTTGTCGCCATGTTTCCCTTTATCTACTCCAACAACAGCACGTGCGTCATACCATCAACAGGAAAAAATGTCGCCAAACTTTAACACTACAACTACCGGAAATTTTACTCAAGTTTTTTAAAACTATTTCACACCAGAAGTTTTATTTAAAACTACTTAACTTATTCATTTAACATATTTCTGTTTGCTTTATTTTTAATTTATTTTTTAAAAAATCTGGTTCGAATCGGAATATATTCATTTGGTAACCGTCAAATTGACGGTTCATGGTAGTTCTAGAGTTAAACTTTCGGCTGACATATTCTTTAATTAGAGATAGAGCCTTTCAGCGTCAGAAATATATTTTTTAGTTGAAGTTTTAAATTAGGGACATTTGATCACCTGCATTTTCGAAGTTTAGTAACCTTTATCAAACAATATGGCTGTTGGCATGTATTATAAAAAAATAATCATACATTTTCATATTATTTAATAATACTTAATTAATAATAAATTAAACATGACCAGATGAACTTTTGTAATAGTTTGCGCTTTTTATAGCTGCCAACTACAACCATTTTTGGACCAGAGGTATATTCCAACGGAACTCTTCGGCTTTATTTATCGTAGAAATTTCCGATTAAATAAGGTGCTAATTACCACTGGTGTCAAAAAGTTATCCGCAGTTGGCAGCTATCGCTTTTATTCCATTTCAGTTTTTTAAAAATTCTTTGAATGTGTATTGTACATTTTTTAATTTAATAAAAAATATTAAGTGCTTTGAATTTGCAAAAGTTTCATTTATTTTTAAAAAGTATGCTGGAATGAGTTTGATTAAATAATTTATCATATTCATTAATAATTTTCTACATAGCTTTCATTTCTTTCTTCTCTCTCTTTCGTTTTTCTTTTTCTTTCATTTTTTAAGTAAGGGTTTTAATTATTCTTTAACTAAATTATTTTACTAACTACAATTGTTGATTTTGAATAAATAGATTACCGTATTCAATGTTGGGTCTTATTTTATGTTATTATGAATATTAAAAAAAAAAAGTTTAAAGGAGAATGTAATAATAAAATAATCCATTTACGCTTTTCTCGCAACAAAGTTCATTACAAAACCAATTAGTTAGTACATTTTATTTGGATTCTCTCAATTATAGAAAAAAAAAAATTCATCTTTTTCCAGAAAAAAATGGTAATTTAGTAAGCGTGGAAGTGTAGTTAAGGAACTTATTAGTTAATGTTATAAGTGGAATTCTTTAGATGTATTTTAGAAGTTTGTTAATATTCATCAAGCATTTGGATTATTAAGAAACTTTTATAAAAAAATAATTAAGTATTTTCATCTCATTTGATGATATTTAAATGGTATTCAATAAGTTAATCATAAATTTTCCTTGATTAGATTATCTTTTATGTTCCTTTATACATCATTTCTTTACAATTTCAGAAAAGATAATTTCCTTTCATGTGTGATTTTCAGTATGATTGCACGAATTTTGTTTTTCGTATAATAAGAAATACTTGATGTTCTTTAAAAATATTGCTTTTGTGAAAGTTTCTCTTAATTTTTAAAATACAACGTAATGAGTTGGATCAAACCAATTATAAAATTCATTAGTAAATTTCTACTTAGCTCATTATCGGAGTTACGGGGACAAAGAGGATTTCATAAAGAGAAAATCCAATTATATATTTAATATTATTTTCAATTAAAGTAATTCGTTATTAGACCATTTAGATAATAATTTTTCTCTAAAATTATTTCAGTTGATAAGAAATACAAATGTTCCCTGAAAGTAATGATTAAAGCCTGGATTACATGCAGTTATGTACTTTGAATTTTCATAATTCGACTGTTTTTTATAAATGCATACAAGATTATATATATATATATATACATTTACGATTTATTACAGGTATAATATATGCAGAGGAAAAAAAAGAAAGAAAAAAGAAAATTTCTGCGTAGCAGAATTTTGAGTATTATTTTCATAACGGCAAACGTAAAATACAGGTGAGAATGTTTAATAAAAACGTAAATTAAGAAACATCCTTAAGAAGTCGTCACTAATAGTGAAACATACATTAAGTAATTACGCCGTATGTGAAAGATAATAGGGGAGACTGAGGAGAAACTTTTGTAATCAGTATATATGCTGTATATTAAATACATGGTAGTATATGAGTTGTAAAAACATTTCAAATCAGTATACACTGTGCATTCTATTATATTTTTAAATATTTTAATTTAATTCTTAACTTTTTTAATTTCCCATAGCTTCCTTTTTGCCTCGCAAGTCGATTACCTTAAAACTGGAAGTTCAGTTGCTACGGAACTAGGTGTTCCATCCTGTTAACTACATAGTTCCATTGTTTCATTTTCGATTAAATAAATGCGAATAATACATTGAATAATACTATGCAATATTGTCGTAAAAAAATGTAATAAAGATCTTTGAGCTTCTGGCAACTCTGGGGGCAGCGCAAACGTATCACAGGAACCCCTCAGGGGTGTAATGAGAGGTCCCTGCCTAGGATAGATTTTTTATGCATTAAGACAGGGATAAATATATATTTAAACATCGCTTTTAAGAAGCGGAATTTTACATTAGTAATTTAGATAATAATTGTCAGTAGATGTACCATTCGTTTACCAGCAAATAGTTATATTACGGTATAAATGCCGTTTACAATTAAAGTAGTAATTTACTGTATTTTTAAGTTTAATTTACTATAGAAACGCTGTATTCATACCGTACAGAATAAAAATGGCACAAATACAGTAAAATGACTGTACATATACTTAAATATTACGATATTTTTTATTGTATAATAATTACCGATAGATATGTACCATATACAGAGGTATCAAGAGTTACGGATTTTGTGTACCACTTTTCCTGTACAGAAATGTTCGTCTTACTGAAATAAAGAATTCTGAAATCTACAAAGTCGTATATTTCTGTTTCGTTAAAGTGGTATTTAAAATCCGTAACTCTTGGTACCTCTGCTTATATTTAGCAGCAAACAGTTATTTTACGGTATAAATGCTGTTTACAATTAAATTGGTACCTTTAATGTATATTTAAGTTTAATGCACCGTTGAAATACTGTACCCATACAATAAAGTATGAAAATGGTAGAGATGCTGTAAAGTGTACTGACATTTTATGACACTTTTTACAGTGCAAATAAATTAATTATTCTGTAGAGCACAATGCATTAGACATGCCCACTTTACCCGATAGCTCGCTCAAGGAAGATGGCTGAAATATCTATTCGGAACTGCTATCCGAAACGAAGAAACTAAAAGATAGACCACCACAAATCAGACCCAAACACCACAGGGCCTGATTACCAACGGGTAAAACTTCCACCAGTAAAAAGGAATAGAAAATTTTCCTTTAATCATGACGGAAATATTTTTATAAATTAGCTGGTTGTTGAGATAAGCCAAAATTTTCTATTAAAATTTACTGGTGTAACTTTGCCCGTTGGTAATCAGGCCGTGTTACACCGGGGTGCCCATAAATTAACGTGAGGTATTTTGTGTCCTCTAACGGACAATGTATAAGGCGAAATACAACACCATTTGCTGTACGTAAACAGTGAAACATGCAATTTTGATTTCAAAGAAAGTACTAAAATCAGCTACCAGAGAAAAATTTATCACTGTTTTGAAGAAAAATTAAGTTGTGTCCACTGTTGGAAAAACTTTCAAAAGCAATTCTTTAGTTATTCAGTACTAAGAGCTCACAAATTGCCATGAGCTTGCATTAACGTAAGATAACAGTTCTGTTTAAATGTTTTAGCTATATTTTGTTTAAATTCAAAAGATTAAATTTGTAAGGTCTGTTGCCTGCAAGTCGTAAAAGTGTTTAAACATTGCATTTAAACAAATGTCTAGTCATTAATATGCTGTTAGAGTTCAGTGGCGTAGCGTCAGGGGGGGGGGCACAATCATTTTACTACCAGTATAATTATATACTACATTTAGCCTTATTTAATCCTTGAACTGCATGAATTAAATAAGGGCAAATATAGTATATAAAAATACTGGTAGTAAAGTGATCCGTGCCTCCCTTGACGCTACGCCTCTGTTAGAGTTTACTACGCGAATGAAAGTGAAACCTATTCTTAGGCATCTGTGTTTAATATCGCATGCAGCTACTGAAATAGCCTTACTGTTGTCATGTTTAAACATTTTTGTAATTAACAATAAACGTTGTTTTTTCTTGTGGCAAAATTTTGTGTTTCGAATTTCATTTGATAAATACATATTCATTTCTTACAAATTTTCCTCCCGCTGTGCCATATTTTTCAATGGTGGCGAATTTTAGTACTAATATATTTTCTTCGATAAGCGAACGGTATGCTTCTCTGTGCACGTACACGAAATAGTGTTACGTTTCGCCCAATAGATTATTGTGTAGGGGGCTCAGAACATATCATGATATTTTATGGCCACTCAGTACAATCTATTTTTTATTGAAAAGTAATATGAAATATGTACCGGAAAAAGTATGCAAGAAATTAAAAATAAATTTTAATCATTTGACAGTCTTCCAGATATTGTGGAAATATGGATTTTCGATCAAGCTACCTGACTGTGCCTTAAGGCTAGTTACGGAGGCAAAATTATTCTTACAGTGATTATAAGACACCTACCTAATTTCACATACAGTGAAAGAAAATATTCAGAGCTTAAAAGTACTTGATCAAATACGACAAAAGCCTAAATTTATTCTGTTATCACACGTAATTGTTTTACAGAAATGATATTTTTATGGAGTTTAATAAAAAAATTAAAAATACCATGGACAAAAATATAAGACACCCTAACATTTTAATTAAAACACCTGCTTTTTTTTTAAATATTCAAATTTTCTGCACGCTGTTATGACGTCAGCAGTTAACTAAAGCACACGATAACCGACTACAAACATGTCACGAGGTACAGAATGCCCCAGCACATTTTATACCATCGTTTAGGTCTTTGACACATGTAAACTGCCTCTTATTTCTGTAAACGTCACGAGCTAAGATCCCTCACAAGTTTTCGATGGGATTTAAATCTGGGGAGCGAGAAGACCACGGAAGAATATTGATACTTTGCTCTGAAGCCACTTTTTTGTTACGTGTGATGTATGAATCGACGCGTTATCGGGCTGGAAAGTGTAGTTTTCGCCACAAAGATGTTCATCGTATATGGCTAGTTGATCTTTAAGAAGATTCTTATAATTTTCGGAATTCATTCTTGAATGCACAAAAACGATATCGGTTTCCCCTTGAGCCGAAAAACCAGCCCAAACCATTACTGAGCCTCCACCCATTTGGCGGCTCATTTGTACATCAGAAGACTTCCGTAAATCCTGCCAATAATAGTGAAACCCGTCAGGACCATCCAGGTTAAACTTTTTTTCATCAGAAAATAACACAGAGTACCATTTGGAGGTCCATACCATAGTTTGTTTAGCGAAGTTTAAACGGTCCATTTTTTGCCGCCTTAGAAGCGGTGGTTTTTTCTTCACTTTTTTAATTTTCACATAGGAAGCATTATTCAATACCCTTCGAATGGTTCTCCTTGAACAATTCAGTTTCAAAGCATTTTAATGCCTGTACCTGTAGTGGTCATCTTATTCTGTGTAGCGAGCGAAAGCACACGAGGTCTGTCTCTCGAGGACAAGCAAGGAGTACGTCCAGATCTTTTAATCACCGATCCATTACTTCCTCTTTTCAAAACATTTAAAATTACACATCTAGAGCGTTTAATAACTTTTGAAATATCATTAACTGAAGCACCAGTTCCATTTAATCTCCAAAATTTCCGAATTTCACTTTCTTTTAATTCTGTACCTCGTGGCATGTTTGTAAATGCGTGAAGTCGGTTATCGTCTGCTTTAGTTAACTGCTGATGTCATAACAGCGTGCAGAAAAAATTTGCATATTTTGAAAAAAAGCAGGTGTTTTAATTAAAATGTTAGGGTGTCTTATAATTTTGTCCATGATATTTTTTAATTTTTTTATTAAACTCAATAAAAATATCATTTCTGTAAAACAATTACGTGTGATAACAGAATAAATTTATGTTTTTGTAGTATTTGATAAAGCATTTTTAAGCTCTGAATATTTTCTTTCACTGTATGTCAAATTAGGGAGGTGTCTTAGAATTAGGTCCACCACTGTAGTGCATGACATTTGTCACTGTGAAGAATTTTTTAATTGCAGACGGAACGTAAGTTTATTGTATAGTTGAAAATTATAAAGACCGTACATGTGCAATCAATCGGTTTTCGTTAAACAATGATATGATGGAATAAGCTATTCCACAGAATGATCCCAGTGGATTACTCTGCCAATAATATTATATCTAACAGGTTCTTTTTCTGAAGACATTGCGTGATATAAAGGATAAACTATTTAACGAAGTCATTGGTGGAACCAGAAATAGCATTAGAGCAGACCTCCCAAGTCTCCGGCTTTTTGGATACCAGTAATTTAGTACAGAAAATGTTGTTTTATTTAATCAGAGCCTTTTGCGATCTAAGAGAAAAACATTTTCTCAAAACAATTACTGGTGTGCAAAAATCCGGAGACTTGGCATCTCTGCATTAGAGGTAGTGCTATTTGGTTACACATAGATGAAACTAACAAGAAATGCGGTTGCTACTTTGTATATGAGAAATTATAGATTAATCATTCAAATCCACATCTCGCAGCTTGAAAAACACTTGTAAAATAGATGGTTGAATAACTGCAAGATTCATTAATGATTCATTGTGTAAGATTTAGCTTGACAATGATGCATTTTGGAAACTGAATTAATATTAATTATGCTGTTCTATGCTCGTTTTAAACTCCAACATTTTAAAATATATTACATCCCAATTTAATTCATGAACAGGGACATGTTTAATTCATGATTTTTCCCGCATATCCGAACAAATATCTGCAGCCTGATAACCGGAAAATAAAATTAATTATTGGTAAAAGATTTCCTTCTAATTTTCTATTTTCCCCATTGTGGTATAATTGGCCAGGAAATAAATCCATATCATCCTATGCCCAATATTATTCAGATGAAATCTTAGGATATACATAATGTTATTGTACAGAAAAGGCTATATTAAAATATAAAACAGTTAGTGACCCTTCAAAGGTGGCGGGAAGCATACTTCTCAATTAATTTTAATTTGCACCTGTCAAAATTGTACCAGAAGTTTTAGAAACATTTTTTATTTTATAATGCACGTGAAAAAAAGCATTTAATTATTTTCACAGCAATTTGCTTCTAAAGTCTAGTGACAGTAAATCATTTCAATAGCTTAGAAACAGAATTATCTCCTCCTAAAAGAATTCAAGAGTTAGGTTAGCTTATTTTTTAAAAAAATATTTTCAAAAGAGGAGGAGTGACTGTAATTTGACCTCCCCCCCCCCTAAAAAATAAATAAATAAATAAATAAATAAAAACAGTGAAAAAGGTTTGATTCATGTACTTTTTTTAACTGCCACAACAATCGTTTTGACTGTGACCAAATAAATATATATCGATTCGAACCAGACATTTATATTAATAAAGTAAATTATAAATGTATCACGCAGAAATAAGTTAAATCTATACTAATATTATAAAGGAGTAAAGTTTGTTTGTTTGTTTGTTTGTTTGTTTGTAGGGGGTAATCTCTGGAACTACCGAACCGATTTCAAAAGTAATGGTGGCAAATTGATGGTGACAACCCCTGCTCCAACATAGGCTATTATTTTATGTCGATGCCACTACCCAGGGGGGTGCAGGAGCGAAAATCGTTCTAAAATTGCAATCTTTTCTATACTGAAGCAGCTAGAATTTTGAAATTTGACGTTGTAGTTACTTATAAGATGTAAATGCTCTCTAAGAACAAAATAAAAAAAAATCGAAATTTAAAAGGGTGAAATGAGCGAAAAGCGTTCTAAAAACATTCTAAATTACAATTTCTATGGAATCTCTAGAACTACCGAACCGATTTGAAATTTGGCGTTGTAGTTACTTATAAAATGTAAATGCTCTCTAGGAACAAAATAAAAAAAAATTCGAAATTTAAAAGGGTGAAATGAACGAAAAGCGTTCTAAAAACATTCTAAATTACAATTTATATGGAATCTCTAGAACTACCGAACCGATTGAAATTTGGCGTTGTAGTTACTTATAAGATGTAAATGCTCTCTAAGAACAAAAAAAAAAAAAAAAAATCGAAATTTAAAAGGGTGAAATGAGCGAAAAGTGTTCTAAAAGCATTCTAAATTACAATTTCTATGGAATCTCTAGAACTACCGAACCGATTTGAAATTTGTTACTTATAAGATGTAAATGCTCTCTAAGAACAAAACAAAATCGAAATTTAAAAGGGTGAAATGAGCGAAAAGCGGTCTAAAAACATTCTAAATTACAATTTCTATGGAATCTCTAGAACTACCGAACCGATTTGAAATTTGGCGTTGTAGTTACTTATAAGATGTAAATGCTCTCTAAGAACAAAATAAAAAACAATTCGAAATTTAAAAGGGTGAAATGAGCAAAAAGCGTTCTAAAAACATTCTAAATTACATTTTCTATGGAATCTCTAGAACTACCGAACCGATTTGAAATTTGATGTAGTTACTTATAAGATGTAAATGCTCTCTAAGAACAAAATAAAAAAAAATCGAAATTTAAAAGGATGAAATGAGCGAAAAGCGTTCTAAAAGCATTCTAAATTACAATTTCTATGGAATCTCTAGAACTACCGAACCGATTTGAAATTTGGCATTGTAGTTACTTATAAGATGTAAATGCTCTCTAAGAACAAAATTTAAAAAAATCGAAATTTAAAAGGGTGAAATGAGCGAAAAGCGTTCTAAAAACATTTTAAATTACAATTTCTATGGAATCTCTAGAACTACCTAACCGATTTCAAAAGTGATGGTGGCAAATTGGTGGTGACAATCCCTGCTCCAACAGCCTCTTTAATAAAAAACTATGCGTTTCTGACGAATGGGTTTTTCGCTAATTGTTGCCACAGATTAATCTCGGAAACTGAAACATTTGAAGTTACTGAAAAAAATTAGTAGCTCGAAAAGTATTTGCCTGAAAATTGTTAGGCAAACTGTGTTTGAAAGGTAAAAAATTGTATTTTTCTTGATATAAATTTCAAATCTAATGATTATGCCATTTTTCAAATATTGAATTTGAAAAATTACCAAATTTCACAATGGAGTACCATAGCGAAACCTTCATGGGTAAAAAGATAATGATAAGGGCGATGTGTCCTGGCGTGTACATTGACTATAGCACGAGTCACAAATTATAGTAGCCTTATTATTCTGTTAAAATATAAAAGTGAATTATGAAATGTCAATATTTTGTTGGATTAAAAGTTCGTTATAAGAAATTGACCAGCGTAGCGGGCGTAGCTTGCTAGTAATTGATAAAGACTAAACATTCTTCTGTCTTCAATTAAACGTAACTTCTCTTTGTCTGTTCTGTCTTTTGTTTAATAAACAAATAAATAAGTAAATAAATATGAAATAACAATAAATATAAATAAAATATAAATAAATAAACAAAGAAAAAATAAACAAAGAAATAAATGTAATAAATAAATATCTAAATTATTTAAACTGCTTTAGTAGCATTTGTATTTCTTAAATTTAATTGTACAGTCTTTGAAAAGAGTCTTTTTTTTAAGATGGGTTCGATTTTTGGCAGATTTTTGTGCGTCATTTCGGAACAAATGAAAATTTTTTTCTTCATTTCTCTTATTTTTATAATTTGTTTATTTTTTTAAACTATATAATACACTTTTCTTTTGTACAATTTATAAACTTTTCTTATTTTATGTAGTTTTTTATTAAATATTTTCTTATATGGCTCCTTATTGCCTTGCAAGTCGTTTACCTTTATACTGTATGTTAAGTTGTTCCGCAACTAGGTAATCCATATAGTTAACTACACTGTTCCATTGTTAAATAATTAAATTAAGTAGTATGAAATACAATTTCTGATGTAAAGTATGTTTATCAGATTGAATTTAATTTTTTGCCATCCTAAAACTAAAATAAAGTCATAGTAAATGAAAATCTACTAAAACAACTCTCCCAAAGAAACAAAATCCTGTCTATGGTTTTGAATTATTTTAAATTTTTATTGTTTAATGTCAATGACCAAGGAAACTAAAGACATTCAGTGATTATGATAAGCAGTGTTAATGGAAGAAAATTGTTAAGTTAAAAGAAAATTACGGTTTATACTTGTAGGTGATATACAATGAAAACTTTTAAAACAAAACTATCATACAATAAAATTGCAATCATGCAATAACCAGTTCAATCACTATTCACAGTTTTTTTATTTACATTCTTTCAGTACTTTTTTTTAATTTTTTACTTTTCCAACGATATAGGGTGTGTGGTACACCTGCAACCCCTGTGTATCTTTTTTTAAAATCTAACATTCTAATTACTTTAAAAAAAAAGAAAAAGAAAAGAAAAGAAAAAAAAAAAGCTTTTTCAAATTTGTAAAACAAAAGGCGTTTTTACTAGAACAAAACTCAAAATTAAAAAATATATATGCCAGGTGACAAATACTGAATAAATTCCTTATACCGTGTTATCTCTACATCATTGACAACACTGTACACTTATGCAGCAACAATATACAAACCAGAAGTGAATGTTACAGGATTCATTTGATTTGGGTGAGTAGCTTAATTTTGATAATTGGAATGAAACTTAGTGACGGCGGAGGCTCATCAGGGATTTAAAAACCACTTTACTACTGTTATTTTATTATATTAAATTTGACATTAATGATGAAGGGTCTATGATTAAACACGGATAAGTTTATTTTATTAAAATACTGATAGCAAAGTGATTGTGAACTCCCCGACGATCCTCCACTGTTTACAAGGAAGGTCTCCATAAGTGCATTCTCAGAAAAAATTGAAAAAATTACAGAATATTCTTCTGATGAAGATGTACGTCTATAAAAATTTGTTACATTAACATCGATATAACGTCAATAATATAAACAAATTATGAATATTTCGTGTTTTTGGCGATTTATCGCTGGTTGGCGACACAATGAAATACAAAAAAGTTACACTTTTATAATAAATACTCTATTAGGAAAAAGGCTTTCTACTCTTCATAGTGAATTAGTTTAAGTACGTTTAACTTAAATAGATATACTTTTATAACTATGGTTTTGCCATACACCTTTGCCATATAGAAATAAAATTAATGATTGTAACATACGGTTTAGAATAAAATTTAAATTTATTAAAAATGTTTCAACTCAAAATTAATGTCCGATTCTGAGCACTGTCAATTCGACTTCGATGTTGTTAGTGTATGACACAACAAGAGAAAAGTGTTATTGCCATGGAAACAACGACTTATTCAATATGAAATGTATAGAGAGCGTTCATAATTGGGCAGTTACTGTTAAAATACCTTTAAAACTTATCCCGCTGGCAAAACCGTGTAAAATTAACTTCTACAATACGCAACTTGTATATTTTATAAAATATAAATATTTGATATAAAATATATTTTATAATATATATTATATTAAGTATTATTATATAAAATAATAAACTATTTAATCGTTTAAGTTTAAATGCATAAAGTACTATGCATTTAAACATTCATTTAACCTGGAATTTTCAAATCCATTAAAATTGCTTGCATTCGTCGAGGAAAAAGTGTTGCTCGCCAAATCGCGTACGTTTGCGCCAAACACTCAAAAGTATTTTATTTTTTTTTTTACAGATTTTCTACTGTGATTCCGCAGCTAAATTTGATTGATCCTTAAAAGAGTTGTTCTATAAGCAACTTTTTCAAAATATTCTGAGTATACACTTCAAGCAGCCTTGTAAGTGACGACATATTATCTTGAATTTCGAAAATTATTTTTAATAAAAACATTTCAGATTTAAATATTCAGAGTATTCATGAAGAATTAAATCTTTCAATACAGTAAATCTTGGTGAATATCATCAAAATGAAATTACATAAACGATTCTAGGGATTTATTTGTTTCAAACGTAATTTTTGCAGCGTACAGAAATATTTTTTAGATATTTTCGCCTAGTTTTCTTACATCATTTTTGAATTTGTAAGGTATTAAAAATCACTATCCATAAAATCAAAAAGCAAATTTTATGCACAAAATATCTGATACAACAAAGTAATAAATACTAAATCATTCTTACATTAAATACACAATGAAATTGTTGATTTTACAATAATATACTGTTTTTACCAACATTTTAATACTGCTTTATTAAATACAGCAAAAAAACTGTTTTTGGTCTAGTAAGAAGTTACATAAAGAACTTAACATATAAAAAAAAGAATTAAATATTCTGCAAATACTCGAAGAACTAAATATATATATGTTTCAATAATGTATGTTTTTGTCAATAATAAATTTTACGCTTTATCATTAAATATTTTATAATAGTTGAATAACAACAAAACAAATAAAAACAGCATTAAAATATTTTTAACCGCAAGAACTTATAATGAACGATCGTAATATTTATTTATCTTCATACGAAAATGTTCAAACGCGACTCAAACAATTACTAACATTGACCTTTTCTCTCAATTCACGTGCAACCTATTTGAGTTACGAATTCGACACTTTTTGTAAACCAAAAGCTAAAACATTTTTTATGCTTTCGCTTTCAACTTATATACTTATAATGATTTCCACCATTATCAATATTATTTTCGCCTATCCACAACCGGTCTGTCGGCTATACCCAAGGGTACGCGTGAATTACTGCTGTAAATAACTTATTAGTATTCAACGGATTATTTTTCACAGAAAATTTCAAACACTTTGTATATTTTTTTATGTTTATACATTCTTTGTTAAATTATTTTTTTTAAATGTTGATCAAGCTTGTTTATTTCAAAGTAACTATGCATGAGATGAAAAGTTGGACGTAAAAAAGAATTATCATTTGGAGCATAAATTTAAATTAATTAGGTATACGAATAAGTTCTTAAGTTAATTAGGTATCTGGAATTTCTAAAATTATATTTAATAAAAACATTTCAAACTTGAAACTACCGAAAGTTAATGAAGAATTTAAAAACTCTTTTTCAGATATTTTTGCCTCGTTTTCTTCCATTATATTTAAATATATAAGATATTAAAATTCACTGCCCATAAAATCAAAAAGTAAATTTAATCCACAAAATACTTAATGCAACAAAGCATTAAATGATAAATCATTCTTACATTAAAGACAGATGAATGTCACATTATTCTTTTAACTCCTATTGTCTATTTATTTTCATAAGACAAATTACCGGAATAAACGCTAGTGAAGTGCTAACAGTGCTCTCAATTCATCTATTAGAATTCAGTCTCCTTAAGATTCCTTCACAGAAATTAGCAAGTATTTTTTTATTTTTTCAAACACAAGTCGATATATTCCTTTGAGGTAGTAAGATAAATTTCAATGTTGATCACGTTTATTTACTTGGAGTTGAAAATGAAGAAAAGTTGGAACTAAAAGTGAAGATGTATTACGGAAATAAATTTTTAATTCTTGAGATTTCTTAAGACTGCTTAATTTCTGAACTTATTTCTAAATAAAAAAAATTTCACAATTACGTATTCTTAGTATGTCTGAAAAATTATAAACAATCTTAAAAAAGAAAAAGAAAAAGGTTTTCTAAAACCCATTTGCATAAAAATACTGTTTTCCAAGTAAAAAAAATTTTTTTTGTGAAATATAGTTTCTAAACACTGCAAATTTGTTTGACAAATTACGACGAATTTACGTACTTTTCAGTTTCTCTAGGAAGTTTGAAACATCACATATTAGCAAAACATTACTAGTTGATATTGAAGATTTTTTAAAAAGTAGTAAATGCATACGATGCATTATCGAGAAATATCGTGGTTTTATTCTGGAGAGAAAAAAAGTTTTCTAGTAAGTGTTGTGCACTATGTTTTTTTTTATTTAAATAATTTTTGTGTTCCGTATACGATTCAGAAAAACACAAAGCTTGAAACTCACAACTCAAAAATCTCAATGATCAACAGAAACTGATGCACATCACGTATATTTTACAATCTAATTTTAAAATATAAATGATCGGAATGATGGTTAGTGAAGTTATAACAACATTTATATCAGCATTATAACAATATCAATGTTTCTTATTTAAAGCATTTTTGCCTTCCAGATACGATTAAGAAAAACATAAAGCTTGAAACTCAGTACTCTTTACAATCTAATTTTAAAATACAAACTATCGGAATGAAGGTTAGTGAAGTTATAACAACATTTCCAAATGATTTATTAAAATTCAGAAAGGATTTCGTCACCGAAAATTAGCGAATATTTTTTTTCAAAATACAAGTCTATTTATCCCTTTGAGACAGTAATTTAAATTTCAATGTTGATCACGTTTATTTACTCAACAACATGTTCGAATTGAAAATGTATTACAAGTTTTACATTCTTGAGATAGACTAGAATTGTTTAGATTTACAAATTATTTTTTATTAAAAAAGTAAATAAAAAAATATATATAAAAACATTTGAAAATTACACACTCCCTTTGTATCTTAAGAATTAAAAATATATTCCTTTTAACAAATACTTTCACAAAAATTTTTAATTAAAATATTTTTAATGGGTTGATAAATTTCTCTATGCAATATTGATATCTGAAAACGTTTTCGTGGTTCGACAAAATGCACCATACTTATGCCATCTGCTTTCAAGTTTATAGAAATGTTCGATACATTTCATTTTACTACGTTCAAGAATTATTTTATTTTATATTAGAAGCGTTTTAACAGACTTGTATACTTGTTATACATTATCAGACAAATCTGTTTATATATACGCAAGTGAGGTGACGATTCCGGGTCTTACACATCCTAGAGAAAAGGCAAACGTAACGCGGTATGTTAGGCGTAAGTATTCCGATGTAAGTACGCCAATTGTCAGGACTACACTAAATACCGGGCTTGCTCATTCATTATCATGACGTCACAAATGATGGCTGGCTGCGACTAGAGCTCCTATAATGCAGGCTGAATCATACCGCCATTTAATAACCCAGTTGACCAAAACCCAAGCTAAAACCGGTTAGCCTACCGTACTAGTGGACGGCGAGTGACAGTAACAGGGACGGCTAACACCTGCTTAGGCGGATTCCTAATGCTGAGCTAGGTTGCAATATGTCGGTTATTTTGGGCAACAAAATGGATATGCGTCAGCTCCCCTTATAGGAGCCTTAGCCGCGACCAAAGACATACAGCGATTGGCACAAAACGATGGGCCCGCCGCTTTGTACCAATCGCTGGTCGCGAGTCACGGCCTGCCACTATTTGTGACGTCATGACAATGAATGAGCAAGCCCGGTATCTAGTGTTGCCCTGCAATTGTTCCACGTATGAAATATACACAAAATTTGCTTTGTATCACATCTATTCTTCCTTATTTTCTCCAAAACCTTCAAAAACTATTCAATTATAAAGTTTAAAGTCCTAAATTAAAAATAACGCATAGCCAGCTATTATAAACAACGGATTAAAAAAAAATAAATAAACGAAGACTGTTGCCATTCAGAACCACAAATTCCAAATCTAGAAACGAATGAGCGACTCTTGGAATGAACGACTCTCGGTTTTTACGACTCATGTTTTTGTGAAAAGTGCAATTAATTTCCCATTCAGGCGCTCAAATGCGCCATCTGGTGGAGAAAAGATATAACCTCTCGCTTTAGGAAAATCCCTTGCAAGTCCATTGCATTACATGTATTTTTAATTTGTTCATAATGAATTTTTTTTGGCACAATTTCAGATTTCGTGTGACATCAGTGTTTTGTGTTTATACGACAAGATAAAAATTATCCGAATTTGATTATCTAACACTTTCAATTACATTTACAATAAATAATGATTTCAATGGCACTTCGGTATTAGTTAAAGAGACAATTCTCCTATACCGGCAGCTGCGATTAGCGCCCTCTTTATGCCTTTTTAAGTCCTGCGACATCAGGCAAGTGTAAAATAAAATATTTTGAGATGATTTTTTTTTCACATTTAGCATTTTTAAACTACTTTGAGGGGGGAAAGGGAAGAAAAGAACATACTTTATATGCAAGGATTGATGCAAGTTTTTTGGGGGTGGCATTTGGGAATATTCCTCCGGAAGGGAAACTGTGATTACAATTTAAAGATTTCAAATTCAAAACGATATACTAAAAAATTAGAAATTCTAAAAGTTTTTTCCTTTAAATGTTCAAACTTGATACAAGGATTCCGGATCAATTTTTGTTTTTTATCGATCCTAAAAAATGGCTAAGATATAGCAGTTTGAAAATTTTGGGTGGCTGACTTTTTGAAGCAAGACTGCAGGATTCCTCTATAGACGGGTTTAATTTATGAATTTTAGTGAACATGATTTCTTGCAAATTTTCTTTCATTATTGTAACCATTGTTCCAACTCCTTTATGTTTAACACAATATATTCTTGTGTGTCAATATATTCGCCAGCGTCAAAATCTCACCAAGCTTGGCAACATTTGGCGAATTATTGCCAAATTTGGCGACAAAATTAGGTTGCCATAAATGAAGCCAATTTGGTTATAGCTGAATATTTTGATGAGATTATCATTCAAATTCAATATTGAAGAGAACTGGGAATTAATCTTCTGTAATCGGGTTCCACGTATTTTAGCTTCATGTTTTCCAGTAAAATTAGATAAAATCTTAAAACCAAGGAATAGGAAGGCTAACCTTTCCTGCCGGCACGGAACAGCAGGGCTTTTCATAGTTGTGTTGTACATCGGCTGCTCGTGCAACGAAGGGGGCTTCGCATCCATGTAACCCGACGATTCGCAAGAAACTAGCGTACATCAGAATGACGAAAAACATTGATTTTATTTTCGATGTGATAGCAAATTTTGAAGAATTAACGTGAAGTATTAACATGATAGAAGTTTTTTTTTGGATTGGCACATCCGAATAGTTTTGTTTTATTTTTAACTTTCTTATTTAACCCCTTCGGGACGAGCAACACGTATACGTGACGCATAAGATACTCAGAATCCTCAATTATTCCCACCAGATACTTTTTATTGTAAGCTTTGCCTTATTTAATGATAGCATTTCTGCGATTTAATTAGGCGAAAATCTCTATTTTGAAAAGCCGGTGTTAAAAGATTAAAAATTCTGAAAAGGACGCTCGTCGCGAAGGGGTTAACATTAGCATATTTTTAAGGATACTTTCCGAACTCCTAGCTGCCAGTTTATGGCTACTTTACGAACTCCTAGCTGCCAACTTACGCAAAAGAAAATTCAGTAGATTTCTAAAAAAAATCAGTTGATTAAGCTGGTTTAAAAAAAAAACCTTGAGTTAAAGTAACATTCTTGTAACATTTTAGTGTGTTGGTTGGTTGTATAGGGTTTAGTGGCGCAAGGTCCCATTGGGGACAAGCTGCGCCAAAGAAAAAATGTATTAAAAAACCACAAGTAATGACAACAAAAGTTAAAAAAGAAACAACGTTTAATGAGAAAATCTGGATGGGTACCCCCATCCAGATATGGTCATACAGTGCATAAAACAAATATTAAGAATTCTTAAAAAAGTGAGGTATAAAAATAATACTGTAACATTTTAGAAATGAAGAAATAGCACTAATATAGAAAAATATATGGATTTTTTATTCCTAAAATTAATCATTTTTCCGCAGTCTACATTTTAAGCAAAAATTAGTTTTCAAATTACAGTTAAAATCATGGGAGGTACCATCTATTCTTCCTTGACTTTTGCAAACACTTTTGCAAACGGGAGGTTGACTTTTGCAAACACAGTTTTTGAGGTTATACTGATGACTTGTCACTATTGGAATGATCGTGCATAAAACAAGATGACAGTAAGACAACATTACAGAAATCCCCATATTGGATGTCCAATTAAAACACACACAATATTTGAATTTATATCATCTGTTTAATTGAAATGATATTTCAATAATCTGACTTAACGTTCTAAACTTAAACTAACACTTTTCCGTCATTTTTGGCGGGGAATACGCTAGTATGATATATTATAATACCAGCAAATGTTGTGTGTGTGTGGTTATGCAAATTTTATCTTAAAAACGGCTGTAACGATTTTGACGAAATTTTGTATCAAACCATTTTCGGGTACGAGAAAACTATTGGACTAGGTCAGATGTTCGAGCAAATTCTATTAGTGGGTCATTTTGTGTCACTACGAGTCAAGGTCAAGCTAATTTTATGTAGAAAAAGGCTGAAACGGTTTTATTAAGTTTTTTATCTGACCGTTTCCAAGCACGAGAAGACCATTGGTTCTATGTTCGAGAAAATTCAATTAGTGGGTCATTTTGGGTCACTATGGGTCAAGCTAATGGTCAAACTAATTTTATATAAAAAGCAGCTAAAACGATTTTGACTAAACTTTTTTATCCTACTGTTTTTGAGTACGAGAAGACTATTGGGTTAGGTCATAAGATTGAAAAAAATTATTAATGGGTCCGTTTAAGTTACTACGGGTCAGAGTCAAGCTTATTTTATATAAAAAATGGCTGAATTGATTTTTACAAAATTTTGTACCTTACTATTTTAGATTATGAGAAGACCATTTGACTACATCACATGTTCGAGAAAATTTGATAAGTTAGTCATTTTTGGGTCACTATGGGTCACTGCATTCCAATGTGAATGAAGGTTGAAACAGTTATTAAGTTATTTAACAGTTAAAGGAAGTTTAAAAATTGGCAACATTGGTGGAATTTGGCGGAAAAATTGACTTTTAAGATTACCAATGCCAAAACATATGCTTTGTGCCAAATGAAATAATGCTGCCTATTTTGGTGATATTTATCAAAATTTTAACGACTTTTGGTGAAAAAAGTTAATTTTTAGGCCTGAAGGAATTGTCAAGAAATTCCCAATAGATGAATTGTAGATAGATGATTCAACCAATAATTCGCAATACCACAGAAAGCACGATTCTGATAGTTCAGAGCAGTCTGTACTGAATTTATTGTAAAATTAAACACAAGGCTTAGTTGAACACAGAGCTAATTTTAACCAAGCTTAGGTCGGTCTTCCCAGCTGGTGAGAGTACTAGCGCTGAGAGAGTACTTTGTTCTTTTATGTGACCTATCTGAAATATTTGTAAGGAAAGGTTAAAATTCAGTAAAGAATGAACTTACAGTTTAACGCCTTGGTAAGGAAACGATTAGGCATTAGAGCATAACAAGAAATCACAGGCTTGATTTCGTATCGAGGCAATAACAACAAGTAAAACAGGCATAGAAATCTAAAAATTGCATTACAAACCAAATTTTAAGATAAACATTTCTATATGCATCTGTTCTAATTAGGCAGAAGCATACACGTGCCTTTAAAAGGTAGGACATGCAAATCTGCTATTGAACTCAAGTGCATAGATCTACCTGTGATATGTGCAAGATGCCTTAAAATGATGAAGGTACAGTCGTCGAAAAAAGAATCATCACCCCCCCCCCCTCCACTAACTCTGCAACAAATTATCGTAGAATTACATTACTGGTACAAAGCGATTAGAAGCGAACTCTGTTTTTATTTCAATGGCAACATCCAATTTTGACACGATATTTTAAATCTTCGGTTCGAACTATGCTTAGATACTTTCTTCTACAATAATTTGTTTCAGAATTAGTAGGGGTGTTAACTTTTTTCCCTGATTGTATCTATAAAGTTATTGTTATAATTACTTTCTTAAGTATTTTTTGGAATGTAAGATTCTGATTTCCATAAATTGCTCTTTTTCTCCCATTACTTTGAAGTCTGTAAATTGAAAGGTTAATGCGATACACCTATTACTCGATAAAAAAATATTAATAAATATTGAGTAATTCTTAGATAAGAGACAGATGAATATAAAATCACTCTTTTAACCTCTGTCATCAATATAATTCTACAATTCAAATTACCAGAATAAACGTTTCCGGTGTGATAACAACACACTCAACTGATTTATTAAAATTCAGAAAAGCCTTCTTCACATAACATTAGAGAATTCTTTTTTTAAAACTCAAGTCCATATATTCCTTTGAGACAGTGAGCCAAATTCCAATGTCGATCACGTTTATTTACTTGGAGTTCAAAATGAAGAAAAGTTAGAACTAAAATTGAAGTTGTAATACGAGTATAAATTCTAAATTTTACAGATATGCTAAGAATGCTGAGTCTAGACTAATAACAGAATTTTTTTGTCTCTGTGTCTATTTATTTGTTTGTTGGCAATTGCTAAGAAAATCTGTCGCACATAGATGTCTACAAATTTGACTCCGGATAGATGAAGAGAGGTCGAAATGATTAGATTTTTTGTTGGATTACATTAAAAAATTCACGTATTTTCCGATTTTCTGGCAATATTGGTCCACTCATAAAAGCAATCCAAATTCGTTTTTTTTAATCTCAACATAGAAATTTTTGTCATCTTTTCAATAAAGTTTATGAGAAGTTTCGTACAGAGATTTTCGAGTTTTTCGTGCTTTTTTTAGTCCCCGTTTCGCGATAAAAGTGCTTTTTACCAACCGATTTCTATTTGAAACCTTATTCATCCAATCTTATATTTTATACCCCTGTAGGGAGCAAACATTCGTGAATCTTAAATAATAATAATAATAAAACGTATGACATATATATTTTTTTCATAAATTAATTATTAAAGAAAATAACGGGGAAAAGAAAATAAAGTAATAAAATAAATAAAGTAAATACTTTTCCGAAACATAGCGATTTTCCCCCATTTCTACCGAGAAAAGGGGTGAACAAGTTTATTTCTATGGCAAACGTTTTTCACTATTGATTTACGACGATATCCGCTCCGTAGTACGAGAGCTATGTTCTGTTAATTATTAGCGATAAAGTGTTTACGTCTTTTACCTTACGTCAACTTTTTTTTTGCGTGTGTGTGTGTGTGTATGTGTGTGTGTGACTCAAAAGAATGAAAATGAGATAGTAATTATTTCTTTTTTGCCTTTTTAAAAATTAAATAACTAGAGGAATTGTGTTGCTGCGGCTTGCGGTCTTGTCTCGTACATTGTCCGGAGTTACTTTTTCTCTTCAGATTCCAAATGACCAGGTGGGGGTCCTTTTTTATTTTCATTATTTATTTCATTCATTTTCGGACACGATTAATTTTCACTATTTTTTTTCATAATTTATTTATTATTTTATTCTCATTAGACTGGGGACGGCCCCAAGGAGCTGTGTATATATAACATTATCAATTTAGGGGGAGGAAGGTCTGGTACTTGATATTTTATGATTATCTCTAGGGGGATACGGGATTTTGTCTTTTGATATCGTTATAACTTTTTTATCCAATTTTTTATTCTCTCTTTTTTTTTTGTAACTTCTTTTTTACATTAAAATAGTTTGTTATATATATATATATATACGGGGTGACTTTTAATTAACCCTTTTTATCCTGACGGTACTTATAAGTACCACTTTAACACCTTCGCGACGAGCGTCTTTTACAGAATTTTTAATCTGTTACCACCGGTTTTTCAAATGATAAATTTTCACCTAATTGAATCGCAAAAATGCTATGATTAGATAAGGAAAACGTTACAAAAAAAAATATAATTGGTGGGAATAATCGAGGTTTCTGAACATCTTATAAAGTAGCTGGAAAATTAATTCAGGATATAAAGGGTTACCCTACAACATTAAACTGAAATAACTTCCCAGAGCCTCACTAGATGGCGGCACGAATGCCTGTAGTCAGAGAGGGAATAAAAGGAATTTGTTTAGAGTCACTTCTACGCAATTTTGAAAATGTCTCCCAAAGCGGCATATTTAATTGAAGATCGTATTTATATTGTTAAAAAATTGGTATTTATGTGGTGAAAATGCAACAATATTTTTATGAAAGTGGTCTTCAACATTCAGAAACCGACTTAAGCCCCGAGATCGCCTGTCAATACCCAAATCGTCATCCTAATGCATTGCATTGGCCACCTTATTCATAAGATATGAATCCATGTGATTTCTATCTTTGGGGGGGAGGGTCCATATGGAAGTTTTGGTTTACAAGAAGAAGTTCGACAGACAAATAAGTCTCAAAAGTTCCATAACTGACTCGTGTGCAAACATAACAAAAGAAACGCACGCTCTTATTACTTACAACTTTGTGACTAATTTGCCCTATTGTATCACCTCTGAAGATTCTCACTTTGAAAACCTTATCCATTAAATTCCTTTTCCACGTTCTTTTTAACAAAAAAAAATGTTTTTAGTACTATCTGCAACGATTCAAGAATTATTTCAGTTAAAAGTTGTAGGAAGTGGTGCCAAGTTTCCACTAATCTTCCGTAATATGTGGTTTAATCTGATCCAGTTTAACAACGCTACAAACCAGAAAAATTATTGGATGAATTTTTATTTATGTAATTTCAGGCTTCTACGTGAAATTTATTTAATTTCATTTTCTCAAAAAAAAAATTCTGGTGCGAAACATGTTAAACCTGGGTCAAATTATATTACGGAATATTAATGAGAGGTTGGCGTTGGCACCTCTGGTTGTAGGTTAATTAAAATTCACCCAGTATATATATATATATATATATATATATATATATATATATATACTGGGTGAATTTTAATTAATATTTAATTAAATTTAATTTTAATTAAATAATATATATATATATATATATATATATATATACCGTAATTTCGGGTGTATAACCCGCAGCTCAAAGAGTTGTTTTTCGACCCAGAAATTTTATTCAATAATTGTAGATAAATATTTACAGCGATCTTTTAAGTTACATTTTATAAAATACTATTTCTGGGTCGAAAAATGACTCTTTGAGATGCGGACTATACACCCGAAATTACGGTATATATATATATATATATATATATATATATATTCTTTTTTTGTCTGTAGTACTTTTTTATGAAAATACAAAGTTATTGTTAATGCCATTAAAGTATTATGAAATCATTTCATTCCAAAATATGGAATAAGCCCAACGTTCGGGATTCTTGTTGTTCTGACATAACGCATATAATTCGCTGTTGGAGAAACCAGGTGCGAAGTACGTTTGAAATGATACTTGTTGTTTTTACTAATAAAGAAAAAAAGTAAGATTGCTGTCCACATGTTTTGTTCATAAGAAGTTCTGCTTTCCATCTTCCCCTTCAGTGGAAATTGCAAAAAGACAGTATTACTGTTTAATGCATTATGTAGCAAAAAGCTATTGTTCAACCCTTCACGATGAGCGTCCTTTACAGAATTTTTAATCTTTTACCACAGGTTTTTCAACTAGAAATTTTCGCCTAACTGAATCGCAGAAATGCTAAGATTCAATAAGGAAAAGCTTGCAATAAAAAATAACTGGTGGGAATAATCGAGGATTCTGAGCATCTTATGCGTCACGTATACGTGTCGCTCGTCCCCAAGGGGTTAAATGCTTTCAAATAGAACTATCTATTTTAGGTGATATTGGAGGAGGAGTTCGATATCACTGATCGAGCGCTGATGTTATCTCAAGAAGATTAAAAAGGATAAGATAAATTTTCTTACCTTTTCTGAAGGTGCATCTCATGATTTAATCTCCAATGGTGTATCCATTAAAGTGTAAGATAATCCACGTAAATTCAAGGGATCGGTAAATCGATCATATGGAACACTTCACTGAAAAACTAAGTATTTAATTAGGCTTTGACTGCAAATAATTAAACTTCTTTTAAAACACATTCTTGATTATTTAATTCACTAAATTAGAACAGATGGACATTACAATAACGTTAACATTTAACAATTAGGTTTAGATTATATTTATATGACATTTTAGAGCTTATTCGCTCTAGTTGTTTACGCGTTTACATTTTGGAGAGGACTGAGAAAATTAAAGTAAAAAAAGAATGAGTTCATAGTTCATGATTGCATCATCATTGGAATTACTCATACGTCAGAAGAAAAAACACATATTGCTTGGTATCAGAGCAATAATGCAATCAGTATAATTGTCTGAGTGCAACGAAGACTCATACACAGCGCAGTATTACTTTGCCCCATATATAGCTACGATGGATATTAAAACCTTTCGTCAAGCATAACTCAAAAAATATTTAACGGATTTCGTTCAAATTTTTACAGCAGGTACCCTATAAAGGTGACAACGTCGTCTATTTATTACCAAGAATAAGTGTCAAACCGTTTGGAAGTTGTATTAAAAAAATAGATAAAAAAGCACAATTAAAGTACATACGTCACTAAATTTTGTGCGTACGTCATTTTCACCGGCGGGAGATTTTCGTAGACAATCGGAATTGAAAAGTTCATGGAATACATGGAGCAAAAAAATATTCAAGCACTAATATTCAGCACAATAAAATATATTTCAATTTAATAAAAATGGAAAATTAATCTGGAATTTTTTCTGTTTGAAAAGTATTAGAGATTAGTAAGAGTAGTAGTATTAGTATTAGAGATTTGGCGTAAATCACACCATTAGCAGCTTTTTTATTTCGCGTGTGTATGTTAGGAACAATTCTTTGATGTTTAAATAAAAGGTTTCGATTTGTGGCATTATTTCTTATTTTCTTTTCCTTTTTAGTATTTTAAATGGAATTAGTGAAAGGCGTGTATTTTAAATTAAATGAGTGAAAGGCGTGTATTTTTAATGTATGTATTTCAAATTAAATCAGTGAAAGATTTATGTTTAAATGAAATGAATGCAATATGAAGATGTTATGAGAAAAATATTTGGCGATTTATCAACTGCCTCAAGTTAACATAAAAGTACCAATACATATGTGGGTACTTCTCTATTATCCCGTCGACCCCTTTTCATAACAAAAAACTATCGCCAAATAAACGGGAGAACGTTGTCATTGAAATATCAAAATACATAAATAAAATATAAGAATTTAAGGACACAATTGTTATTTTAATGAATGAAATAACTAATAAATCAGTAAAACATAATGAAAAATACACGCAAATGTCGCGTTAAAAACCACTTGATGACGTAACAAACACGTATAATGCTTCTGATATCAAGTAAATGGGACTGCATTTTTGGCGTTTAATCTAACAGTTTGGCGATAGTTTTTTGTTATGAAAAGTGGTCGACGGGATAATAGAGCAGTACCTCAATGTGAAATGAAACAAGGCACAGATGTCATATACGCACCACGTTGGCGCAATTTTTCCCTCCACCAGCTTGGGGAAAACTTTGTTTTTGAATATTAGTTACAAATAGTGTGACAAATAGTACGCGTGATTTTTTATTTCAATATAAAAATAAAATAACGAAATAAATGAAACAGCTTCTATTATTTTAAAAACGGAAATAAAAATAAATAAATAATAGTTTGATATAAATAAAGGCGCGGATGTCATATACGCACCACATTGGCGCGATTGCAACAAAATGGCAATTTTATGCCTCACATGGTAACCCGGTTATTTTGTTTAATTTGTTGTTTATTAACTTTTATTTTTTATTTTAATTCTATAAATTGTTTTTATTATATATATCAATATTTATTTATATCAAACTATTATTTATTTATTTTTATTTCCCATTTTTGAATAATAGGAGCTATTTCATTTATTACGTTATTTTATTTTTATATTGAAATAAAAAATTACATGCTATTATTGTATGGTATTTGTAACTATTATTCAAAAACAAAGTTTTCGCCAAATTGGCGGGGGAAAAATCGCCCCAATCTGGTGCGTATATGACATCTGTGCCTAAATTAATATTGATATACATATAAAAATAATCTATAGAATTAAAATAAAAAATAAAAGTAAACAAACACAACAAACAGTTTTCGCCAAAGGGGCGGGGGAAAAATCGCGCCAACAAGGTGAGTATATGGCATCTGTGCCGGGATTTTTACCCTTTTATCTGTGCTTTCGGAAATATAAAAAAAATTAAAAAATTCTTATATCAGGTGTATAATGTTTTGCATTTTTTACGGACCACTTCTCCATTTTAAGATTTTAAATGCTCTTTATATCAGATATTTCTTTCTTGAGATTCCCACAAGTTTTTCCGGTAATTTTTTTAGTTCGCTTATTAATTGTTTACAATTTGCCCCCCTGGCAATAACAATTATTTATCACAAAAAATGGGTACTTCTCTATTATCCCGTCGACCGCTTTTCATAACAAAAAACTATCGCCAAACTGTAACGCTAAATAAACGGGAGAACGTTGCCATTGAAATATCAAAATAAATAAAATATAAGAATTTAAGGACACAATTGTTACTTTAATGAATGAAATAACTAATAAATCAGTAAAACATAATGAAAAATACACGCAAATGTCGAATTAAAAACTACTTGATGGCATAACAATTACGTATAATGCTTCTGGCATCAAGTAAATGGGACTGTATTTTTGGCGTTTAATCTTAGTTTGGCGATAGTTTTTTGTTATGAAAAGTGGTCGACGGGATAATAGAGAAGTACCCAAAAATGGCTTAGTTTTGTTAAATTTGTTTGTTATGTATTTTCATTTCTTATTAAAATATCGAAAATGGCAATAAAATTTTATTTTAGCACCGTACTTAATTTTTTAAAATGGCTCAAAAACATGGTTTAATAAACGTATATTTGTAAATATTTTAAAAAACATGTTTTTCCGCTCTCTAGAAAAATTTGTAAGATTCTACAACTGCCTTTGGCACCAACCAGTACATGATATGGAACTTTTCCCTATTCAGATACACAGAAGAGGTTGGTCACAAACAAGAGTAATGCTAGCAACAATATTGTTTTAACTCTATAAGAGTTAGAAACAATAATGATATTAAATTCCCCGATTAGCTTAGGGCCCGATTACGGAACTTTCTCCTAGAAAAAAAAAACTGTAGAAGTCTTTTACATTTGTTTCGAATGAAGCTCGATCAACAAAGTATTAATTGGTAATACAAACAACACTAATATTAACATGGGGGCAAAAGTTTGAATTTAAGTGTATATATTTGGAACCCTCCTCCCCCCCCCAACCACCCACCAAAAAAAGAAAAAGAAACTTACAGAAATGAATTTAAAATGGCGTGAAGCCACCCTTTCTGACATAAGAAATTGGCTGCGAACCCGATTACGAAATTTTCACTTAACTTAATAACATGTATCTAATAGCCTTGAGGACAATTCCCCTTCCCAGTTACACGGACCTTGGGTTTTTTTTAAAAAGCTTGACGCAGTTCGGGTTGAAGAAGTTGAGATTTACTATCAAATGACATAAACTACTATGAAAATAAAACTGGTGAATTATTATGCTGGTTTATGTATGTATTTAAAAAAATTGCATCTGATTACACTCTTTAGATAAATTACTCCTGTTTGCATTTAATAACAGATAAACGGCTTCCGTTTACTAAATTGTTTAAATATTGGGAAGAGTTGGCGAGAGATAGATAGACGTGTAAACAAACGGGTAGACAGACGGGTAGAGCGACGGATAGCGACAGAGATAAGCTAACGGGTAGCGAAACGAATAGACAGACGGGTAGCGAGGCAGGTGCAAAAAAGGGTTGACAGAGGGGTAGTGAGATGGGTAGGGAGACGGGTAGCGTGGTGGATAGAGAGACGAGTACAGAGACGACTTGACAGACGGGTAGAGAGAGGGGTATATAGACAGACTGACGTGTTGATAGACGAGTAGTGTAACGGGAAGCGAGACAGGCAGAGACACGATTAAAGAGTCGGGTAGAAAGACAGACGGATACTGAGACGGGTATACAGAAGAGTAGAGAGACAGTAGACAGATGAGTTCGGAGAGAGACACAGCTAAGGCATACGAGTAGTTAGACTGGTAGACACGTTTGTAGCAAAGCATGTTATCAATGTGGTTTGAAGTATACGAGTTTCTATAAATAGTTATACAAATAAACAAAGGAAATTTTTTTAATTCAAATATTAAATATTTGATTTAATATTTCAATATTTAATATTTTATTTTTTAATATTTTATTTAGATATTTGTCACAAAGAAAATGTTGCAAAAATTAAATTAAATTTGCGTTAAACTACGCTTGCTAAAATACGCTATTGGCTGCAAATCTGATTATGTGACTTTAAAAATATCGTTTTAAAAGATCCGGCGGTTTTTTTTTTTAAGTTTTGAGCAATTCCCGCTTAAGAAAATGAGATTATTTGCCAAATGTTATAAAAAAATGCATAGGAAAACATAACAGTATATGAATTTATATATGATATTTTGTAATTATATAATTTAATTTGCTATTTTTCATATGTTGTATCTTTATCCATCTCTTGTCTATCATATGCTGTATATTCACTTAGATTCTTGTTGATATCTTCTTTATATCATAATTGTTAACTTTATGTTCTCAGCAATATCACTCAGACTAATCCCTTTGAGGGAAGTCCTAGTAATGTTTATAATTATTGTTCAAATGTCTTTTAGTCTATTTCACATAATAACAGTTTATTAATTTAGTAGATCTCTTGAAACATTTATCTAGAGTTGAGTAGGGTCATAAATCTCACTAAGCAATTTATTATGAGTCGAAAGAAATGTTGATCACTTTGAAAGCTATTTTCTTTCAAGGTCGTTCCTTCTTTCCACTTTGCAAAAAGTAAATGAAAGTGGTTTTTCTGGTGATAAATTAGTCGGATGAGGTTAATATTTCTAATATTCCCCCCTTAAGCTCTTCTGAGGAATTGATCATAAAAAGTTTCATTGAATTTCTATGTCTTTCCAGTGCAGGCTTGGGTATGGGCTTGGTTAACGCGTCTGCTATCATCTGATCTGTAGGACAATATTTTAATTCTATAATTCCTTCTTCTCTAAGCTGTTTTATGGCGTGAAATTTGACGTCAATGTGTTTGGTACGCTTACCAAACTTTTCGTTGTGTATCATTTTTATGCAACTTTGATTGTCTTCATGCATTATTATTGGTTTTTCTTGAGTTAATCCTAAATCTTCCAGTAATTTAATTAACCATAAAGTTTCTTGACAAGCATTTGCTGCAGATATATATTCTGCTTCAGCAGATGACAAGGCAATACATGTCTGCCTTTTTGTGATCCACTGTATTGGATTGTCTCCCAACATGTAAATACTGCCTGAAGTTGATTTTCTCGTTGTTATATCTACGGCCCAATCTGAGTCGGTATATATTTCCAATTTTGGTAACTTTTTTGTATTTAAAACCAAATTTAAATTTTTCGTACAGTGTAAATATTTGATAATTCTCTTTACTGCATTCCAGTCCTTGTTTCGCGGTGCTTCATTACGTCTACTAAGGATGTTGACTGGTGCTGATATGTCTGGTCTAGTAACTGTCGCGATGTAAAGAAGTGATCCTATCGCTTTTCGATATTCTGTGTTGTTTGGTAACAAATTTTCCTCATCTTCTATTTTATTAAAACCGGGTTCCATTGGTGTACTGTATGGTTTCGCATTTTCAAGGTTAAATTTCTTAGCTAATTCTTCAATTTTTGATTTTTGGTTTAGTGCGTAATCGTCCGGTAATTTTTCTATTTCGGTTCCTAAGTATCTCTTTATTTGTCCTAAATTTTTCAATTCATACTCTTCGTTTAATGTTTTCACGATTTCTTTTATTATTTCCGGTTTACTTGCTATAAGTATATCATCTACATAGATTATTACGTATGTGAAATTTTCTTTTTCTTTTCTTATGAATAAGCATGTATCGGCTGTGCTTTGCGAGAAATTAAGTGCTTTTAATGAAGTTTCTATTTTCATATGCCAGGCTCTTGCTGCCTGTTTGAGACCGTATATGGTCTTGTTTAGTTTACAAACTTTATAATTAGAGTTTTTATCTATGTAACCCTCTGGTTGTTGCATGTAAATTTCTTCTTGTAAATTTCCGTGAAGGAATGCCGCGTTTATATCAATATGGTGTACATCTAGATTTTTATAAGCGGCTGCGGTTAAAAATGCACGAATGGTGGTATGTTGCACTACTGGTGCAAATGTTTCGTCATAATCTTCACCGAATTTTTGGCTAAATCCTTGTGCAACAAGTCTTGCTTTATATATGGGTGATTTTCCTGAGCTATCGACTTTTCTTTTAAAGATCCATTTTGATCCTATTATTTTTCTATTTGGTGGTGGTTCTACCAGTTCCCATGTTTTGTTTTTCATTAGCGCTTCTATTTCCGCATCTGTGGCTTTGAGCCAATTTTCTTTTTCTCTAGGATTTTTTATTTCGTTGATTTCTTTCCAATTTTTCGGTTCTATTGTTTCATCGTTTTTTACTATACAGATGTAACTATCGGATGTATATCTATTGGGTGGAACTCCCCTGTTTGTCCTTTCTGACCTTCTTAATGCAGGAATGTTTTGATCGGGTTCTGCTTGTGTTTGTTCTGTATTGTTTATTTCCGTTTCAATATAATTTTTGTTATCAAGCAGGCATTCTGGTTCATTATTTTCTTCATTCAGAATGTGTGTGTTATTCTCTAAGAATTTTACAGTTCTCCCGATTATGATTTCATTATTTTTAGTGTATACTCTATAACCTTTTGAGTGGTTATCATATCCCATAAATATTCCTTCCCTGGCTGTGTTATCTAATTTCCCTCTATGTATCTTGTTTATGTATATATAAGCTTTACAGCCAAATACTCGAAGGTAATGTAAGTTTGGTTTTCTCTCGAACCAAATTTCGTACGGAGTTTTATTTGTAGCCTTTGTTGGTAGTCTGTTTTGGAGATGTGTTGCTGTATTTATTGCTTCACCCCAGAAGCTGTGGGGTAACCCAGCTTCTGAGAGCATAGCTCGGGTCATTTCTATCAGGCTCCTATTCTTCCTTTCAGCAATCCCGTTCTGGCTCGGGCAGTGTGAAATAGTAAATTGGTGTTTTATACCTCTTTTTCTAAGAAAGTCCTCCGTATTTTTACCGATGTATTCGCCCCCGTTATCTGATCTGACTGCTTTGGGATACCTCCCGAATTGTGTGTGAACCATTTGAATATAGTCCTTTATTTTGTCTGAGACCTCATCTTTGTGAGATAGTAAATATATAACAGTAAATCTTCAGTGGTCGTCAATAAATGTGACGAAATACCTTTTTCCCCCTAAAGAGGTTGTTCTTATCGGTCCACAGACGTCTGTATGTATCAGGTCGAGTACCTGTGTCGTTTTATGTTCAGATAATTTTGGATATGGTGCATCAGTAGTTTTTGTCTTTATGCATGTTTCACAGTGTGTAGTATGACTGCAGTTATTTAATTGTATGCCATTGGCCAAGTTGTTTTTCATCATTTGTTTTATACTTTCGTAATTTCTATGACCTAGGCGTTTGTGCCAAAGTTCTAGACATTCTTTATTTTTGCAGTCGTTTGCGATATTTGCTGTGTTTGGGATATCTTTATCTGAGAGAATTACCTCATATAAGTTCTTTTTCTTTTTCGCTTCCAGATACGTTTTGCCGTTACAGGATAGCATGCATTTTTCGTCTTCAAATATTAATTTGTAACCGTGTTGAGTTGCTTTACTCACAGAAATTAAGTTTGTTTCCAAATCTGGAACATATAACACGTTTTTTAATTTTATTTTATTTGAGTCCCCGTTTGATGTTTTTGTTGTAATCATAACTTCACCGGATCCATAGGAATTGAGTGTGTTTCCGTTCGCGATTATTACGGATGTTTGTTCGGTGTTGTTTATTTCAGTAAATATTTCTTTGCTGTTCGCAATATGGGAGGATGCTCCGGAATCAATAATCCAGGTTGGTTTTCCGGGCTTTTCGATTATAAATGCTGCATCTTGATTTTTGTTATGATTTATTTGTACGTTTTTATTTATTTTTTCTTTCGTTTCGTACCTATCATTTTCACTATCACCGATTGTGTTTTCGAAGCAGAGCGACGATGTAAACTTCTTTGGTTTAAAAGTTTGTTTATTCGGTGTAGCTTTTTGTGAATTTCTGTTTTTTAAGTGCCAGCATTCTTTATAGTTATGATTATTTTGTTTGCAATACGTGCAATATTTATTATGATTTTTGTAAACATTATTTACGTACTTTTTCTGTGTTTTAAACGCTTTTGCCGAATTTTCGGTTGGTTCCGAGTTTTCTACTCGTTTAGTATATTCGTCCACAAGTTTATTTTTAATATAATCTGGTGTTAATTCATTTTCCGGCCTGGCTTCCAGAGCCGTTATGAGTGTGTTGTAACTAGGTGGAAGTGAGCACAGTAATAGTGCTGATATGTGCGATTCACTTATATTTTCTCCAATTGCGGAGAGTTTGTCGATGGTTTCAAGAATGTTTGTTATGTGACGTTGCATATTGCCATGTTCTTGTAATTTAGCTCCATATAATTTTCTGAGCAAATAAAGTTTGCTTGACAGATTGCCTCTTTCGTGAATATTTTTTAATTTGTTCCACGTCTCCTTTGACGTGGTTAAATTTCTTATGTGAACGATTTGTGAGTCATCAAGACTTAAATTAATTATGGCCCTTGCTTTCTTGTCCCGCTTTTGCCAATCAGGTGTTATTGGGTTTGGCGGTTCTTCTGTTATTAATTCAGACAAGTCTTCTTTGATTAATAACATTTGGACCTTGAATTTCCAAATGGAATAGTTATTAGAATTTAATTTTTCAACTAGAATCCGTCAAGCCGAAATGTCGGAGCATTGAGTTGGATAAACATAAAATATAACATTAACAATATATAATATATATTTTTTATTTTTATATTTACTGTTTAATAGTATAAAAGAAAATTTACAATAACAGCTGTTGAATCTTCAAGTGTTTATTCGGTCAACAGTTGCCTCAGATACTGCTCAAATGCTAATCTATCAGCAAGTGCCCCCATTCTTCTAATTTGGTCTAGCCTATCCTTTGCGAAAGGCACTTCAATCAGAACATCCTCTAAACGTCGAACCCTGCTAAACGCGACATAAGTTGCTCCAAGTGACAACTCCTTTTCACCAATGTCCACAGCTATTTTTGACAAAGTTAAACCTTGGGATTTGTGTATGGTGACAGCGTATGAAACTGTTAAAGGTAACTGAGTACGGGAGCATGAGACATTGTTTTCTTTCCAAGACTTTGTAATAGGTGTGACAGGAAAAAGTCTTTCAGTGAGAAATGGTCCCCGATAATCATCAAAATGAACCATTACTGCCTGTGGCAAGCCTGGAGGCCGTAATCCTGGTCCGTAGACAATATCTTTTACCGTACCAAGTGCACCGTTGACCAATCCTCCCTCTGTCCACAGATTGGTACGCAACATAATTCTGCATCCAATTGCTAAAAAAAGTTCAGCCTGAAGTCCAGACGCGTGCTCATCTTCACTCCATCTTGCTATTTGATTATTGTGGTCTGCTAATATTCTTGCCACTGGCCATTTTGATTTACGAAGTACTTCTTGATTATGTTCTTCAGCTTGCTTGTTTGTGGGAAAAAGGCGTATGGCATCTTGAAATCTTTCAAGTTCAGCCGGAGGCTGTATAGCTTTACGTCGTTGCATAAGGGATGCGTATTGGTCGCCTGTAACTTCACCTACGGAAAGCGAATCAAGAGTCTCTCTAAACTGTATTTGCTGATCGTCGCTTTGTCTCATTGACTTTGTTAAGGTGAAACATTTTTCAAACATCTTAAGAACTGTTTGTCCACGTAAAGCCAAAATGTCTTTTATAGAATGTCTCCTATATAGAGGTGTGTCTTTTACAGGCTGTAGCTGCCTAATATCTCCAATCAGGTAAACAAATAAGCCTCCAAAAGGTTCAATGCTGGCTGGTTTACCTTCGCGACATCTTTGCTCAAGTGCAGCCATCAGACGGCATCCGATCATTGAAAATTCGTCAATAATGAGAAATGAAACTGGATTCATGCTGAGCTGTAGATTTCTTGCTGCTTCACTTCCTAAATCAGCAAACAATTTAAAACATGTTGGTACTTTTAGTGCAGAGTGAATTGTTTTGCCCTCGACATTAATTGCAGCAGCACCTGTTGGAGCCAAAACCATAATAGCTTCCGGTCCTAACTGCTCGGTAACTCTTTTACGAATTTCTTTTATTACCGTACTTTTTCCAGCTCCGGCTTTCCCAATAATAAAAGTACGTTTAGGGCAATTTATAAATCTTGATTGCAAAGACGAAAGCTGTTGCGTGCATAAGTGAAGTATTTTTTGCTGCTCATCTGTAAATCTGATCTCAGACGTATCGTAATTTTGATGCACTGTAAGTTGTTGTTCTTTACAGTAATTTAAAAATGAAGTAAAATTGCGATCAGGGTACTTGTAACTCTCACTTTTCCACTCACATGCATGATCAATCACGCGTTGCCCAAAGTATCCTCGTTTGTCTGCACAGGAACTATGGCAGCTGCTACCATATATGGATCAATCTCGCGGTATTCTTCTTGCAGGATTTCTGTCTCATGTGTACTGCTAACAGCAGGAAAATTTATTTCTTCGTGTGCATCAATATTTAGATCATTGAATGCTTCCTCCCATGAGTGATACGCAGACGGCAGGCCTTCTTGCAATAAAGAGTCAGAATTACCTCTCCAAGGATAATTGAGTAATACTTGTTGCCTATAGTATTCTTCGGCTAGAGTTGGGTCGTGGTTGAGTGATGTAAGAGGAAAAACTCTGACAACTTCATCTTTTCTTCTTTGGTGATAATCGACTGCTCTTACTGAGAAAGATTTTGCAAACTTAAGAAGCGTGCAGGAAATAAGTTTCTCCGGCCGCGCGCAATATTTCTGAAGCATGCTTTTTAATGGTCTTTCGTCGCTTGAAAAGTTGATTTCTTCCCAGTTCTTATCATGAAGCCGTATTGTAACTACTTCCCGACTACTGTGATACATTGGCCATCCCATTAATATTTGTACTACCTCTTGGGCTGAGTAATCCCTTTTAGAAACAGAAGACAAAATACGTTTTTGGACTTCTTGAACCGCTGGATTTGTTTCGTTCATCTTATTTAAAATCTCAGATAACAATTCCTTGTAAGGAACAGAAGCTGTTTCTGATTTTGAGGCATATTTGGCAATGTAATGAAAAACCGCATCCTTTGATGTAATAGGACTGAAATCCGTGTTAGTTCTCCAAACTTGTGACACGAAGCAATTGTAGGTATTCATTTCAGAATCGTTTCTTTTTGGCAAAAAGCTAATTATGCCATTTTCTACTTGAAGCTTTGGAGAGCCGCACTCTGCTTTTGGAAAACCAAATCAGCAGCTATAACTATTTGTATCTCTTTTTTTCCTTAGGCAATAATCTCCATGTCTTGTGTGACGTTGGACTTGATTTAAGAGCTGAGCGAGATCTTTTTCACAATCTTCACTGGAAATGTCTGAAAAGCGAATTCGACAGCGGTGTATATCATTTACAAGGACGTCCTTGTCAGGATTAACAGCACTGCATAGTTTTTCAAAATATGCTGTTACGACTGCTACATTTTTAGCGTTAGTCATGTCTAGTGTTTCCATGTTTGGTGCCCCTCTTAACCACAACAATCCATGCATGTGAGGACTTCCACGCCACTGCCATTCGAAACGAACCCAGTAGTCGTCTATTAAAAACAACGGCGTCAAGATTTTTCTCAAAAATATATCACAACGTTTTTGAAAGAGCCAACCAGTCAACAGAGGGTTGTCGTGCATTAATTGTCTGCGTTCTGTATCAGTCAGCTCATTTGGATCTCTGTTAGGCTCTAAAAGTCTGAAAAGATCAGGCCAGTGATAATCAGCTGCAGACAGTGTAAAAAAAATTGTTGGTGCTCCAATTTGTCCTACCATGGAAAGGAGTTCCCCACAACGTGCACTCCAGTATCCTTTTGTAGATCTTAATTTGCTAGCATAAATCATAATGTGTTTTGCCATTTCTGGTTGCCTATTCAGAATATCACGCATCTGCTCTACCGTCTTATTGCTGAACCTATTTCGCTGTACGAAAAAACGCCCTTTAGCCAAAGATTGCCACCGAAGAATTGAATTCATGGCAAAGTAGCGAAATCGGGGGTCTTTAGCAAATCGCCCATCTTCATACTTCATTAGGAACTTAAAATACTCATCAGGAGAGACTGCTTTTTGACGAGGTTGTTGTAAGTCAGCTGTACCATGTGGAAAAAGATGAGGAAAAGCACGTGCTATGTAACCCTCTTCTTGAAATTCGTTGATAGGCTGTGAATTTAATGAAGGGTGAGGCACACGAATTGCGTCATTTATTAAGTTGTTTTGATCTACCGGTTCAAGTAGTGGTCTAAATGACTCGCGCCTTATTTCCTCGTTCAAAGTATCAATATCCTCAGTAATATCGGTTGCTGTTGGTAACATTTGAGATACGTCACCATTCTTAGGTAATGTAGCGATCAAATCTTCATCAATTGTGATATTTGAATAATAAGGATTGTGAGCTTTAAGCCATTGAGTGCTTCTAGAAGGCGTTGTGAGCGAACAGAAAACTCTGCACATCCTGATAAAGTATCTTTTGTCACTAACACAATTGAAGTCATATCTGAAGGATTGACAGGCAGGCGCGAAATAAAACTCTCAATATTTTGTTTAAAGCTGATTATATTTCCGCTGTATCCATACTGTGAGCCTCGTATACGGTAAGAGAAACCACTGGATGTATTTGAGCGATCATCATTTGTTCAATGTAGCTCAGATCTTTGAGACAAATAGGAACTGGACCTGGGTCCATCGAATTAGTGGCAGAAAACTTGAAAGCACCGTCTCTACACTTGCATGTCTGGCAGAGCCCAGCAGTATTTAATATGATATCAGGGAAAGCTCTGTGACACGTATTACAGGACACATAGGAGATTTGCGATACCTCTCTATCAAACCTGATTGCTTCATTCATTTGAGTTGTCAGTATACCGGTACTCGGCAAAAAATCTGAAGGTAACTGATTTGTGCGACTTCTCCGCATTGAATTACGATTCGCAATTCTTCTCATTTCAGCAGATTGCTTTCTCTTAACTGGCATCCTTGCAAATTCTATATAATAAAAACATATAATCCGTCCATATATAAAATGTTTCTTAACATATATTTTTTTTAATCCTGGATTGGCTGGACTATATCAAAATAAAAAGATTTACTCTCATACTTCTTTTGGTACTTTTCGGTTAGCCGGGCGCCAGTGATATATGTACAGATATAAATACATATGTATATACATATATATATATACATACATACATATATGTACATATATAAATGTATGTATATATATGTATATGCAGATATATGTGTATACATATATGTATGTGTATATATACATGTACATATATCACTGGCGCCCGGCTAACCGAAAAGTACCCTTCTTTTATACAATAAGCTTGAATGAAAAGGAAAAAAAATATTTTGAAATGGAAACAAAAATAATTGCAACAATTGCTGAGTTCGATTTAAAAAACACTAAATTCATGTACTTAATACAATTTAAACTTCATTGCACGTGTTTTAAGATAAAAATGTATGGGGTCCTTATTTCAGAAAAGTAAAATATATGTAAAATATATAAAAGTAAAATATATGGGACCGAGATTAAGAGCTTTTACTAAAAGGTTGTTTCCGAGTATATTGTTATTTAAATAAGTTTCTCATGATAAAAAATGGCAACAATATAAATTATTTCAATTTTCTTTTTATTTAATTCAAAAGTTTTTCATGATAAAAAATGGCAACAATATAAATTATTTCAATTTTCTTTTCATTTAATTCAAACAATCGCAATGTTATCTCTATGGGGAAATGGAAAATTCTAGAGCAGACGATTCCGGGCGTTAGAATTGACGAATATTTCTGTTTTTCAATCCCCGGCGAGATTTTGCCACTACCGACTTCCAGTCCAATTTTGGTATCAATGCGGCAAATATTTTGGCCGCTATCGTGTACACAAAAGTGTAATTTTTCATGGGAAGCCGGAGCTTTGCTCCGACAATTATCTGTGTTTCTTTAGAGAAAGCCATTTCTTCGATTGATTTTTCTTTATTGTTTTTATTAAGTTTTATTTAATTAGTTTTTTTCTTAAAGATGCTTATATTTATTTCCTTTCTTTTGAAATTAATTCTAAGTGATTTGTAAATTAGTTTATAAATGTTTTTCAGTTTGTCAGTTTTTAATTCACACCTTCCTTCTGAGACAATTTTTCAGTCTCAATAATCATTGAAGGAGGAGTTCGATATCACTGATCGAGCGCTGATGTTATCTCAAGAAGATTAAAAAGGATAAGATAAATTTTCTTACCTTTTCTGAAGGTGCATCTCATGATTTAATCTCCAATTGTGTATCCATTAAAGTGTAAGATAATCCACTTAAATTCAAGGGATCGGTAAATCAATCATATGGAACACTTCACTGAAAAACTAAGTATTTAATTAGGCTTTGACTGCAAATAATTAAACTTCTTTTAAAACACATTCTTGATTATTTAATTCACTAAATTAGAACAGATGGACATTACAATAACGTTAACATTTAACAATTAGGTTTAGATTATATTCATATGACATTTTAGAGCTTATTCGCTCTACGTGTTTTCGCGTTTACATTTTGGTGGAGACTGCTAAATTAAAGTCATAAAGAATGAGTTCATAGTTCATGATTGCATCATTGGAATTACTCATACGTCAGAAGAAAAAACACATATTGCAGGGTCTGAACGTAAGAGTGTAATCAGTATAACAATGTTTATAATTATTGTACAAATGTTTTTTAGTCTATTTCGCATAATAACAGTTTATTAATTTAGTAGATATCTTGAAACATTTATCTAGAGTTGAGTAGGGTCATAAATCTCACTAAGCAATTTATTATGAGTCGAAAGAAATGTTGATCACTTTGAAAGCTATTTTCTTTCAAGGTCGTTCCTTCTTTCCACTTTGCAAAAAGGAAATGAAAGTGGTTTTTCTGGTGATAAATTAGTCGGATGAGGTTAATATTTCTAATAGATATTTGATGCAAAGTTATTTCATATATAATAGAGATATTTTATTGACGTCTTCTCTTCAGTTGAATCAGAAAAGTAGGCGAATAATAAATGTATAACCATATCTGTATTTCACTACAAACATATAAAAAGAAAAAATAAATGTAAAAATAAAAATAACACTGGTTTACGCGGTTTATATACTTTCGCCGAAATGTGTAGTTTTTCATAGATTCTAGTGCACTGAGTACGGGAAAATTATTGAAAAAAATCTGTCACGTCTAGTTTTAATATATTTATTAAATACTTAAAAAAATAATAGCATGAAATATAAAAAGGAAAAATTAGAAATGATTGATTTTACTCTTCTTTTTATAATTTTCTTGATCTGTTTCTCTTAAAATAGACCAACAGGAGTCCCCTAACAGACTTTCGTCCCAAAAACCTTTGTGTTTGTCTTCAAAAAGCTTAAGGTATCGGTGAAAACGCTCGCCCTGCTCGTCACACACTGCGACTAAGTTTTCAGGGGAAAAATCTGGGTGTAAATGGAGAAAATGTACCTTCAGAGACAGGTTCACACCTATTGCATGATAGTTTTTTAATAAAACAGCAATATGTTTTTTATAATTTTCATCTTTATGATTTCCTAGGAATCCATAGACAACCGTTCTTTTTGGTGAAATAACTGCTGAAAATTTGACTTCGATTTCGGTAATAAGTTAATTTGACATTTGGTGTCAATAAGTTCCACTGTTGTAGACGAGAGGCAAGAATCTCTGCCTCTGATTTAGATAGTTGAAAGTCTCGCACAAGGTCATTCAACTCATTTCGGTTTATTAAATGTGGCGTTTTATCATCTTTGATTACAAATTCGTCATCATTTTTATTCTCCATAAAACAGATCGTCCCTATCTTGGCAACTCGCACTTGACATACCTGGACATACGAGAGTTTCCGAATGTGATATCGGTTTTGAGACTGATGGAATGTCAGTATATTGAATTTTATGTTTATTTTTTTTTAATTAAAGCCTGCAGTTTTTGTCAAACAAAAATAACAGTCATTTTCGTGATTTGAAGGTTCTATCCACAGCATTGGTGATCCAAATTGAAGATACTTTTTCTCTCCCGAAGCCCAGCATATAAGAGTAAGCCTACAGCTTTCACAAAAAACATGTGAGACCCACTTTTTATCTTGATTAATCACTGAGAATCCAAAATAATGCACATATGCTGTTTTAGAACATTCCGATATCGGTCTTCCTTTTTTTGCGAATATAAATTGTCCACAAACGTAACAAAAATGACCAGAATTTACACACTCTATTAGACATTTTATCAAAAACAAAATCAATTTAGTTCACAAAAATACAAGAAAACAGACTATAGAATCAAAGTTGACAATGCCGGTAAGTTTAATGTGACTTGATAGATTATATATTATATAAATAAAAATGTGAATATTGGAAAATGTAAAAATTTAAAAAATGTGACGTGATAGATTTTTTTCAAATACCGCCTTTCATTAGTAAGAGGTAGTATAATAAGAATATATGTGTTTCATCAAAAGTATGTAAAAAATGTTTAAATTTGTAAACCAGTGTAATTTTCATACATTGATAACATTATCATTAAGGGGGGAGGGTAGGGGGTGTTTGAGGAATGATAACGTATGATATCGTAAGGGAGGAGGGGGTCCAAAATTACCAAAAAGTTGATAAGGTTATATATGTACAGTCACCAAGCCGGGGCTTAACTCTTCTCGATAGACTCGGGGTGGCTGGCTTTACTAGTTTAAAAAGAACGAGGGAAAGTTATTAAGTAAGTCACAAAAGATAATTAAATAATAACTTGCAATTATATTCACTTCAAAACTATTTTTCTTTCTCAACATATTCTTCACCAATATTTATGCACTAATATCACCCTTTTATCAGTGCAACCAACACCAGCTGCATAACGTTCTTTGGGTTGCTGTCTCGGCCACGTTAAGACTTCAAGTTTATTTTTTCATCATCTGTGAACATCATCTTGCAACTTCTTCAACATCCAGCATACAGTTTCGACTTAGCCCCAAGAGATTTTCATCTGTTTAGTCCACTAAAAAACCATCTTGACTGCATAAATATTGGTGGAGGATATGTTGAGAAATAAAAATAGTTTGGAAGTGAATATCATTGTAAGTTATTATTTGATTATATTTTGTGACTTACTTAATGTCTTTCCCTCGTATTTTTAATCCAGTAGCAAACGCGCAGGTACGAAATATGCGTACGTTGTTTATTTTATTACCAATACTTTCAAATATTTATAATCGCTTTATTGAATCCTAGAAATTTTTTAAAAATTCTGCAATAAATTAAGTCGAAGATTACTTTTCCTAAAAAAAGTGGTGGCAAATGTAAAAAACCATACGACACTATGGTATGTAATACTCTACTACAGGCCTGTCCAACCTTTCAGTAAGCAGGGACGCAATTCAGCTCTTCCCAAACAATAAAGGGAGCCGTTATTAATATGACTCAAAACGTGCAGCAAAATTATCCCACAGTATTAGTAGCTAAACACATGCATATTATGCAATGCAAATGCCTGTCAGGGTGGAAAACATAAGCCTTCTACGGTTATGGTGCTCCATGTAAAAAAGTTTTCAAAAAAGTATAAATCTTAAACTAAATTTCGAATCATACAATTTTCTTCGAGAGGCCTATCTCAAAAATATTTGTAGGGGAAGGAGCCAGAAAGTTTAATCTCGCTATAATAAGATAAACTGAAAATCAGAGATTGTTAGCTTTTTTAGGATGCAAAAATACTCCTTTACTTATTTTGATGTCGTAAATTTAACATTATAAAAGACAGGCATGATAGTGACCAATCCATGGGTTGTTCCAGAGAGATAGCTTGGAAGAACTCCTATTGACGGAATTCGCATGATTTTATAGTATTCATAATACGAAATTAGAAAAATTACCTAAAATTTCAAATGTCTGCGAGAGAAAATTACACCCCTTTACTACTCTTATCAACAACAACCACAAAAAAGCTGAACTTCTATGCACAAAGGAGGTGGATGCTGGTTAGAACTGCTTATTTTTCAAAGTTTCACTTCTTAACATATATTTAAAAAGTTAATGTCAACTATTATCAATTTCTATTGTCATAATTTATATAAAAACTTTTATAAAGAATAATTATGAATTAGTAAAGAAATGCAATAACACATGGAAAAAATTTTAAAGTTCATTTTTGTTTCTTGATGCGTTAACACTTTCAGAGATAAAGTTGCTGTCACTCAAATATCAATGATTTTAAATAAATCCTTTAAAATGGAATTTTATTTTTTTTTAATGCTGGTAAAATGAAACTTTTAAAAGGGCGCCAAGAAAACCTTCAAAGCTCACCATGGCGTTGGACAGCCCTGTTCTGCTAGAATGCTCCCGGGTTAATAAAAAAAAAATAATAATTACACATTCTTAGTATACGTTTAGGATTTAAAATATATGTCTTTTAACATAGACTTTAAAAAGCATTTTGCATTAAAATAATTTCGATATAAATGGAAAATTTTCTACGAGATATTCTAAACACGTTACAGATTTCTGAACACGTTATGAAATGGAATAACCAAAATCGACAAATTTAAGAAGTTAGTTAGTTTTATTTTGGAAATTCGAAACAATATGCTTTAATACTTTTCTTATTATAGGCTTCTTCACTGAAAATCAGCGAATGTAGTTTATAAAGGAAGTTCATACATTCTTTTAAGATAGTAAGTTAAATTTCAATGTTGAACACGTTTATTTATTAGAGTCGAAAATGAAGAAATGTTTGAACACAATTTAAAATTGTATTACGAGAATAAATTTTAATTTCATTTGATATGCTAAGAATGCCTAATTTCGAAAATAATTCTTAGTCAGAGAAATTTTATAATTACACATTATTAACGTATCTGAAGTATTTAGAAATTTGTAGGTTTTAAGAATGTTTTCTGTTTGCATTAATTTTTTCTTTTAACGTGTAGAGAATTTTCTCTATGCGATGTGGATTTAGGAATACACTTTTCAAAATGCTTTAAAGAAATCATGACTATTTTACGTGCTATAACCTCAGAAATTCTAAACAATATATACATGGTTCTTACGCTTTTACCACAATTTTTAATAGAATTTTTCGCCTTATCAAGCTGCGTACACTCCTTGGTACTTTCAAGTAGTCTAGCACCACTTTTTCGTTTTAGAAAATTTCTATTTAAAGTTTAAATAGCAGAAATTATGTACGTCGTTTAATTGCAGGATTTGTAATATTTTCTGTATTTAATTAAGGCGACAAATTCTATTAAAAATTTGTGGTGTAGGCGAACGACTCCTGATATATTAATATTACTTTTTAGGTAGCTTTCAATACAAAAAAGTATAAAGCTACCTATTGCAGCCGTTCGGAGGAAAGCAGTTCCGGAAAATTTCGATATATTTTCACCGATCATGACCCCCAGACCCCAAAACCACCCTCCGTTCAAATGTTGATTTACATATATAGATATATCCATATATATATATATATATATATATATATATATATATATCTGACCTATGTCATACGATAACGCTCGTATTTATAAATCGATTTTGATGAAACTAATTGTGTGTATTAAGGTCACCAATGTCTCGACCGAGTTCGTTGGCCAGCTTGGTCCGCCATTTTGTTTCAAGATGGCGGCCATTTAAAAATTTAAAACTAACATAAATATACCAAAAAGTTAAAAATTCAAATTTATTTTTTAATTACATGTTAGGCCTTGATACAAGGATTACAGAGCATTTTTTGGTTTACCTCTATCTTTAAAAATGGCTGAGATAGAGCAGTTTGAAATTCTAGGGTGGCTGACATTTTGAAACAAAACAGCACATTAACGCGATTACTGGCAAATTATTTTCTTTCATTGTTGTAATAATTTTCCCAATCATACGCATAAAACTATATATTCATATCCGTTAGCACCAAAAATGGCGACGTTGGCGACAAAATTGGCAAAATTTGGGACATTTGGCGAAATATCGCCAAATTTGGCGACCAAAATAAGTCTTTATAAATGAAGCCAATTTGGCTATTGCTCAATAATTTGGCGAATTTCTTATTCAAATTCAGTATTAACGAATCTTTTGTAAACGTTTCTTTGCATTTTAACTTGCTGTTTTCGTGTAACATTAGCTAAAATTTTAAAACGAAGATATAGGAAAGCTACCTTTTCCTCCCGGTACAGGCCGGAAGGACTTTTTTACATTATACTGGATATTATTTTATTGATATAAAAAAAAGCCGCATAAAATTACCATGCATTATTTGAGCATTAACATATCAGTTAATTATTGCTGAAAGAATACTAACTTTACTAACTTTTTAAAAGTGTTTCTGCAAAACTTCTTCTCTTTCTCTCTCTCTCTCTCTCTCTCTCTCTCGCTCTCTCTCTCTTTTTTCAAAATTTCTGGTAGTAGTTGAATTAAAAAAAAAAATTGAAGTTTGACAGATATGCTTCAGCACATGCTCAAATGATTCATTGGAATAATCAAAATAATAGTTATGCCCATCACTAATTAGAAATCAACATAATCATCTCTATGGAAAATCCACCAGTTATTTTATTTAGAAAGCAAGTCGACAGATTCCTTTGAGAGTGAATGGCAAATTTCAATGTTGATCACGTTTATTTACTCGGAATCGAAAATGAAGAAAAGTTGGAATTGAAAGGGAAGTCATGCTACTTGTATAAATTTGAAATTCTTCAGATATGCTAAGAAGGCTTCATTTCAAAATTATTTTTTATGAATAAGTTTTAGAATAATGCATTCTTAATGTATTTGAAATAATTAAAATTTGAGTCTCTCAACAAAGTCTTTCAAAATTTATTTTCGTAAAAAACATCTTTGACATATACAAGACATTTTTCTAGTTTTGTCAATTTATCTCAGATGTATATAACTTCATCTTCAAAATTTGAAACATGGTATAGAATCAGCAGGAATTTCATCTAAAATTTAAAAATTCGTTAAATAATAATAGAAGAAAAAAAAGTTTCGAAAGTGCAGTTTGTTCTAAAAGCATTGTCAAAATGACGGATTTTTTAAAGCATATAAAATTCTTGTAGTTAAAAAAACGATAGGGGTGCTAACATTATTTCATCTTTTGAAAGTATGCAAATGAGGATGATTATAAAACTACTGACGATTCGGTGAATCCTTTATTTCTCTGAATCTATTTGGAGTGTAAAACAAGTTACGGCGTACCTGAGATCATTTTCTTCTTTAGTGGTTTTTGTGATAGGAAACAGTAGCATACACATCGATAGTTGTTAAAATGTGCCCAGTGCGTGTTAAATTTGTTAGCGTACACTAGCGCCACTTGCAGCCTCTTGCAGCCGGTAGTGAAAACAAAAATGCGCTGCAGGCGTACATTATACAAATTTTGTTCACGTACATGAGCATCACTTTCCTCTTCTGCGGCGAGTTTTCGATACAAAGTTCATGAGAAAAAAATTAATAACTACTAGTAATTCACACGCTCCATAGTCCATCTCATTGACTTTACAGCCGCGTGGGTTTTTAACCCTGTGTCCTCCCTTGACCTAATTATTTTTTTTAATTTGCATTAACATTTCACTATTTCTTTTCTTAATTTTTCTCGGTGGAACATTTCATTTTTAGCATGCCAAAAATTATCAGTCGTAAGAAGGGCTATTTTAAACTTGGGTTTCTTCCATTTATCTGCACAAATTTACAGGGTGTGGCAAAAAAAAACGATCATCAAGATTTTTTGCAATAAAAACTTTATTTTGCGATAAAAGCAAATTTTATTAACGAAAACAATAAAGAACAACCACAGTAATAAAATATTCAATTGGTTTCAAAATGGCCTCCTTGTGCGCGTTTGCAGAGCTGAAAACGCTTCCGAAAATCTTTAGCCGTGGCGCGCACCTCCTCCGGCGACTATCGGTCCTATTCCGGATGCAGCGATTTCTTTTGAGACTACAAACTTTTGTGGAGTTTAGCACAGGCCTTGGTCTGCAGAATAGACCACATGCTGTAGTCCATCGGATTCAGATCTGGTGAGTAAGGTGGCCATTCTGCAGACGATATGAAGTCCAGAAAATGGCTTCTGCACCAGTCCTGAGTCCCGTTGGAACGTCAAATTCTCATGCTTGAAGTGCTGCTGGGCCCAAGGAAGTACCACGGTTTCCAAAATGTCGCGTCGGTACACTTCTTGATTGATTTTGGACATCTGAAAATAATATATAAAAAAAACATTAAAAATTATGCAATTCGACATACTAGAACAGAAAAACATGGGCTATCCAATTAAAGAAAAACTAAAATCAAACAGGTTTAAACAATCGTGTTAGAACAACAGAAACATTGATGATCGTTTTTTTGCCGCAACCTGTATTAGATAATGGCTTTCGTAGCACAGCATCAAAGGACGCTATATCACTTTACTACCTGTATTATTATATATTAAATTTGGTCATAGGTAAAATGTTATTCAATTATATACAGCTAAAGTAGCAAAGTGATCCAGCGACCCTTTACGCTATAGAAATTTTCGAAAAGCATTCATTGCCGCTTCTTGGTAAACGAAATTGCATTAGTGTCGTCTATCGATGGCTTTTCGAATCATTGTAATTTTTTCTGCTAAAACATTTCCAGATCATTACAATGTTTTTAGTGCAAACCGCACTTTGGTATCATTATTTCTTGTAACAAGCATAGCGAATAATTTCGGAGTATTACAGGAAGTAAGCTGGAAATGGACAAGTGGCTGTAGTTTGATGAAGTTGTTACGTTGAAAACGTTAACGACTCCTCCTTCCATCCTATTAATTCAATAAATTTTAAAATTTTAAGACTTTATATCTCGATAACGGCGAGACGAGGGCTAATGATTTATGCGTCAAAAAACACGTTTTATAATGCCCTTTCGATTACTGCTTTTTTCGATTTTTTTTTCATTATTACACTAATGGCGTGGTTTCCTGGTTAGATGGAAAATAATTGATATTAAGTAAATGCTTAGTAATTTTTAAGAGTATGCAGGCTAAACTGGGGTCATCTAATAAAAGATTTATACTCGCGTTTTACATATTATTTATTTCTGAGAATAATGCCTCGCAGGAAAAATTGAAAAAAGACATGCGCCATATCCTTTAACCTTTTGATTACGGGCCAGGAATGGCGACAATTTTTATATTCAATCGTACCACAATTTACAGAAAAATTTCTTTATCGTAGATTTTTCTTGTATCCTAGTATAAATGTATGGCAGTGCTGGTGATTTACCGACAGATCCTACTAAAGGCCGGTTACACCTGTCAATTAAAAGTTTATCATCATGCATAAAGAAAATCATGTGTGGGTTGCACCTTTACCATCACTCATTAATTACCTATAGGGGGCTTCAGATTGCAGAAGACTCCGTGATCGTTGCCTAATTAGATACTAGAGAATTATTTATCTAAAGAAAATTAATTGTTGCGTTGTGTGTAGAGTATCTAATATATGGCAGTTTGGTTTTGGGAATGGAGTGTATAGAGTTCCATAAGACACTTACCAAAATAACCCTACAGATAATTTTTAAGTAGAACCTTCTAAGATTAAAGTTAAGAAAATTCTAGAGAAATATTTAGGTTTTTTTTTAAATTAATTACGCAAACACTAAATTAAGACAACAGTTTTTTTTAAACTAAAAAAACAATTACTTTATTTACATTAAAAAAATAAACATATCAAAAAAACATAGTAAGGATATATAAATCAATACTTTTTTTCCTTTACAATTTACTTTAAACATTAAACATTCTTAATTACTATATGATCAAGTTCTCCTGCCGAACAAAAATTACAATTAAATTCGAGCGGTACAAACACAATTGGGTTGGTAATTATATAGGAAAACATCATACCTGAGTCGTTAAATGACAGACTCTACTCCAGTTATTATGGGATTCACTGGTTCCAGGTCGGACACTGATGAAGACTAGTGTAAGTGACTCCTTATGGGCATACCCTCATCGACAAGCCCGGTAGCATATTTTTTTACAGGAATTATATACAGCACACTTTCACATTATTTTCCAACTATAGCACTTATACACTCTCTTTTACTAATTCTTTTCAACTGCACTCATTCACATTTTTTTATCCACTGTCTTTTTCTCCAAGTTCTGGCTTTTTACCAGTCGGTGGTGGCACCTCCCACTCTACTTGACTTTTTACGACCTTGTGCCTAAATGGCCCAGTGTGTCAATAACCACACCTACCTTCGCTGCTCATAGGAGAACTGTCCAGCCAATGACCACAAACTATCTGGCCCCCTTAAATTAACCAGACACCTATGTGTCTACCCTGAGTCCTCTAGCTTCGAACTCAAGGTACCACACACGACGCGTGACTGACAGCCTCCCATAAATTTACAGTCATAAAAACTTCACAACATGGTTCCGGTGCACTTTTTGCGCCAGACAGCGCTCATAAAAATGTCCGTCACTTTGTTAGCTAAATTTATACCAACCATTGTACCGCTCTGATGTCTAAATAATTATATATATAAATGCAAGGAGAAATATTTACTTGTACTAATTATAGAATTTAAAAAAAAGAAGAACTCTCCATATTTACATATACATTTCTAAGTGTGTAGCACAAGAAAAAGGTGGTGAATACTTTCCACCATCTTCTTCCCCGGAATGCAAATCAGTTGAAAGTCCTCGTAAAACGTGGAAAATTTCAACTGTAGAACTCCCCTCTCGAAAGTCCACGTAGTAGCACCACTCCCAGCAAGTAGTACTTTACTCGACTAGATACTGTTCTAGAGATATAGAAGGGTTCGTTATCTTGAAGAAAAGTTTATTTTCCTTTCGTTGAGAATGTCCAGAGGTAAATACACACTCTTAGTATTTTGTAGCAGAATGTTCACGGATCAGGAACTGTACACAGAAAAAAAAAAGTTTTGTCGTAGTATAATGATATACTTTGATGCAAGTCCATAATTCAAGGGTCTTGCTTTGATCTAGTTTGCTCTGCAAAAATGTCAGATAACTCGACACTTTCCTCGAGTCCTTTGTATCTCCATGTTAGAGTCCCAGCTCCTTATCATTTGATTTCCAACCTTTATGTATTGTACCAATAGTAAATATTTTTTAGAATTTAAAAAAAAAAAAAAAAAAAAAAAAAAAAAAAACATGTTCCATAAATATAGAACTAAATTCTTTAATTCCAAAAAGAAAAAACAAAAAACAAAAAAAAAAACAAAACAAAACCTACCCTAACAGCAAAGATTAATACATTTTTCTTACATACAACAAGAGTTCAGTCATGACTTACAAAATATTTACTCTGGATACAAAAAGTACGAAAAATATACACTAAATTTACATACTATTTAACATCCCTTAAAATCCACAGTATAGTACACAAAACTGATGTGGTCATATTCAGCATGACTCTATGAATTATTACAGTTACAATACAATGTATCCCCCTTGACAAATATCAGAAGAGATTTACTTCTCTTCCTTCAGTAATTTTCATGAATTATTTATACATTTGAATCTTGAAGCACTTGTTCTTAGTACTAATAGAACAGGCACCCATATTTTGAACAAAGAACCTATATACATAAATAGCAAACTTTCCTTCAATATAGGACATTGAATTTTAAAGAAACAATCTTTTCTTATTAATTATTATTCTTATTATTTACTTTGGTTATATATATACATATTAATTAATAAAATGTACATGACCTCAAACTAACAAGAAAAAGAAATATATATAAACCAAGACCCCTTCTTCACCTTGTGGTTTACAAAAAAATCAATATTACAGTGAAAACAATATTAAGTAGAAAAAAGAAGAAATTTTATAAAGTAAAGTCTTCAGTGTGAAGTACATTTTAATCCTGTATTTTTTTTTTTTTTTACTTATTCCGTTCTAAATACATTACATTGTATAAACATAAATATCAATGCGAGCTTGCCTTGTTTCCACATACAGTAAAGTGAACAAACAATACACGAACCAGCTCTATTTACTCCTCAACTTTCCACCAGGCAGATATTATTTTTCAAAGAGGATTACGAATAGAATAAAAAGACTAGTCGTTGGAGGCCACCGTAATACTTACCCATCATAGATACGCATAGTATAAAATATGAAAATAAAACATGTGTAAACTATTTATAAAATGCATTGCAATTCGAAGGAAATCGTGACTTGATGACGTCATAAGCTTTAAATCGAGGCTAACGAAAAAGAAAGGCTACCGCGGTGCTTTACGCGTATCTTTTTTTACAGACCGCGGGAGTCACGTGATGCTTGAATGCACCAATGCAGGTGTACGAAAAGAGCATCACGTCACTCTAGCGGTCTGTAAAAAGAGATAAGTGGAATGCACCGCGGTAGCCTGTCTTTTTCGTTAGCCTCACTTTAAATGCTCTGTTACTAAATTGCGTAAAAGAAACATCCTTGTAACTCCAAAAATGATAATCATATTAACTAAGAGTTTACTGCGTCAGATTAAGCGTTTCATTTCTAATTAAAATATATCTTTGAATTGAAATTTGAATGAAATACGAGGTCATGAAAAATAGAAGAGTGTGGAAAATATGATTACAAATATCTCAACATTCTTCATGCAAAATTTGTTTTTTTTATTGTCTTTTATATTTACTTCTTAAAATAAACAATTTCGAAAAATTTTATATACCTTTTATCAGAACGAATATTTCGAGAGTCTGAAAAAATAGTTCCGGATAATCGAGGTTACTGAAATTCAATAAGCTTCTTCTCATTATTACATACTAAGTACACATCAAATTTCAAGTCTCTCTCTCAATTTGTTCGGGAGATAGAGCGTTTACAGACACACAAACAGATGGGCTGCCAATTTTTTCTTCTAACAATATGTTTTTGGGAATCTCCAGTGTCTGAAACGTGTAAATCCGTCATTTATTTTTTTTTCGATTTTCAAAACGATTACAAGACTTACCCTATACTACGTATGATGGGTAAGTAATAGTCGCTGGAACGACATATGCCCCTACCTTGTAATCAAAAGATTAAACAAATCTTAGAAATTTGAATTGAATTCCAAGTTGTTATAATTCTATCATCGGCATTTTGACCTAAGTTTTCTTTTCGAAAATTTTCAATTCTTCTAACAACTTTTTTTAAATGTCTATATTGAACTCCATTGGAATGAGTTAAGTTGGATTTCAGTTAACTCTATTTCCAAACAATGGAACTATTCCAAACAATTTTCCAAACAATTGTTTGGAATTGTTTGGAAATTTGTAACATTGTTTCCAAACAATGGAACAAATTCAGCTTATCTAAATTCGTGTATTTTGATTTATAATCTCATTCAGTGCCGCGCCGAATATATTCTGCCGCATGTCATTGATGGCACGCGGGTCATTTGTTCGCCGTCCCTGTTATTGTCTATATCCTCTGATTTTTTTACGATTGTTTTACCCTTTTGTTTCGGTCTAAAACAGGAAAAAGTAGCTTCTCTATTCCTTGTTTTTAAGATTTCAGCTAATTTTATCTTAATGTATCTTAGCCATTCAAACACACGAAGCTAAAATGCGTGGAGCCTGATTATAAAAGTTTCATTACCAAGTTTTCGTCAATACTGAATATGAATGAAAATTTTATCAAATTAGTCACCTATAAACAAGATGGCTTCATTTATAGGGATTTGTTTTTGATGGCCAAATTTGGCGATATTTTGCCAAGTGTCGCCAAACTTCGCGAGAATTTAACTGATATGAATGTATAGTCTTAAGCACATGAGAGTTGCAACAATGGTTACTCAATTGAAAGAAAATTTGCGAGAAAACATGTTCAATGAAACTCATAAATTAAAGACGTTTATGGAGGAATCCTGGTGTCTTGTTTCAAAATGCCAGCCACCCTAAATATTTAAACTGCTGTATCTCAAAAAATTTTTAAGATAGACGCGAAAAAAAAAATGCTCGGGAATCCTTGCATCGAGTCCAAACACTTAACGGAAAAACTTTTAGGATTTCTTGTTTTATACACTTTTTTTTTAAATTTCAAATCTTTAAGTGGACGCTGTTTTGAAAACGCTGTTTGGATAAATCTGTCCAACGAAATTGGTTAAGACCTTAGTAAGTCCTATACGCATGCTTAGTCACTTCCAAATTGGTTCATAATTACGAGTTCTATCGCACGACACAAAACATATATATATATATATATATATATATATATATATCAACATTTGACGGAGGATAGTTTTGAGGTGGTCATCATCGGTGAAAATATATCGCAGTTTTCTAGAATTGCCTTCCTTCGGGCGGCTGCAATAGGTATCTTATTACTTTTTTGTAATGGAAGCTACATAAAACAAGCTTAACAATCCAGAAATATCCAATTAAATCAAATAGTTTTGACGTGAACTGTTTTAAAGTTTTTTTAAATACTCAAAATCATGCATGCGCAAGTCAAAACTAAAAGCATAAATCTACCAACGAATGCACGTATAACTGAATGCAAGAGCTTGGAAGTTTTTTTAAATGACGAAGCCAGCTATTAATTTATTGTTCTTGAGGTTACAACAGCTCTCTTGCAACAGCGGGTAACAAAAATCCCATGACACTCATATGTATTGTGTAAGTAATTTCTAGAATTGAATGTTACTAGCTTACAAATAGTTTTTTCCCTGTAATTTCTTTGAATATTATTTTGAAATATGCAAGATATAAAACATCACGTCCTATAGAATCAAAAAATAATTTCAATACAACTATTACGCGATACAAGAGACGAATATATATTACATTATCAAAAAAATACATATGAGTGCCATATAATTTTTGTAGCCTCCGTCATCAATATAATTTTATAACATAAATTACAGGAATAAACGTCAGTGTTGTGAAGATTGCATATTTAATACTAAACATGCCTTCAATTTTATTCACGTTTATTTCACACCAGGATTTATATTTTAAACTGTTTAACTTTCTTATTTAACTTATTTTCCCCAGGAGCCGCCTGTAGTCAGCTACAGCAAATGGTAGCACTTGGTGAGGGGGCATAAAAACAATCGCAAATAAAAAACTACATTAGAAGCTCATCGATTAAAAAAAAATCTATTAACACGTTGACGGATAGTAGGAACAAGTGAAGTTCGAAAATTGACACTACATGTTTTTGTAATTTTTAGAATATTAGAAGTATAGTTTTGCTCTTTCTGCTATAATAAACTTAATTTTGATTAATTCAGCACCTTTAATTAGGTTGCACAACTCCCTTCACAACCACGTGCATACTGAGGCTGCAACTCGTATAACAGGTGGAAAACGAACTTCAACCTAAAAAATTGTCTCCAAAACATGACACTGGGCTTCTACTTGTATGCCGGTAAATGCACATTTGTGCTGCTATAGCCGTAGTGTCTAAGAACGACTGTTTCGTTTTGGGCGGCTATAGCCGTCATGCCACATTGTGAACTTCTCTTTGACGGCTATAGCCGCAAGTGTCCGTTAACGTGTTAAAAGAGAAAGGTTAAAGAGAGTAATACAATAACAATATATATTTTTTCTACATTTTATGAAATTTGTATATGTTATAGTATAGTTTTCAAATTTTCTTAAATTATTTTTTCTCTCTATATTTCATTTATTTTATGAAAAATTCTGATTTTAATTTGGTATCGGTCAAATTACCAATTTTTGATATATTTAGTGTTAACTAGTTCAACAGAATTTAACTGTATTTCCTTCAGAGAAAATCATCAAGTGTTTAATTTGGGTTATGTTTATCAATCATCAAGTGTTTAATTTAAAATGCAAATCGACAGACTCCTTTGAGACTGAATAGCAAATTTCGTTGTTGTTCACGTTCATTTAGTTAAAGTCGAAAAGTTGGTACTGAAAAGGAAGTTGTATTACGAGTACAAATTTTAAATTCTTGAAATTAATCTAAAAATGTTTTTTTTTTTTTTTTTTTTTTTTTTTTTTTTTTTTTTTTTGTAAAAAAATTGTATACATGATTACACTTTTCTGATGCATCTTTAAGATTTTTAGCTTCAGTTTTTAAACAAAGTTTTTTAAAAACAATTTCATTAAAATATTTTTAACAAGTAATGAAATTCTTCTGTGAATCATTCATGTCTGAATACTAAAACACAAATATACGTTTATAATGTTCAAAAACTCTGAAAGATCATAAAATTCAAAAGTAACACATCTATGATCGTGGTGCTTTTTTAATGTCATTTTAAGGCATCATTTTTGTATATATAATTAATAGGAAAAAAGTTTCATGTTACAAATTAAATTTCATATTTAATTATTTATGCAACCACTTGTATAACCATCGACATATCCGAAGATTTACTGGATTTGTATAATTTTTGCGATTGGAAATATATTTGTTTTACAATCAGGGGTTTTAAAGGTAATTATACCATTACCTCTATTTCCAATGACCCTGTATGCTAGATTTTGTAGAATATACGTGTGTTTATAAAACTTTTACTTTATAATAAACCGAGTTGTGAGTTTGTGATGTCTTTCTCTTGAAATGGTTATTATAATTCATAGATGAATCCCCATAGAGCTCTTTAGTTGATAGCTTTCAATAGTAATTATAGAGAAATTATGGGCGTGTTCATGAGGCTGGTGTTGGAAGGAATAGCATCTAATTGTGAACAAGACAAATACTATCGTGCAATACATTTTGTTATGTGAAAATACTCAGTAATGTTTACTAATTCTTCATTGACTATTGTAATACTTTCCTAACAAACAGGCTGTACCAACTTATGATTACAATATTACATTGGTGTCATAAATGATAAAGATTTTCATAATAACGCCTTTTAACAATAGTACTTTTTAAAACATTTTTTTATATAAAACGTAAATAGCCCTCATTTAAGATGATGTAAGTCAAACAAATTATGTATTTTAAGGGGATAGTGGACTTTTAAATGAGCAAAAATTGATCAAAAATACGAATTTTTCTTTTTGGATTATATTTACACAGTCATAATATACCAATATATCACATACTTTGCAGAAAGTGTATATTCAAACTTCTTAAAAGTAAATAATTAAAAAAACATATAAAGTGAACTCCCGTTAGTGCGAACTTACAAATGATGCCATTTTTTGTCCACGCTAACAGAAGTGTGCATAAAAGGATGTGAATTCTTCAAAATTCTTTCAAAAATTGATCAGCTATAAACATCTGTAGATTGACAGTATTTATCCTCTTTATTTTGCCTTTCTGTGCTGTTACAGCATGTGACACAGGAGTATTTATATTCCGCGAAGAGAGTGGAATCTCGTTTCCGTTTTTTGATTTGTAAAAGATCCCTCATATTCTTTCCAGATAGAAAATTTTCGGGTAAAAAGGAAGCCATATTACCGCAATCATTTACGGAGTTCGAATTCAGCCTATCTTCCTTTTAATCTACGTCTTTCTCCCTTCCTTGACCTTAGGGGGGAGTAAGCGAGCCGGTTGGGAAGTGGCCGAACATTTGAATGGTGTAGGATAATTTGTTTGGTTGAATAAATTGAATTCAGGTTTTCACAGAAATTAAATAGCATATCAACGTAATGCTAAAATACACAATTTTCTTTAATTTAGTCATTTTAGTTAAAAAGCAAGTTATTGACAATTCGTTAATACAAAAGTATTAATTACGGAGACAAACAAAATATGCAAACAAACTGCCGTATTTACATAATATAACATTAATTAAAGTAATGTATTTCGTTTCTTTGCAGTACTTCAACAAATCTTTTTACCACATCATTTTCCAGTATTGTGTAACACTTGGATATTTGGTCAATTAGATATTTTGATTGGTAATTTTTGAACCTCTAGAGTTTTTGGCGGTTGAAAGTTGTTTTTCTCTTCATTATTGTCACTCACAATTTTCTGATCTGTCTATAACCAAAGTTGCACAAACGTTTCTCTGAAAAAAAAATGTACAAAAGCAGTTTCTATTCTGTTCGCTCAATTTGTGAAAAAATTGTTGTATTATCTGATATCTTTAGCATTAGTTGCAAATGCGAAATGATGGGGAAAAAAGAAATCGTCCTTATTAACTGGAGATACGTTTTAAGTCGATCTTTCTGACGAGAGTCTACTGTAATGTACTGGGTTGTCCGGAAAGTTCATGCTGGTTGGAAAAAAACAATTCCTACCAGAAAATTCTACCCATTAATTGTTAAACATTTAAAATCTCATATAATGCTTAACAGTTAAATGATAGAATTTTCTTGTGCGATTTGATTTTCCCAACAGGTACGAACTTTTCAGACAAACCAATATTTCTAATGAATATTTAACAACAACAACAGCAAAATTCACAGACTATACTTTTCACAAATTGAATTTTTATTCATTCCAAATATGTCTAAAGGACAATCGTGATCCATACTCCAAATAGTTTTTTTAAATGTTGATATATTAAAGTCCTATATTAGTAATAAAAACCAATAACATTCGAATTTTTAATAAAAGTTTAGTTTCGTGGTAATTTATTATTATTTTTTTTAAATACCGTATTTAGTCGAATCTATGTTGCGCTTTTTATCCTCCAAAAATCACTCCATTTAATTGGCTACATCTTGCAACTGAGTGCAATTAGCACTGCCCCCTCAATACTAGACTTACGTGCTGACACAAAAATGGCGGCTGTCGTAGGTGGATTTTTTCCAGCGTTTGTACGGTCCCTTGAATTATAACATCAGTGTTATCTAAAAGTAATCTCGCGGAGACTTACTTTTAAAGGAGCTGTAGAAAATAGTAATACCGTAGAATTAAATGTTAGAGTGTTTCAAATATCAGAAAGATTATTTACCCCTTAATATCCCCCTCTCTTTCGTACAGACGTATGTGATGAATGGAATGTGATGGACGGACCTGAAAATTCATTTATTTTCAAACAATACAACAATGAAGCGACATCCTAAGCAGTAATGAATATTCATGCAGTGAAATATTTGATGATGTATAACTTAGATATGTCTAAGAGGAATGAATACAAATTTTCAATAATATGATGAATGTAACTATAATTAGAATTAATCATATTTGATAAGTTTCTTTTCTTTTCTTCCTTTGAAATTTTCTTGTTTGGTGTATGGAGCACCACCCCCTGAAAGCTAGGGCTGCGCGCTGAAGCAAAAATGGCGGTTGTCGTAGGCGGATTTGTTTCAGCGTATGTACGATCCCTTGAATATGAAACCAATAACTCCTAAAAGTTTTTTCTGCCTTATTTTTCTGAGATCAAATAAGTTAAAGAAGATTCTCAAAAATTACTTGTGTGTAAATTCAGGGGACTGTACAAACGCTTAAAAAATACGCCTACGACAGCCGACATTTTGAAAATAATGTAACATTATCAAAATATATTGCAATTGATTTTCCCGCATAGTCCATAATCTAACGGAATTCTGTTCAGTGTCTCTGGTAACGAACTATAAATGCAACGAACTTCATTTTCAGTACCGAACTTACCTTAGTAAATCGCAATAACATATATACAATTCATGGTGAACCGAGTATAGTTACATGACAATGGCATAGCCTGGTAGGTGGCCAAATGCTCTGGATACCAGTAATATTGTATTTTTTTTTAATTAGCCCCCATCCTGGCTACGCCACTATTACTCGTGTTAGAGTACATATGGCCAGACAAACGGAAGTCATAAACTTTTTTCAACTATGTTGAAAAGTGTTAAAAAATGAAAGCACAATTTATAATAAAGCCTTTTCAATTAAAAAAGAAAAAGATTGGGGAAATATTGTCAAAACTTGAATTCATGAAATTGTTATTATTATTGTTTAAAAAACTAATTGATTTCTTTAAAAAGTGTACATTTTCAGTAAATTGATTTCATTTTTCAAATAATTATTCAATCCATGGTACAGCACACTTCATTTCAGAATTTCTTATTCGAATAAGATAAATAAGGAAAAATAATGTTTAATGTCCACTTTTCTCAAATTTAAAAATAACGCTATATTTTACAGTTTTTACATTCTTATCATCCAGTCTCAAATATCTTTCTACTTCCATATTCATCGATAGACGATGCAGTGGAAGCGGGATAAAATATGAAGTTAATTTGCGTCGAAATTTACTGAATAATGATAGTTTTGCACACCCCTCTGTTTTTCTCCATATAATTTTCCATATCCGAAATAACGAAAAAAAAGTTATTGTTCAAAAAAGGTGTGCATTGATTTTCATTGATGATACACTTGTTGATAAGGAAGATATTTCTACTGTAAAATTTACTTCAACGTGTATCATTATATAAAGGAGATGAAGTATAATGTCCCCTTCTGCTTAATGATAATCGGCAAATCAATTTAGTTATATTTCTTAATATTTTATTCGATAAATAATATTAAAATGATGAAGTTGTTAATATGTGTTACGATAATATACTTAGAATAGAACATTGTTGTTAGTTAAATGCATACTGTTTTTACAAAACATAAATAATGCTAATGAAAATACATTAACAATGACAAGATGCTTGGCAATTCGTTTTCTTCAAAAATTGTATTGACTAATCGAATTTTATTGCCCATCCCCCGAGTTATGATAAAGCAAGTGCGTGTCGGGAAAACCCGACTTAAGGCCTGGGGTCTGGCTCCCTCATGGGTGTCCAGCCCCAAAGCTGTTGAGGGACACCGGCCCGGCCCTAAGTGTTTCGTGATGTTTTCCTCTGATAATGGGATCCACCACGCATCGCAGCGACCTATGTCGTCCACACACGGGTCTAAGGTTTCAGGAGGTTCACAGGTGGCGGTTCCCTGACCGCCGAAGCGCATACGGAGAGCCAAATCCGGTCGTGCGTGTTATATGTCCCTCGGGACTTGAGTTCGGTGGTCGAAGACCACCTCAGGCTCCTTGCGGCGCAGCCCAGTTTTTCCGTATGTCGTCACTCTCATATAGAGGTTCACTATTGCTCTTAGCAGGACGCTATCTCGGCATTTTGTCATCTGGCGTGCTCTTTCTGTATAACAAACTAAAACTGCGTTTATTTTGCAGTATAAGCAAGTCTACCTTAGAGAGCCATAAATAATACGACTTCCCATTCTTCTGCAAAGGGTCTGTGGTTATCATCAAAAGAAAGAAATGGTGTCCAACCTGTCAACGGCGTCCTCTGCTGGCCTCTGACATTTAGACATGCTATGAAAACCATAAAGCATCAAAGAGTCCGAAATGCCACAACAGACATTGCGATGGTAACTCTGGCAGTCTGGGCGAACCATAGACATCTAATATAAATAGACCGCAAACTAGTAATGTTTTCTTGAAGCAAACATCTCCCTCTTCACACTTACGTGAATGTGGGAGGATAACGCGCCAAACTGTCATCGGAATTCCAGCGCTCCTACCACTACCGAGACCTGTTCCCTGTTCATTTCACTTGCGTTTGAGTTGATCTACGAAAGAGATCGATTGAAGAAAAAGATTAGCGCCAAAAACGGCCACCTTCGGCGTTATTTTGCGATGAAAGGGGGAAGATGAATACTTCAGCTTTCTGCGGGAAGAACAATGAAACCCGCACTCTATTTATAACTCCTTCCTCTGTGGTTCGAACCTTCTGACTGGACCATTGCCTAGAAATATAAATGGACAGCGGACTAGCAACCCTTTCTTGGAGAAAACATGTCCTTTCCTCCAGCAGGTGTGGAGGAAGAATATTCCGCCAAACAGGTTTTTTTTCGCGCCAAACTGTCACGGAAATTCCACAGCTTCCGAGAAGAAACAGAGATTTTTCACTTGCGTTTGAGTTTGTCAAGTTTGAGAAAGGGATTACCGCCAGAAAGCGGCACCCTTTCGCCTATTTTTGGCGATGAAAGGGGAAAGATATATTCTTCAAGTCTGTCGGAATAAAAGAAAGGAGTCCGCTGTCCATTTATATTTCTAGTCAATGGACTGGACCCGAGGGTGGGCAGCAGATATCAATCATTTTGAAACCCTTGCGTTGCCTATCTTTTACGTATAAATCACTGTAGCAAAGAGATAATGCCAGGTTGTCCAAACTGTTTTGTTAAAACTCATCTCAGCCAATCTCCTTTCATTAACTGTTCTGTGATAAATAAAAGTGCACAAATGTTAAAGATAATAATAATTAAATAACAAAGAATAATTACATGTTAAAAAACAGAATACAAATATTTTTAAATAAGAAGGTAAAAAAAAATAAAATGGGAAAAACTGCATTCCACACCACTTTTTTTAAATAGAAATTTGGTGTCATATTTTATCGAGGAGTCCTTGATAAAATGACACCAAATTTCTATTTTTTAACCCTTTGAGTGGCAAGCAATTGTGTTCCTGTCACGTCGAATTCACATCGGTATTTACGATAAAATTTACTTCAAAATAAGAAAATGCAAATTTTCAACTTTTCCCGTCAAAATTAAAGAAGTAAAATTTAATTAAAAGTTTCTGTTTCGAATCGAATTCAAATTAAGTGGTATATAATATATACTACGGCCCCTCAAAGGGTTAAGATATTTTGTTGAGAATCGATTTAACCATATTTATGACGGGTGGTTTTCGACTTCTAAACAAGAAGCCCCGCCTATGGGCGTTACCGTTGCATGTTACATAATTTAACAAAAATATTTTTTTACTTCGTGTTTACTATATTATAAATGAATGCATATACTAATGGTAATAGAACTATTTATATGCATAGTACTCTAACCGTAAAAATATGAATTTTGTGTATGTTTTTTGAGAAATAATGTAAGACATAAAATGGAAAAGTACATCCCAAGTGCGGAATTACACATGTCCAAAAGACGTGAATTTACGTCTCCCGTCCTTATTTTGTTAAGTTATTTTTTTATTAAAAACCGTAACAGCATATAAGTACACAGTTTAAGACTTTTTACTCAGATTACATTTTATTTCCTAGTCCCATTACTTTAACAATGCACTTCATTTAACAAAACAGTTTTTATTTATGCAGAAATGCATTAAAAAGAAACGTTTGAACCGAGTTCCTATTATAATACTATGCTTGACATTACATTCGTTTTTAATAGACCCTTCAAGACAAAGAAAATGCTTTATTGAGAGCAGTTAGTCATAAAAATTGCAGAGAAAATATGGCATGGAAAGAAAATTAAATAAATTGTTGGAATGAAACAGAAGTTTTATTTCTTACATGAACCGACTTCTAACAAAACAGTTTACATAACAGGGTTCGTATACTCTTACCGCAATTTTTTAACAGAATTTCCCGCCTTATTTAAATGCAGAAAAGTATTCCAAATCCTGCAATTAAACGAGGTGTTTGCAATTTCTGCTATTTAAATATTAAATAGAAAAATTATAATAAAAAATTGTGGTAACAGCGTACGCATAATGTATTTGTCTATTTTTTTATGTATGTTTGTGTATAAATGTTGAACGGATACTCGATTTGTATAATTCTTTTTAACACTTTGCAACATCTTGAAAAATGTTCATGAATTTGGCTTGTTTGGCCATATTGTCTATCTGTCTGTCTGACCGGCCTCTAACTTGGATTACCAAATATGGTAATCCATATGGTAATCCATAGTATAAAACATAGTCCACTTTGGTAATCCATTATATATGTTACTGTGGTTTATCATAGGACATCCTTAATTAAAAATGGAGTTTCTAGCATTTATAGTTCCTTTACAGGGACGTACAAAAGAATTCCTTTATACTATGGTCTATGGAGGAAAATCGTTTGCAGTACATTTTAATAAAGTTAACCTATTTCAAAGATGATAAAATTGTTATCCAATAACCAGGTGCAATACAACATTATTTCTATGGAATATGGACTCATAGTATTTATCATTGATTTACAACACAAAGGAAAACATTGTTACATTATGATAGATGGAGAAAAATCATTTTTTTAGCGGTGTTCTTTAAAGAATTTATATTATTTCAAAGGTATTGAAATTGATATATATTACTGAGGTTCAGTAAAAGATGCTTACTGTAGAATATGGTGTACACAGCATTTATTTGTTCATTTACAGTGACACAAAAATAATTCGGTTGCTATACTTTCAATGATCGATAATCGCTGGAAGTGTATTTCCAGATGCGATATGTGTTTTTAATCTTAAACAATTTTTAGTACATTATGTTACGTGCATAAATTCTATAGTTCATATACGCACAAAAGAATTCGTAAACATTATTGTCTATGGGCATGAACTGGTTAGAGGTGATTTTCAATTATGTTATGCATTTCTCATCTGAACTATATGCAGTATACCAAGATGTGTCGTAGAATATAAATAAATTCATATACGGGTCAACGCAAAAGAATGGATATATTGTCGTGTATGGATGATAATTTCTAAAAGTGCGATTTTAGTTGTATTGTGCATTTCCTACCTGAAATGAATTTAGCTTAATAATTCGTATATATAAAAATCTGTAAATAATATACAGGGCTACACAAAACATGCCAAGTCAAAAAATGCCTTTCTAATGGTAATAAATGCTGAAAATAAATTTTCAAAAGGGTTATGCATTTTACAGCTGAATTAAAATTTAACAAACCATGTAGTGTGTATACAAATCTACAGATTATATACAGGGTTGTTCAAAAGAATTCGAATATCATATCGACTATGGGCGCTAATTTCTGAAATGCCGTGTTCAACTGTGTTATGCGTTTCATGAATTGTTTATTTAGATATTTTGTTTTTACCTTATTAAATAGTAAGGTTTCGATAAAGTATTCCGGAAGTGTTGCAAAATGTTTCATAATCTATATGTGACACATAATTTTTTCTTCTTGGTGTTTTTTTTGTTTTAACCCATTCGCTGCCAACCACGAGTATGCTCGTAATTATCAACTTTCAAAATAAAAGTGTATGATAAAAAAAAACTGGCTTTCCACCATTATTTTAATGCGTTAAAAATACTTTATTTAATGACAAAAACTTTCTTAAAGTTACTAAATAAGTAGAACCTCTAATATCCGAATCCCGGTTATCCGAAAATCGGCTTAACCGAAACACCTTAACTTTTTTTAAAGAAAAATTTTATTTTTATACAAGCATGTTGTTTATGAAATAATTAAAGTGTCAACTTACTTATATGGACATTGCGTAAATGCAGGCATTTTATTGCATAGACACACACAACACTTCATTTATTTACAAAATAAGTTGTATTTTCTTTTTCAACTTTGCACTGCCTCAATGCTGCCTTATCATGCTACCTTTTAAACAACAACACATCTGATGCTGTTGCTGCATCTTCATGCACTTCAATATATTAAAGGGTCATTATCAACTTTTCAACGAGTTGAAAGCTTATAAAAACCCGTTTGCGCTTTAATCGTTTGATTACGGGCTTAAAAATTCCTATGGAATCCCGGTTAACCGAAAATCCTTTAGTCCCATGCTTTTCGGATAATCGGGGTTTTACTGTATTCTCTTTCAACATTTTTGGTGGGAAACGAATTTCAGTAAAAATATCGAAGACGCCGCCCACATAGTTTTGGTAGTTAATGGGTTAAGGCAAAGCCATTAAATAATAAGCCCAGTCAGATAGTGTTAAATTTGTTAGCGACACACTATCGCCAAACCTCTGCTGCGGAAGGAGGACAAAACAGAAGTGGGTCGCAGAGAAACGATACGATTTATTTATATCGATATTTTATACGATTTTTATCGATGTTTTGTTTTTGCACTTCCTGTAAAAGCTTGCTAATTATTGGGATCTTTTACATTAAAGCTAAAACTCTAATGAAAAAAAAAATGGTGGAAATTTACTGGATTAATATTTCTATATAAATATAGTGGTGGCGAAGAAGTTGATTTATTTATTAAAAGTTAAATAAAAAGTGATGGAAATTTACATCACTATGCAATTAACCCTTTCCAGCACAGACAAATTATGTTCGTAAAATGTGAAATTACTGACTGACACCGGAATTTACAAACGACTTTCTTAGAAAATATGAACTCCTTATTTTAAGCTTTAATTTTAGAAGCAAAATTTTATTAAAATATTCTTGGTGCCGAATGCAGCACTCCCAACCGCTAGATGGCGCTATTTTCAACTTGCGAAAAGTTTCCCATTTATCTGACTGGGCTTATTATTTAATGGCTTTGGGTTAAGGGGATCGTTTTAATTAAATGAAATAGTGTTAAAGCAACAACAACAACAAAAGAAACCTCGACACTATACAAGTATATAGCTTAACATTTTTTTTCTAATGACTAATTTCTGTTATTCTTATATTCCTTGCTCACATTACGTCACAGAAATACTCCATTTAAATGAAAAAAAACTTTTATTTATACAGCTAGCTAATTAAAAGAGACATTTAAAACAAGTACTATTCAAATTCCTACACTGAAATTATTCGTTTTTAACAGTCCCATCAAAACTAAGAAATGCTTAATTTAGAAATCCTAGTCGTAAAAATTACAATAAAATATAGCTTGAAAGGGAAAAAACGAATGTGTAATTATGAAACGGAAATTTGATTTCAATAAAATTATTTACGCTGAAAATTCAGCAATAGATTAAAAAAAAAAAACCAATGACTTTGTAAATAAAACATCTTCGTGTTTTTTTTTAACAATTTTAATGTACGAAGGTTAGTCAAAACATTATGAGAGCAACTTTATTTTTCACGGAATACAGGGTGTACCTAAAAGATTGAAACATGCTTTAAATTTTATGTTGTACATATGGTAGATAGGTAGGCAATGTAAATTGAAAAGTGTTGAAAATAAGGTACGGATTAAGATCGTTTTCATGAAATAGACCTGGCATTAATTTTCAAATAGTTACACTTTTTAAGTTTTTATACAGTAACTGTGTCCTATGTGGTATATTTATAAAGATTTCTACCCTGTTCAGACAAGTAAAACAGTAAAAATCTTTTTCTTCTTTGACTAAAACTCACCGAGTTATAATACTTTTAATTTTATAAAATTTTCCAAATTAACGTATGCATGTATCTGTATACATATAAAATATTTTTATGTTCTAAAAATCTTCCCCAATTAAGTTGCTATTTCCCACTTTAAAATATTTTTTTCTCTCCCTTCTCTATCTCAAACTTTCGTTGTTTCTACGCTTGGTAACTTTTTTTGCCTGTGTCAGAATCCATTCCATTTTAGAAATATTTTAATTAAGGTATAAGTCATTTTCAATTCTTATAGGATGTATTTGAAGATTTTTCCAGCCGAAAGCAGTGCCGTATCGCACCAGTTCCCTCCATACACCAGTAAAACGATCCGCTGCGACCTCTGAATGGTTCATAAATCTTATCGCGGTTCAGAAGTCTTATCGCAATGCGCTTTTTCGGAATTTTGTACTTCTATGCTGTGACGAATTTCAATGTCCACATAAAACTCATGTAGGATTTTTTTTGTGTTTTTCACTTGTTCAGTGTTGCCAGTAGGCTACTTTTTATTAAGGCAGATTGCTTTATTGCCACCACTTACTTGCAGTAGAAATATGCTATTTTATTTAATGAGTAAGTGATTTAATGATTTAATGATTAAATAATGCGGAGAATAAGGCCAATTACACTATTTTAAAAAGTGGTAGGAATCAAACAGTCAGAATTTAAACAAAACAAGAACGAAAAATCATGCGTCAAGCATAGATTATGTAACACTTTCCAACGCTTCCAAAATAATTTTACAAATCATTACCGTTTAATAAGCTGAAAGATAACATCTAAGTAAACAATTTGGAAAGCGCATAACATATTTAAAAAAGTAATTTCAGGAATTTCCAACATATACAATATTCGGAAAAATATCCGAATACTTTTATTCAGCCCTGTATATGATCTATAGATTTGTATATATACTACATAGGATGCTAAATTTTAGTTTAGTTAGGAAACGCGTAGCACCAGAGCCTGATTACCAACGTGGCAAACTTCCACCAGTAAATTTTAATAGAAATTTTCGTTTTATTTAAACGCCGTATTCATGTAAAATTAGTGTCATGGATAAGGCAAAAATTTCTATTTCTTTTTACTGGTGGAAGTTTGCCCAGTTGGTAATCGGGCCTTGCGTAGCACAGTTTAAAATTCTCCTTCTGGAGTTTCTGTCAATAAACGGAAATGTGTTTGCGAACTTTTGTGCTGCCCTGTATGTGATCTACAGAATTTATACACACCAAGTAATAGACAAAAAGTGAGTTAAATTTAAAATCGCGTTCAGCAACTTAAAACGCACTTCCAGGAATTATTGTTAACATACAGTAGAGAATTCTTTTGTGTGTCCCTGTAAATGAACGATGACTGCTATACACACAATATTCTGTAGTAAGCCTCTTGTAATACACTTTAGTGATATATATATAAATTTCAATGCGTTTAAAATAGTGAAACATTATTTAATTAAACAGCAAAAGATTTTTCTCCATAGACGTAATGTAACGGAATTTTTTGACTGTCCCGTAAAGTAACTATAAGTGCTAAGCACACCATATTCCATATTAAGTTTTTTGTAATGCACCTCAGTGATATATATCAATTACAATGTGTTTGAAATTATGTAACATCATTAAAATAAACCGCAAATGATTTTTCCCCATAGACCGTAATGTTACGGAATTCTTTTGAGTGTCATGTAAAAAAACTATAAGTGCTACACACTTCAGTTGAAATAGGGGAACATGCTATAGATAACGAAAATAACATATAAAAATTGCAGGGCAATCCGAGCATATTTACGGGAGTTAGAGCACGGACAGACGGCAGACGGCTCGACAAACCGAAGTCATAAACACTTTCAACTAGGTTGGAAAGTGTTAAAAAGTTGACGACTGGCAACACTGTAATTGCTAACAAAACCACACGACATCAAAGAACGTTTTTTTGCTGTGCTTTATGGAGTTTAATAGTTTTAGTCGTTTTAATAGTTTAACCCTTAATTGCATAGTGATGTAAATTTCCATTACTTTTTATTTAACTTTTAATAAATAAATCAACTTCTTCGCCACCACTATATTTATATAGAAATATTAATCTACTAAATTTCCCGTGAACTATGTTGTTGAACAAAGTTAAAAATTTATCTTAAAATTTCTGGTGTTTAATATTTAATATATGTATAAAAAACACAATTGTAAAAGAAAAACTCATGCAAAGAAGGGTTAATAAAGTGAATGCTTTACTAATTTTAATAGTTATATAATTAATTAATTTAATTATCTACTTATTTATTACTTTAAGACCTTGTTCGCTTGTTAGTTATTATTGACATCAAACATCAAACATCGAATTGTAATAATGAGTTAGTACGGGGCAATATGGTATGATTTGAAGAGAACTATGAAATGGACTTAGACAATAAAAATGCTGTTCTAAATCTTTCACTGTTTCGTTAATGGGGGGGAAAAGTTATGAATTTTCGTCTTCGTGCCATCCTACGTATCGCTTCAATTCGACTGCACGATTGCATTTTTTTTTCAAAAATGTCTGACGCTGGTTCTCGGCAGCTAAATCCATATCACCATGTCATAATTTTCAGCTATCATACTTCATGCACCAACCATACTTTGATCAGGGATTCCGCAGATCTCAGAGAAAAAAACTAGTGTATCATATTTCTCTCTCACCCACAGACACACGCACACACAAACATATACAGGGTGATTAAGAAAACGTTGACAAAATGACATGGCAGATCAGTCATACAATGAGGATAAAAAATCTCATAGGAACAGAGAGTCGCAACTGTGATCCGGAGCCGCTACAGGGCGTCTAAAATAATACATAACACAAAGAGAAGAAACAAAACCATTACAGATCATGTCATTGATAATTACTCACTCACATGCGACTAATGCAAGCCAAATGTTGAGCCTACAGCAGAAGCTCAAAGTTTTTGCCAGATGCATGGAGAAACGCCTGGCATCTACGTTGCATGGAACGACGCGCCTTCTCAAAGATACCAGGTGTACCTGGAACACGTCCTGCTGCCACAACGATTCTTCCTACCAAGTCTTCCGGCGTTGCAACAGGTGTTTCATACACAAGTCTTTTTAAAAATCCCCACAAGAAAAAATCCAAAGGAGACAGGTCTGGTGATCGCGCTGGCCATGCGACTGGTCCACCGCGACCAATTCAGCCACCAGGAAAAGTAGCCTGCAGATGTTCTCTGACGTCTGTGCTGGAATGCGCAGGAGCTCCGTCGTGTTGAAATCGAATAGTCGACGAATAGGCATCTGAACATCATTGAGCATTCCTGGCAGAACCTCTTGCAAGATCGTTAGATAAATGGAACCGTTAAGAGTTTCTGGGAGAATGTACGGACCAAGTGAACAGTCTCCTACAATTCCAGAACACACGTTAACGGAACATTTTTGCTGTGCGCCGTGCGGACGTGTAGCATGCGGATTTTCTTCCGCCCACGTATGCAGGTTGTGAAAGTTCATCACACCCTCTAATGAGAACGCAGCCTCATCCTTGAAGAGAACATTTGCTGCGAAGTGTCGGTCTGCAGCAGTTTTTTGCAAAAGCCACCGTGCAAATCCATACGATTGTTGTAGTCTTTCGGTTCCAGTACCTGGACGCGTTGTAAATGAGAAAGACGTAGTTCTTCGTCGTCTACAATTCACCAGACGGTAGCTTGGAGTATATGGGTCGCTCGGGATACAACTCGTGTACTTTTTGAAGGATTACTCTGGAGTTCTTGTACGACTCTTTCTTCAGCATCAACTGCCCGAGTTATTCGTTGGCGACCAGCATCCGGTTTGTGTACGTCAAACGAGCCGGTTTCACACAATCGTCGATACAGAGTGGCAAAGAATGAGCGGCTAGGCACCATTCTACCAGGTTATTTCTCACAATACATTCGCAAGGCTTCTCGTCCATTGCAGTTGACCATACCGTAAATTAATTGCATGTCAGCCATTTCGCGGTACGTGTAACTAGCCATGTTACTCCCAACGCATCCACAGCTCGAATGAAGACAATCTCCATTTGCTCAGCTCGTGTTTGTATTGCAACGCCCTCTCGTAGCTCTAGCGCCCTCTATAGGGGTTTGTGACCCTCTGTTCGCATGCGATTTTTTATCCTTATTGTATGACTGATCTACCATATCATTTTGCCCAAGTTTTTTTTAATCACCCTGTATATATAGGAGAGTAGGGTCAAACCGGGTACCTTGTTTTCTCGCTGATAGCTGCTGCGCTGTGGACAGCACCCGTCTTAACTACACCCCTTAGCGTCCTCTAACAGTTTGCCAAAGTCTTTTGAAGTAAGATAATCTCTGTGTTCATGCATTGCTATTAGAAAAAAAATCTCCTCAAAAGTTTTAATTTTTCACCGTCTTTTCTGATCTTCAAATAAATTGAGCATGATGGATCGACTTAGGTAACTAAACCACTGTTTTGTACATAGCTTTCATACTATATTTGGATGCCAAGTAAAAATGTGTACGTCCATCTATGTAGAAGGACGACCATGTTGATGTTTGATCGTCTCTTGGGTCAAAACCGGCCAAAACCCATGGTTTTGAATTGAATTCTGTAATGAATTGTTTCTTCACTCAACAGGTTGTGAAGTATGGATACAATGTTCAGTCTGCAAAGAGTGGGCACGCGAGGAGGGCAGCGGATACGAGAAGTAAAAACGGAGAAAGCCAATTACATGACAACATTAAAAATTGCTTGAAAACCTGAAAAGAAAGTTACTGACCTTAAAAAATGTGTCTACATTCTAAACTTTGATTCAAAATTTATTACAATAAAGATTTTTGTTACAGGAAGTGTGAAAACTTAATATCTGATAAGAACCCTGTTTTACCCTACCACCAACTTCGGAACTGTTTCAGATGGTCCTGAAAAACGTATTTTCCCAAGTAGAGAAGAATTTTTCTCTGGCAACAAATGTGATTTTTCAATATCCCAGATGTCTCTAAATACTTTTATGGGGTGTTCCGATTTTTCCGACATTCTAGACTTTTGTCAACAAAGAAAAATTGTTAGGTACCCAACTTTCCTCTATAAATACAACGAATGTCACTTCAACGAATTTTTCATTTTAACGAGTGTTTTTCGGATTTTTAAGAAATGTCTTACGCTTTCTCATTATAAAAATATTCACTTTATCGAATTTCATATTAACAAATTTATTGGTGGCTAAAAAAGAATAGTCAGTTCAGTTTTACGAATCTTGAGTTGTCAAGAGAACAATATCTCTATTGAAAACTAGAATTTGGAAGAAAATTTTTGTCAGGAATAAGGAAGAAAACTTAATGAAGGGGAGGCAGACGACAATGAAAGTGAAGTTAATGATGATTGCCCATCACATAACCAGAAATTGTGTTGTACGATCAAAAGAGACTCTATGGAATATCTAAATTCTTAAAAAGTAACTATCTCCGTAAAATAATGTTCAAGGAAACATTTTATACAATGGTTAAAAATGCTGAAGAGTTTGTTTCGAAAAATGGCGTTGTCACCTTCTGTGCAGAAAAAAAACTTAAAAAAAACTCTTCCATTTTCTTTTTTTCTGTAAAGAAATAGTCAATACTATTAATGTCGGTGAACGTCTGTGTGTGTGTGTGTGTGCGTGTGTCTGTGTGTCTGTACCCGCAAAGGCTTTGTGAGTAGGCGACGCACGGAGGGCACTCGAGCACCGAAAAATTCGCAAAAAAGGCGCGGAGCTCAAGTTTGGCCGGGTCGGGAGTCCGACCCGGACCCAGGGAGTTATTAATTAACAAAACTGTTTTAATTACTGACCGAAGACGAACTTGAAAAAGAATCGAAAACCGCAAAAAATTCTAAAGCGGCTGCCGGTCTCTCGGGTCGGGGAGAATGCAGGGCTGCCGCCGAGCAAATTAAGCCCCAAACCACAGTACGGGTTTTTAAACCGACCCGTATCTCTGGAAGTCGGGGGTCCAGAAATTCGAAAGCGGTACGGACGGAAGCGTGACCCGTTCCGGTTTCATAAATTCAAAAAATCATTTCCGTACGACAATTAGAACCGAAAAAATCCTTTAAAAATCGATCGATAAAAAATAATTTTCTTTTTCTTTCGAGACACGGCTGCGAAATGATTTTACTCTCCGGCGCCGCAGGTGTTCGGGAGGATTTTCACGTGACGGGCCTGTATTCATCGCTCCAGTGCGCTTTCGAAAAACAATGAAGGAATTAATCTCTGGACCCCCAAATCGGCCATCACACGTAAAAAAATCCTGATTTCAACAAAAAAAAGATCGTACGATTCTGCCCGTAAAAACGGAATATATCAATTAAAAACCGGTTAATGAAGGCAGAAAAACGACACGTGACCGGATATTTTCATACAAGGAAATATTTCAAAAGGAAAACCTACTCTTTCTTCTGAGCCGGGTATAATTTTTTTTTTTAAATATTGCTTTTACCGATTTGAAAATCATGCATCGTAGAGTTTTTTTGAGTGAGGATCAAGAATATGTTTTTTTTTTAAGCTAGGATGATTAGTTTATGAGAAACGATTTTTAATTTTTAATTAATTCCATCGCTTTCCTACAGTCTTTTAAACATGTATTTTTAATGCCAGACATAAAGGCAACACTATCCCCTGATTTTCAGCTAAGATGTCTAAACGGCATTACGCGTAATTAGTTTTTTCTATTAGAGTGCCGAGCAGGTAAAAAATTTTCGATTTCGGACCATAAGTTTTGATTTTAGCAAAATCCCGATTTTCGGATAGGAAAAAAAAAAAAAAAAAAAAAAAAAAAACTAAGGAATTATCAATTTCTTTTCAAAATATCTCCTGTCGTATGGGTCCCATCGCGACGCGGTTTGGCTCATTCGACTCGATATCGATAGCGCTTACATATTTTAGTTCTAAGTTTAAACACAAGGGGGCGCTTCCGGAAATCGGGTGCTATGGGCCCGATTACGACGGGGTTTGGCTCTTTCGACTGGACATGGATAGCTTTACAGATTTCGGTCACGTTCGTACAGAACACATTGCGCCCCCTGGTGGTGGAAGGTCTAATTAAAGGATTTTTCAGCCAACTCGGGTTCTATGGGTCTCATCACGACGCGGTTTGGCTCAATCGACTCGACATCAATAGAGGATACTAGAGCTTATCGGTTTTAGTTCGTTTTTCACCACCAGGGGGCGTTTTCTTATCTCTGTTCCTATGGCCTGGATCACGACGGGGTATGGCTCATTCGACTCAACGTCAATAGAGGATACTACAGCTTATCGAATTTTGCTCCGAGTCTCACCACCAGGGGACGCTTTCCTATCTCTGTTTCTATGGGAAGGATCACGACGGGGTATGGCTCATTCGACTCGACATCGATAGAGCTTACCAACTTTAGTTCTTTTTCCCCACTAGGGGGCGCTTTCCTATCTCCGGTTCTACGGGCATAAAAACGACGGAGTATGACACATTCGACTCGACATAGAAAGCCTTAACGATTTCAGTTATGATCGTATAAACGGATTGCGCCACCTGCTGGCGGAAGGTGGAACTAACGTATACTGCAGCGCGTGCGCAGCACGACTGCTATACGGTACCGCAGGCAGCGGGGACCCGAGCCAGAGGTTCGTTCAGTTAGAGGTTTATACTATTCGATGTGCAATTTAAGAGATTATCCGGTGCGTGCGTAGCACGACCGGTATACGGTGCCAAAGGCAGCGGCGACCAGGGTCGGAGGTTCGTTCAGTTAGAGGTTTATACTATTCGATGTGCAATTTAAGGGATTATCTTGTGCCGAAGGCAGCGGGGACCCGGATCGGAGGTTCGTCCGGTTCGAGGTTTTACAATATTCGAGATTTTCTACAATTCCAGGCACCGATGTAAATTAGGGGCCCGCTGGCGGGCGAAGCCAGCTAATGTTTCATTAAAGGCAGATGAGGTCAGTTAGGTTTTGTTATAGGCTGTCAGGTATGTAAGATAAATTATAATTTCTTTATAATAGTTACGATTAACATCTTGTAATTTAATTAACTTAATAATTTTCTTATTTTTAACTAGTAAATTCACAATCTTATACTGTATAGTTATTATTTACTGACTTATTTACAAATTAACCGAATTTTAATATAAGTGTAGTAATAATCTATATATTATTAAATATGCATGGAAATTTATTTTTTAAAAAACGCCATATTGGAATTCACATTAACGAATTTTTCAGTTTAACGAATTTAATCGGTGGTATCCACAAATTCGTTATAACCAGATTTTACTGTGCATATCTATATATATTATTATACATCTTAATTAAATTATATGAATTTATTATAGGAAAACATGAATTTTTTAAAAAATAATTTAATTTATTTTTATTTTATTGAAGAAAATACTAAAATGAAAGAAATGAAATTCATGTGTAATGGACAACGCTTTCTTTTTATTTTCTCTTCGTTTCAGGCTTTTTTTTACAATTTGCATGTAGTTTCATAAATGTAATTTTTATGATTAAGAGTACTTACTTTATCTTAATGGGGCTATTAAATGCAAAGGTACTACCGAACAAATCAACGAAATCAAAACTATATTTTTATTGCCTTATTCAATAAATAAAAGCTGTATAGTTAAATTATGTGTGTTTTTAAGTAATGTGATTAGGAAATAAAAGAAAACATAAAATGAATCTGACTTAAATTACTTTCAATTAAAGGAATAGTTATGTATTGTTATGATATTCAATAAAAGTATCTTAAAGAATTACAGACTTGCTGAAATCAAAGACTAATTTAAAGCGTTTGTTACTAATACTTAAACAAAATATTGAAATGAAAAAGTGTGAGTATATATATATTAAAAAAAAAGGAACTTGCAAAACAAATTAAAAAATTAATTTATTTCTATATTGTTAAGCCCGAGAAGGGACAGATATTAAAATTATTTTATTTAGTCAATGCTACAATAAGGTTGAATTTTTATATTAAATCTTGCTCAGTCTATTTAATCGTAAGAAAGTAAATTTAAATTTCAAACATGAAATTAAAGCAACTTTAAAACATTTCATTTAGTTGAAATGAAATCTAAATAAATCTTCAACTTTTTAAATTATTTAAACTTCTCATGTTTCTTGTCTGTTAGAATTTGCTACAATATAAATTTTGCATAATGCATGTAAAACTGAAAAAAAGTTGAAGATTTATTTAGATTTCATTTCAACTAAGTGAAATGTTTTAAAGTTGCTTTAATATCATGTTTCAAATTTAAATTTACTTTCTTAAGATTAAATAGACTGAGCAAGATTTGATATAAAAATGCAACATTATTGTAGCATTGACTAAATAAAATAATTTTAATATCTGTCCCTTCTCGGGCTTAACAATATAGAAATAAATTAATTTTTTTTAATTTGCTTTGCAAGTTCCCTTTTTTTTTAATATCTCAAGTTTTTTAATAACAAATTAATATGAAGCAGATAAGATTCACACGAGGCAAGTATGTAAAAGACTGCACAGATCAAAATCAGTATTGGTAATATGAAATATACAGTTCAAACATTGAATATACTTGAAACAATTAAAAAAAATAAAAGTAATTTTTTACAAAAAAAATAAAAATATAACGGACTTCAACGGATTGTTTCTCATCGTCATAATGATAATAATAAACAAATCGTGTTCATTTTTGAAAATAATTTTATTCCATTCTGCAAAATACGTTTGCAACCACTTTGGAAAGAAACAGTGGGAGATGGAACAGTGGAAGAGTAAGTGGTGTGTGAAAGCTATCGATAAAATCTTATGTTGTTTTATCACATAATAAGAAGTATAAAAATAATAACGAGTATATATGAGCAGAAAGGTCTTGAATATAATTGTAAACAGTGAATGTGTCAAGAATTTTTGTTATATAATGCACATAATAAGAAAACTAGCTGGCTTCGCCAACTAGCACGCCCTTAACTTACATCGGTGCCTCGAATCTTGTGAAACCTCGAACCGAACGAACTTCCGACCCGGATCCTGGCTGGCTTCGGCGCAGGATGATCCCTTAATTTGCACATCAAATAATATAAACCTCTAACTGAACGAACCTCCGGCTCGGGTCCCTTCTGCCTGAGGCACCGTATAGCAGTCGTGCTGTGCACGTGCTGCATAATATAATTAAGCGGTCACAGACCTTTCCAACGATATATCACATGAGGGTGGGTGTGCAGCAAAATTGAGAAAAGTACCCCCTTGGGGAGTCAAAGTGGGGGATGGACACCGGAGATACATAATATGATTAAGCGGTCTCAGACCTTTCCAACGATTTATCACATGAGGGGTATCGGCAAAATTTAAAAAAGTGCCTCCCTTGGGAGGGAAGTGGGGGGATGGACACCGGAGATGCATAATATGATTAAGCTGTCTCAGACCTTTCCAACGATATATCACATGAGGGATGTGTGCAAAATTTAGAAAAGTACCCCCCTTGGGGAGGGGCAAAGTGGGGGGATGGACACCGGAGATGCATAATATGATTAAGCGGTCTCAGACCTTTCCAACGATATATCACATGAGGGGTATCGGCAAAATTTAGAAAAGTGTCCCCCTTGGGGGGGCAAATTGGGGGGGAGATGGACACCGGAGATGCATAATATGATTAAGCGGTTATAGACCTCTCCAACGATATATTACATGAGGGGTTTCGCCAAAATTTAGAAAAGTGACCCCCCTCGGGGGGGGGGGGGCAAAGTGGACGGATGGACACCGGATGTGCATAATATGAATAAGCGGTCAAAGGCCTTTCGAACGATATATCACATGATTGGTGTCGGCAAAATTTAGAAAATCCCCCACCCCGTGTCGGCAGAACGCGCTCCCCCCATCCCTCCCCATAATTTTTCACGCGGTTTCATTAAAAAAAATTATGTTATGTGTTATAAAATATCGTAAAGTTTAAAACAGATCGCTTTATTGTATTTCCAAATTGTGTTCGCGCCCTTCCCCCTCCCCTCCCGAAAGGGCAAAACGCACCCCCCACTCCCCCTCCTCCACATAATTTTTTACACGGCCTAGTTCTTAAAATCATAATATCTCGCCCGCACTGTAACAGAAAGCTTTAATTTACCCATAATGTAATTGAAACAGATCGGATGAATAGTCGAAAATAATCTATCTTCCTTGTCGAAGCGCTAGTCGAAACCTGACAGGTCTCTAAAGAAAGTAACAACACCAGAATTTAGAGTTTTTTGATTGGATAATTTATTTTTTTACAGAATTAGGTGTTTTGAAGAAAATTAGTGGAAGCGCGTACAAAAAAGAGAAGACGAACGGAGAGAACGGAGCAAGAGAGTGCCAAGCCACATTTTTGAGCTTCTGAGATATTTCAATTTGAAAATTTGATCCAATACTAAAATCAAGATATATGATGTAAAGTTGTTTCGCCAATGTCTTACGAACATTTGAGATATTCTGAGTAACAATGTGACATTACTTTAGTGATATTAGTATTACGTTTTTTGTAAATTAGCTATCTTTATTGGAGGCAAAAACATCTGGGGCAAAAACGAAACCTTCAGATATGCTGCCACCAAGTGAGATTAGAAACAAATTATATGTTGGATATTATAATTTACTATAATAAGCAACAGATTACAGTGTTAGATATATTTCACCAAAAATATGGCTTGGCACTATCTTACCCCGACACTCGCAATTACTTTACACCTTTGAATAGTTAAATTTTCAATTAAAATTTCAAACTGCGAATGTGGGAAGTTAATGTAAAGAAAATCCTTACTTATAATTTTTAACACAATTTACAGATTTTAAACCTGTGAATTATCGAATCATTCTATAAAGTATTAGATTGCTGCTTATAACTAAATAAACGTGTCTTAATTTACTGAATTTATTAGACAATACCTCATTTTTATATAGGCTCAGTAAAAGTAAAGAAACTTTTAGATTCCTCCATTTACTATTTTATCCAAAACTTTGACACTGAGCTCTCTCTAATAGAATCATCTTGAAACTGTCAGATTTTATCAAGGAAAAGTTTTCAAGTAAAACTGTGGAAGAAAATTGGTTTAAAACTGTTAACTCTAGATAATTTACTTTCGATATAGCTTTCAAAGAAAGAGAAAAAGTTGGATTGCCGTCAAATCTTTCTTCTAAACTGATTTAAAATCTTTTAATCATTTTTTATCTCTTATAAAATTCGCTTTTTTAAAAATTTCTTTTATTTTTCTGTTATTTAAATGTGCATCATGCAACGCGATTAGAAAGAGAATCCATCTTCTTCGCTTTATAGATATTTAGTTTATAAACTGTACTTTATTTGATTAAATTTATGTTAAATTTATTTTTTAATGGAAATACATCAAACTAATAGGGGTCCTGTGTTACCTTTAGAACTCGTCGTAAATCAACAAAGGCATTTGAAGTTTCAATTAGTATATCTTCAACAACTTTTTATTTATAAACATGAAATTTTGATTATTGATTAATTATAATGGTCTTTTTACTATACTAACTTTAGAAACTTACTAGTCTTTTACAGAATTTTGTTGAAATTTAAATAGCACTTTTTTTACTCCATAAATCATTCTGCGCGTGATATCTTAAGAATGTATTTATAGATTGTTAGGAAATTTGATGTACATAACAAGCAAATATGTATTTTGAAAATGATGTGCTCTTAGGTCAAAATTATTTCATTAACCATGATTACAATATTTGATAAAATTTATGTTAAATTTACTTTTTAATGGAAATACATAAAATTAATGTGATTAAGGGGGGTCTTGTATTACCTTTAAAACTCGTCCTAAATCAACAAAAGCATTTAAAGTTTGAATTTGTGTATCCTCAAAAACTTTTTATGTATAAACACAAAAAATTTGGACTTTTGATTAAACATAATGGACTTTTGATTAAACATAATGGACTTTTGATTAAAGATAATGGACTTTTGATTAAACATAATGGGCTTTTTAATATACTAGCATTAGAAGCTGACTAGTCTTTTACAGAATTGGTTGAAATTAAAATAGCGCTTTTTTTACTCCTTAAATCATTCCACGCATGATTTCTTAAGAACGTATTAATGGATTGTTAAGAAAGTTGATGTGCATAATAAGCAAATATGTATTTTGAAAATGATGTGCTCTTAGGTCAAAATTATTTCATTAACCATGTAAAAAAAAATATTTTTGTAAAAAAATTCAGAATTTTACATTTTTGAATTGAATAAAAATAATCATAACTAAAACTTATCACTGTAAGTACTTAAAAGTAGATCCATTTAAACACACATATTTAAACACACATTCCCGATGACGGAAAACAATATAAGGTTTTAAAAGTTATAAATTTTAAAGTTATAAAATTTCGTAAAATGTCTCACTATAAAACCGTTACAAAATCTGGTCACCCTAACAAAATAAATTAAAAATTCATTATAAGAATTCAAAGTTTACCTTTAAAATCAAGCTTAATTCCTTGATTGCAGTGCATGTTCTCCCAAAAAGATAACATTAGAAACTGGCGTGGGCCCGAATATGGAAAACTCACCGGTTTCATTATGTTTAGTAGAAAGCTCAAATAGGTGATTTTTTGTAATATATGTAAAATTTGCTCTGTCTCTTAAAGAAAAACATATTTAAACTATCAATTCAAGATTTGTAAATAGTTTTCTCACCATATAATTATAAGTTAATTAGTATTAAACTATTAATTTATTAAAGTGTATTTGAAAAATTGTATTATGCTCTTTATATTGAAATTTTCTACTTTTAATTTTAAAAATATTTCGTTGTTGTGGTTTCAGAGCTAATTCTCCTATTTTGGCGAGTGTGGTTTGGAACATAATTAACTTACTGTTTTTGTAACTCATATACAGGTATAACCATAAAAATATTTTTCGATTTATCACTTGTGGCCGGGTAACGGAAATAAGTCTTGAAATTAATTTATTAATGTAGAATTAAGTTCTAAAAATAATAAAATGTTGTATTGTTATCGGGAACACATCTGAGTACATATTTGTCATAATTCTAGCCCTAAAGGAAGTGGGTTAAAAATCGATTCTAAAATTCTATCTTTACAGACAAAAACCAAATTAAGTTAAATAAAAGAGTAAAAAAGCAATTGTTGCATCGGCCATTTATCTTCACCGTTTCAACAAACAAAATTTCTTTTATCTGGTCATATTTCATGATAAAATATTGACATACTAATTTCTAAATTTAAAATAAATGTTTACAGAAGTAAAGCTTTTGAAACTTTCAACAAAATTATTATAAAACTTTGCTGAAATATTAAACAAATGAATGTTTCATTTAGGGAAACAAGTTGTACACCCCAGTTCGAAATTTTTCCAGTAAACACATAGTAAGATTTAACTTAGATTAGTACTGTCTTCTAAGAAAGAAGAGAAAGTCCCTTGTCCTTAGCCTTGACTAAGTCAGAATTTCCGGATTAGTGGAGTTGAATTACATTTCTTTCTTTAACCTTAATATTAAAACAATACATACTTACAAGAGAACCACTTTAATAATAATACTGAAGATAATTATGGCAATGCTTTGTTATATTTTTTAATTATGATAAAAATAAAAATAATTGTCTGAGTGCAACGAAGACTCATACACAGCGCAGTATAACTTTGCCCCAAGTATAGCTACGATGGATATTAAAACCTTTCGTCAAGCATAACTCAAAAAATATTTAACGGATTTCGTTCAAATTTTTACAGCATGTACCTATAAAGGTGACAACGACGTCTATTTATTACCAAGAATAAATGTCAAACCGTTTGGAAATTATATTAAAAAATAGATAAAAAAGCACAATTAAAGTACATACGTCACGAAAATTTTGTGCGTACGTCATTTTCACAGGAGGGAGATTTTCGTAGACAATCGGAATTGAAAAGTTCATGGAGTACATGGAGCAAAGAAATATGCACGCACTAATATTCATCACAATAAAATATATTTCAATTTAGTAGAAATCGAAAATTAATCTGGATTTTTTTCTGTTTGAAAGAAAACCCACGCAATAAATTGGTAGACTTGGTATTAGAGATTTGGCGCAAATCTCAGCAATAGCATCTTTTTTTATTTCGCGTGTGTAAAAAAAAAAAAAAAGAAATTCTTTGGTGTTTAAATAAAAGGTTTCGATTTATGGCATTATTTCTTTTTTTTTCTCTCTTTTTAGCATTTTAAATGGGATTAATGAAAGGCATGTATTTTAAATTAAATGAGTGAAAGGTTTATATTTAAATAAAATGAATTCAATATGAAAATGTTATAGGAACAATATTTGGCGATTTATCAACTGCGCCAGGATAACATAAAAGTACCAATATATCAAATGGTATGTAGTATGTGAAATGAAACAATTATATTATAATCACCCATCGTACAAGAAAAAAAAACTAATATTCTGCATTCAGAGGGAAAAATCCATCTCCTGTGCCGTAAGATTTGGCGAGTTCTTTTTTGGTGATACGTTTTTCGATGTGATTGTTGGGATCTGCAGGATTTGGCTTACTTTCTTTAAATCTTATTTTTTTGCAGATGTAGTATTATGTAAATATATTTCTTTGCAGATATTTTTCTATTTTGTATATTTGGCATTCTATTTGGTATATTTTCTATTTGGCATTTGGAAAAGAGATTTTAACCTTTTTATCCGTGCCTTCGGAAATATTAAAAAAAAAAATTACATATATCAAGCGTATAATGTTATGTTTTGCATTTTTATACGGACCACTTCTCCATTTTTAGATTTTAAATGCTATTTATTATTTACTAGCCGCTTATTAATTGTTTACAATTTACCCCCCTGACAATAACAATTATTTATCACAAAAGTGCCTCTTAGGTTTGTTAACCCTTTCCGGTACAGTGGTCCCACTCCGGGCACACCTAATTTTAATTCCAAACTCGCATCCGGCACCAAGAATATTTTAATAAAATTTTGCTTCTAAAATTAAAGTTTAAACTAAGGAGTTCTTATTTTCGAAAAAAGTCGTTTGTAAATTCCGGTGTCAGTCTGTAATTTCTCATTTTACGAACAGAATTTGTCTGTGCCGGAAAAGGTTAAATATGTTTGTTTATGTATTTTCATTACTTATTAAAATATCGAATATGGCGATAAAATTTTATTTTAGCATCGTGCTTAAATTTTTAAGATGGTGCAAAAACATGCTTTAACCCTTACAGGACCATAAGATGTCCAAGACTAAATATGCCAATACAACACAATATTTTAGCTATTGTGGGTGTAAAGTAAGAGAATATCACCAGAAAAACATAGCAGGGTGTATAGGTTTCCTATAATTTCATGGGAAATAAAAGTAAATAAACGAAGAGTTAGGTTTATTATATCGGTATTTTATTTATTGCTTTGTAATACAAAAAACATAATAAAAATTATCAGAAAAGTAAAATAAATAGTTAGTTATGGTATTCTACGAAACAATTTCGTTTACTTGTGAAGCATAAGTGGACATTGCACATAACACATTTATTATGTGTCCTATTTTATTAGTTTGACAGTTCTTTTTTTTATTCGTTCAGAAACACATTTGCCGCCTTGGACATACGTTTTATTTTGACATTCAATAAAAAAAAATATCGATTCAATAATAATTGTACAATCGATAACGATTTTTGTAGAAGGGAAAAATATTTCCCTTCAGCGTGAAAGGGTTAATAAACGTATGTTTGTAAATATTTGAAAAACATGTTTTACTGCTCTCTTGAAAAATTTTGTAAGATGCTAAAACTACCTTTTGGCACCATTTTAATTTTTTTTCGCCAACCGACATAGGATACGAAACTTTTCCTCATTCAGATACACAGGCAAGGCTGGTCTCAAACAAGAGTAAAGCTAGCAACAATATTGTTTTAACTCTATAAGAGTTACAATAATGATATTAAATGCTCCGATTGGCTTTGGGCCCAATTACGAAAGTTTCTCCTAAAAAGAACTGTAGAAGAAGTCTTTTACATTTGTTTCAAATGAAGCTCGGTCTACAAGGTATTAGTTAATAATACAAATAACACTAATGGCATGGAGGCAAAAGTTTTAATTTAAATGTATATATTTGAAACCCTTCCCCCCCTACCCCCCACCCCCCCCCCAAAAAAAAAAGAAGAGGAAAGAAAGTTACAGTAATGAATTTAAAATGGCGTTAAGCCACGCTTTCTCACATAAGCAATTGGCTGCAAACGCGATAACGAAACTTTCACTTACCTTAAAAACATGTAGCTAATATAGCCCTCAGGATACTTTGCAGTTATACAGACCTTGTGGTTATTTTAAAAAGCTTGAGACAATTCAGGTTTAAGAAGTTGAGATTTACTGTCAAATGATATAAACAACTATGAACACAAAACTGATGAATTATTATTCAGGTTTATGTATGTATTTAAAAAAATTGCATCTGATTACACTTATTAGATAAATTACTTCTGTTTGCATTTAATAACTGATAAACGGCTTCTGTATATTATATGAATTGTTTAAATATTGGGAAGAGGTTGCGAGAGGTAGAAAGACGAGTAAACAAACGGGTAGACAGACGGGTAGTGCGATGGGTAGGGAGACGAGTAGCGACATCGGTAGGCAGAGGGGTAGAGAAACGAATAGACAGACGGCTAGAGAGAAAGGTAAAAAGAGGGTTGACAGAGGGGTAGCGAGATGGGTCACGAGACGGGTAGCGATACCGGTAGACAGGAATGTAGCGAGAAAGGTTGCGAGACGCGTAGCGTGGTAGATAAAGAGACGAGTAGAGAGATGAGTACAGAGACGAGTTGACTGACGGGTAATGAGATTGGTAGCGAGACGGGTAAAGAGTCGGGTACAAAATCAGACGGATAGTGAGACGGGTATACAGACGAGTACAGAGACAGTAGATGGGTACGGAGATGGGTAAGAAGATGGGTAGAGAGGCATATAGCCAGACGGGTAGAGAGACAGATAGACAAGTTGTGATACAGATAGACAAATGGGTAGCGAAGTGGATAGAGACACGGCTAGACATACAAGTAGTTAGACGGATAGACAGACGGTTAGAGAAATAGATTGGCGGGTAGCGAGACCGGTAGAGAAATATAGAGACAGGTAGCGAGACGTATAGAGAAAGGTAGACAATCGGTTAGAGAAACGGGCAGAAGAACGGATAGGGAAACAGACAAATTGTGGAGAGACAGACAGACAGGCAAAAGAAAAGTCTGCGGATTGGCGCAGTAAAGGCGCATTAAAGGCGCAGGGGGCAGAGCCACCTAGAGAATATTCAAGAAGTATCTGTTAAGCTTAACTTTGTAATATATATAATTTTTAAATTTTGCCGATATGGAGATTTAATGTAAAAGTTATTTTACAGAAGTCATCGAAAGATTTTTTGTATACTTTAATAGTAATTTAGACTATAGTTTTGCAATCTGGTTTGTAGCAAAACATGCTATCAATGTGGTTTGAAGTGTAAGAGTTTCTATAAACAGTTATACAAATAATAGATATATAATCAACGAAGAAAATTTTTTAATTCACACACAAACAAAGGTGCAGCAATGGAATTAAATTTGCGTTAAGTCACGCTTGATAGAATAGTCTATTGGCTGCAAATCCAATTACGTAACTTTAAAAAGCTTGGCGTTTTAAAAGATCCGGCTTTTTTTTTTTTTCAAGTTTTGCACAATACGCGCTTAAGAAAATGAGATTCTTTGCCACATGTTAAAAAAAAAATTATGACAACACATCTGATGAACGGTACTTCTTTTCTATTTTTTTAACAGCGTATATGAATTTATAATGATATTTTGTAATTCTATCATTTAATTTGCTCTTTTTCTTTATATTGTAATTGTTAACCCTATGTTCTCAGCAATATCACTCAGACTAATCCCTTTGAGGGAAGTCCTAGTTTTAGTTAGAAACGTCCCTTATGGTTTACCGGTATTCTAACAAGGGAACCACTTTCGGTTAAGCTCGCACCTAGCATTAAGATCTAGTGCATTTAGTAGCCCTATAGACAAAAGTTAGAGAACCAAAAAGCTTTGTCTGCAGAAATTGTACTTATTGATTTTACGGCAGCATGCAATTTTTAAATCACTTATTTAACTATTAACGTAGAAGGTTTTTTTTTTTTTTTGAACTTTAAAATACAAATTATTTAGCAATAAAAATTAATTATTTAAAAAAGTTTAAAATTTGCTTCAAGAACCTACGAATTTCATTTTGAAAATATACAATATTATAATTGTATTTTTAGCCGCGCGAAATTGGCTTTATTCGTTACAATAGAAATATTCCCTGCAAAAGTGGCCAAATGTCAAAATCGTCTGGTTGTGTAAAAGGGGTGGTTTGGTTCGTAGCACCATATTTGGCGACTTTACTCATCTTTGGCGTGAAATTAACAATTAAAAGTTTATTACTTTAAAATTAAATGTATACAGATATTATAATGTGATTTTTACAGACAAATTTTATCGGTCCCCTAACTTTAGCCAATATGGCTATAAAATGCATCAGGTCTCAATGCTTGGTGGGAGCTTCAGCAAAAGGGGTTCACATGTTAGAATACCTGCGGATAATAAGGAGCGTTCATAACTAAAATTCTTTTTATTGTTATCATAATTAATAATGATAAGAAAGTATTGCCTTAATTATTTGCAGCATTATTATAACCTATAGCTTATTAAATAAAAATAATGTATTCGGGTATAATTTTGCCATTCGTCAATTATACGAGGGTAAGTCATTAAGTGTCACAAAAGATAATTAAACAATTACTTATAATGATATTCACTTCAAAATTATTTTTATTTCTCTACATATTCTCCACCAATATTTATGCACTTATATCACCGTTTTATCAGTGCCCCCAACACCGGCTGCATAACATTCTTTGGGTTGTTGTCTCAGCCACATTAGGACTTCAAGTTGAACACAGGAGACAATTCAAAAGTTTGGTTGGCAACTTCTTCAACATCCACCATACAGCTTCGACTTAGCCCCAAGCGATTTTGATCTGTTTAGTCCACTAAAAAAACATCTTGGAAGCAAGATGGTGTTCACAGATGATGAAAAGGTTCAACTTGAAGTCCCAATGTGGCTTAGACAGCAACCCGAAGAATGTTATGCAACTGGTGTTGGGAAACTGATAAAGCGGTGATATAAGTGCTGAAATATTGGAATATCTATCCTAATAAAAGAAAGTTTCGCTCTGTGTGTGTGTCTGTTGGCGATGGCTAGAAAAATCTAGCACACCTAGAAAGCCGAAAATTTAGATTTAGGTAGTCCAAACCCTCTCCTGGTGTACCTGAACGTCAGAATTTTAATATTTTATTTACTTTCTGAAATATTAATTAAAATGCACGAAGAACTCTCATTAAAAATACGCTTTTTTTCTTCGGTTGGTTGGTTGTGTAGAATATCTTCTCAGAACACATTAAATAAATCAGAGTAATGATTCATAGATAAGGACTATAGGTAATACATAGATAAGGACGAAATAGTGCCAACATGGAATGCAGTTACCTGCATATTGCCAAGCTAATGTAGCGCCATCTACTCACGGCAAATTACACAAACGCCACCTGTTTAAGACATTTCCAGACACGTTTTTGTTCATTATAAATATCTGGGTTTAAGGGTTTTTTTAAAGCAGGACATATATTATTATGATAGAGACAATTAATACAGAAAACTTTATTTAACGGATTATTTATTATATATTTGCGAGAATGGCGAGGGGTAAGGGTCTAATTACATTTAACAATTTTAACATTTTTTTTAGCTTCACCGGTAGCATTTAATTGTTGTTTTATATACAGAATACCGCTATTTTAAATCTTAGTTTCTCAGTAATATCTCAGTAATAATGTTCCGAACTTCTCCATTTAGTTACATTTTTACTAAATTATCGTAAAAGTCAGCATTCATTGCTTCAAGGTGTATTTCTAAAAAGCAATTACCAGTATTTCCGAATAATAGCCTAAGCCAAATTTCAAATTAAGTTCCTAGCTTAACCAAATGAATCAATCTTTAAAGATGTATAGTGATACTCCTAAATAGTTATTTGCTGAAGGTCACTTGAACATCCGCCCCCCCCCCCCTCCGGCGCCCTCCTTCAATGTTTTCTCTAACTATTCCCCGTGTCCGTATCTCAGCAACTATCTTTCCGATTTCAACACAAGTGATTCCAAACATTATAATTAACTTAATAGTCACCCTTTATAACATTAAACTAAATTTATGAGTAGCGGTTACCACTATTTCGGAATAATAGTTTAAGCCAAATTTCTAATTAAGTTCCTAGCTTAACCAAAGGAACGAATTTTTAAAGATGCATAGTGGTTGTCCTAATTAGTCATTTGCTGAACGGCATTTGAACATCCCTCCCCTCCCCCACCACGACCACTCCTTCAAGGTTTTTTACCTAACTATGCCCCGTTTCCGTATCTCAGCAACTATCTTCTGATTTGAACGCAAGTGATTCAAAACATTATAATTAACTTAATAGACATCCTTTATAACATTAAACTAAATTTATGAGTAGAGGCTACCACTATTTCCGAATAATAGTTTAAGCCAAATTTGTAATTAAGTTTCTAGCTTAACCAAACGAACGAATTTTTAAAGATGCATAGTGGTCCTCCTAATTAGTCATTTTCTGAAGGGCCTTGAACATCCCCTCCCCCCCGGCCCCTCCTTCAAAGTTTTTTTCTCTAACTATGCCTTGTTTCCGTATCTCCGCAACTATCTTTCCGATTTCAATGCAACTGATTCCAAATATTATAATTAACTTAATAGTCACCTTCTATAACATTAAAGTAAATTTATGAGTAGCGGTTACCACTATTTCCGAATAATAGTGTATGGCAAATTTGTAATTAAGTTCCTAGCTTAAGCAAATGAACGAATTTTTAAAGATGAATCGTAGTCCTCCTAATTAGTCATTTTCTGAAATACACTTGAACATCCCCTTCACCTGGCACCTCACTCATGATTATTTTCTCTAACTGTGCCTTATTTCAATAACTCGGCTTATAATGTTGCATCTTCTTGAAACCAGCTCGATTTTGTCGCACGCCTACTATACAGTGCCGTAAGCAACGTTGACGTGTCTCAGAGGTTCTTTCCGAAAGAGGTTGCACCCCTGGCGGGGAAAGGGGGAAATAAAAGATTTTCCGGAGCGTGCGAGCGTACCCGGTATACGGTGTCGAAGCCATCGGAGACCTTGGCCTGAGTTTCGTTTTTTAAAAGATTTGAGTTTATTACACGAGCTAGGGCAACGCCGGGCGGGTCAGCTAGTAATAGAATAAAAATAAAAATGAGAAATTGAATTGAGAAATAAAAATAATTTTGAAGTGAATATCATTGTAAGTTATTATGTAATTATCTTTGTGACTAACTTAATGACTTTCCCTCGTAATATTGGGTTGTTCGGAAAGTTTATTTCGTTTGGGAAAATTAATTCGCACCGGAAAATTCTGACTTCAATTAGACATTAAATATAGGAATTAGTGTCTAATAATTAAATCATAGAATTTTCCGGTACGAATTGGTTTTCGCAAGCGAAAGGAACTTTCCGAACAACGTATTAGAATAAGAAAATGAACAAATTCCATTTTATAACCAGTTTAAAATTCTGTAAGTAGAATAAATATGACAATCTAAAAATATAAAGTATTTTTTTAATCTGTTCAATGAAATTAGATGAAATGAAAAGCGCAATCAAATTCTACGTAAAAGGATTACTCGAGTGTAAAAACAGATTTCCCGGCATTCTATGTAAATATATTAAAATATTATTCTATAACTCAATTTACTTATTTAAAAATATAGAGTGATTAGCACTTTGTGTTTAAATAGTTACTGAACACGATCATCTGTACCAGCGATTCCCAACCTGGAGAACGAGGTGGTCCAGCTGTGGGTACGTGAAAATGACGTTGGTGATAGGGGAAAACGCAAAAAAAAAAGTAAAAAAAAAAAACTTTCCGTTTACAAAGAGATATTTGTGTAAAAGTAAAATAGAATATTCGCATCAAATAAAACAAAATGCATAAACTTAGTAGTAATCGGTTGAACCTTTTTTGTCATTATCTCCCGCCCACTCTTAAAAATAATCTTGCGATTTCGCTTGCGTCCCTCCTTTCTTTTTATTTTTTAGTAATTCTCTAAAATATCTCGATAAAAAAATAATCGTACAAGGGGATTCTGGCTTCGACGATTTCAAGAAAACCCATTTGAAATCTGGTCATCATTTTAGTGTTCGACTCGGCAACATTAGCATAAACTCATTAACTTGTATTAATAGATTTAGCTTAATTCATTCTTCATGAATGCTTAATTTGACATTTCCTAGCTAGTATTTAGTGTTTCGAATTAATTTATTATTGTAATCTTGTTGTGGTTCAAAATGGATAAGTAGTTAAAAACTGCAATTCTAAAGCGAACTGTATCAAACATTGGTAACTAGAATATAGACCGGGAGGCGGCAGCACAGACAATCACCTCATCGAGTTCACGGCTGAAATTCCAGAATTAGTTAAAACTCTATTCGCATATTAAAACGCAATCGGTCTGCCAAGTCATATCTTGGTGGAAAACACCTTAAAACCCGATTTTAGCGGTTGACTCCTAGGTTTATCATTATATTTTCCTGCACCCAGTTCTCCATGTTTTCGTACTTTTGGGTGCAGGAAAACACAATGGTAAACCTACGAGTCAACCGCTAAAATCGGGTTTTAAGGTGTTTTCCACCAAGATATGACTTGGCAGACCGATTGCGTTTTAATATGCGAATCAAGTTTTAACTAATTCTGGAATTTCAGCCGTGAACTCGATGAGGTGATTGTTTGTGCTGCCGCCTCCCGGTCTAATAAGAACATTACTAACGAACGAAAAAAAAAACATTGGTACGGGTTTATGCGAGAACAAGTACCCATAAATTAATAGTCTAAGCAAGGGAAACGTGTGAAAAAAAATGTTGAGAACCGCTGATCTATATTAATAAAAGAAAGATATCAATCTGTGTGCTATAGCTAGGAAAATCCACCATAAATAAAGGTCTGAAAATTTGTATGAGGATAGTTCAATGCACGTCCTAATTCACCTGAAGTTCATATTTTTTACTTTTGATAAGTAGACAAGATATTAATTAAAAAACACAGCGGAGAGTCATCAAAAAGATATTCTTTTTTTCTAAAGTGGCGTTCGGCACTCGTACCGAAACATCTCTAGCAAAATAGATCCAGAGAACGGAAAGACTATTTTTTTTCGGCTGTCTTCGGAAGTCCACATCAGCCAAACCGTTCGAATACTGGAAAAAATAAAACTATTCGCTTAAATTTCACACTTTTGACTTACGAACGGCGCAATTCATATAAAAAGTACAAATTTTAACATTTTCAAAAGATTTTTGAAAACTGTTCAATTTTACATATTTTCGGGATAATTTTAGAGATAGTATACTCTAAGTTTATAGATACTCTACGATGGTGCAATGTGCCTCCAAAATACGAATATTAACCCTTTCGAATAAAAAAATGGCGATTAGAAGTGACTTCGCGCCTCGTGGAAACATTCTTTTTCTGAGTTAAGAGTAACTAAATATCGGTATTTTAACAGAGACCTTTTTACGAATTCTTTGGCAGTCAATTTACATCACGTTTAAAAATCTCAAAACATTCCGACGATAAGAAGTTATTAAAAAAATAATATCCGTAAAATTTTCACTAAAAAAAAAGAGAGAGAGAAGAAAACACAGTCCTTTACACCCTCTCACTCTCTTTTTAAAGGAAAATAACTACTCATTTTTTATGGTATCGTACTTTTCATTTTATCGATCAACTGTAATAAAAAATATATCAAAAATTGTAGATCATTTCAATTTATTTAAGAAACAATTATACGCCAAATCTTTTAATTTAAAAATTTAAATACAAAATCCTACATTAAAAAAAATATATTGTTGATAGTAATTTTACCTATAATAATTAAGATTTGTTGTCTTTCTTTACACGGATACAGACAAAAGGACATTTCATAGTGAATTATGTTTCCAGGTAAACAAAACAAAACAACTCCAAGGTTTTTTTTCCGTAAATATTTTGCAATTAAAGAAATTTTAGAAGTTAAATTTTATTACGTTTATCAAATATAAACATTTATCCGCGTTACAATATAAATAAATGGAACCACAATTTTTATATGGAAATTTTTCCTTCTTTCTATTTTTTTTTCTTTACGTAAAAGAATCACGTATTTTTCTTAGTATGTATACCTTATCGATCAATTGTAATAAAAATAATACAAAAATTATAGATCATTTCAATGTATTCAATCGGTAATTGCATGTCAATACTTTTATTTTAAAATTTAAAAAAACAATTCATTAATTAAAAAAATATATGAGGTATGGTAAATTTTCCTCAATAATAATGAAGAAAAAAACAAATTCTGTAACATTTTCATCTGAACTAAAATATATTTAGCATTATTGTACTGAGTTGTCAGAAAACTACCAATATCTGAAAAACATCTTATACCAGTGTTGGGATTCGAATCGACCTTTTAGCAGGGATTGCGATACCTGCACATCTGCAGGATGCACATATATCTAAAAGGTACGGCTGTAATTTTGACCGGTCAAAACTGATTTTAACCAGGACAGTGCTCAAAACTGGTTTTAACCGTCTAAAGTTGGTTTTAACCATCTAAAAATGGTCAAAATTCTGTTAAATAATTTTAGTTAACATAAGGTTGAAACTGTATATGTGAGTGTTATATTATTGTCATATAAAATAAATACCGCGTGTCCATAGCTGCCAACTTTTATGATTTTTTGTTACCACTAAAAACTAATAGACATTTTTGTTTTATTGAATCACATGATTTCGGCGATTTAATGAGTTTAAATTTACTATAAAATTTTAGTGGTGGGATAAAAGCGTAAAAGTTGGCAACTATGGGTGTCCCAAAATTGACTGATGGATTTTAAAATTCAATAACCTGAAAACGGTAACAGATATTTAAAAAATTCTTGCAGGAGGATTATGTATAGTACCATATTTTAGTATGAATTTCAAACAATAGATGGTGCTGACAGCGAGTGGCGCTTTGTCGAGGCCGAAATTGACGCCACTCAACATTGATGCACCGCCCCTTGAATACTAGGGTTGCTTTTTTTTCAACATTTGAACTGTCCCTTGAATTTCAACACCAATAATTTCTAAAAGTTTTCTTCTCGTAGTTTTTCTGAGATCAAATAAGTCAAAGAAAACTTTTAGATATTATTGGTGTTGAAATTCGACGGACCGTGCGAATTTGGAAAAAAAAATCCGCCGGGGATAGTCGTCATTTTTGTCAGCTTTAGGCCTTTTATTCAGCGAGCGGTGCACCAATGCTGAGGGGCGTTAGTTTCGGCCTTGACTGAGCGCCAATAGCTGTCTGCGCCATCTATTGTTTGAAATTCGAACAAAAATCAAGAATCACAGTAAGAAAACTCCTGACATCATACATAACCCTCCTGCAAGAATTTTTTAAATATCTTTCGCCGTTTGTAAGTTATTGAATTTTAAAATCCATCAGTCATTTTTGGGACACCCGGTATTTGAGTGTTATATTAATGTTATATAAAATAAATATATGATAAAACATTAACAATCATATATGTTATTTCCATTGTCAACTTTCCTTTTTCTCAATTAATATGTAGCATACAACTGTGAATGTAGTTATCAATGGATAGGATTTTTTGCCTACATCGCATACTGAATCTTTGTTAAAATACTTTGTTTGAAATTTCATTTAAATTAGAATTCATAAATATTATTTCTGTTTTCAACATCTCTTTTCCTGTGCGTTTACAAAACGGAAAAGGGTGAACTAGATACCATATGAAAGGTTTTTGAACAAGCTTCTGGCCATCTTTTACCCCTTTTTACTGTAACTTTGCAGGAATAAATGAGATGATTTCTGGCTTGGCTAATGTTTGCAGATACTGTTAGCCTTAATTATTTTTTAAGTTTAAAACTGCATCTAAAAAATATTAGATATTGCAAAAAAAAGCTCTTGCAGATGTCCACTGATATCTATTTTATCTCCGATGTCAACTTCTAACTTTTCTAAGCACATACAAAACGTACAACGATGAATGAGGTATCATACAAGTTTTTTAATAAGTTTTGTTTCAAAGTTCAATGAAATTTCATTAAAACACGTTGCTTGATAAAAAAAATGCTGTTAACTAAAAATTAACGAAAAAATTATCAGCAAAAAAATTTCAAAGATTGCATTGCGAAAGCCTCGTTAAATGCAAATGCATTTTTTATGACGTAAGTTTTTCCATTTACTGTTTTTAACACGTTATCCTTTGATTATTATTTTAAAGTGTTATTTTTTATTTTAACAGTCACCTGTAAATACATTTTTTAATTGAAAGGGGATATTATTATGTGCATTAGTTTACAAATAGGCAACGATTTAAATAGGTGGCTTTTTCGAAATATGAAATAAATCTCAGTTAAAATGATGAAATTTTGATTAAAAAATTAAAAAAAAAACCTCGAAAGATTAGTTTAATTAAAAAAAACACATATACATACTGCACACCGCGGACATTGAAGACGGATGTTTTTTTTTTCTTTTAAACATAAACCACGCCTAAAAGGGACTTTCTCTATTCGTGTTTGTATTAAAAATGAATGTGTATAATAATGGTATTGTTTCTAATAGAAGTGATTAAATACATAATACTCTAATTGTAAAAATAGGAATTATGTGTATGCTTTTTGAGAAATAATGTAACGCATAAAATGCAAAAATACCACCCTTGGGGGAGCTACCCATGTACAAAAGACGTGAATTCATGGCTCTCGCCCACAATATATTAGTAACTTTTATTAATACTAGATAGTACCCGTCGAATTGCAAGCAACGAGGTTTCACAGAAAAAAGCTTCATAACATCATTGAAGTATCAGACATTTTTACTAAATATTTGTTACTATAGTTAAAAGAACCTTTCCTTTTATAAACGGGTTAGGGACCGGTTAGATATTAACTCCATAGCTGCCAACTTTTACGCTTTTTGACTACCACTAAAATTTTATAGTAAATTTTACCTTATGAAGTCTCCTAAATCAGGCGATTCAATAAGGCTAGAATTTCTATTAATTTTTAGTGGTAGCAAAAAAGCGTAAAAGTTGGCAGCTGTGTAACTCTCTTTACATGAATAAAGACAACAGGACACTTCCGATAGAATTCAAATTTCAGAATCAAAAAAGAACATTTCTAAGTTTTTTTTTCTTAAAAATTTTACAAATTAAGAAATTTTTGAACATTTAACTCCATTACAATACCAACATATGGCACCACAGCGTTTTATGTACATATTTCCTTTTTTTCAGGACTCCCTCCTACTGGTCCGTTTTTGAAAACCAGTATTTTTTTTAGAAACAAAATTGTGGTAAGTATTTGCAACTATTGCAACTAAAACGAGTTTCGAAGTTAGTTTCTACAAAATTGATAAAGATTTTTCTTTATAAAAAAGTGGTGTTCAAAAAAAGGATCGAGTGGGAGCCCTGCTTTTTCTCCCTCCCCCCCCCCTCTCTTTTTTATGGAAAATAATTACTCACTTTTTATGGTATCTTACTTTTCATCTCATCGATGAACTGTAATTAAAAATATATCAAAAATTGTATATAATTGCACTTTATTTAAGAAATAATTATGTGCCAAAGCTTTTAATTAAAACAAATTAAATATAAAATCAAAAATGAAAAAATATGTATTGAGAATGGTAAATTTACCTTTATATAATTAAGATATATAAACTTTCTTTTCACGGATACAGAAAAATGACAATTCCAAGAGAATTCTGTTTTCAAGTTAAAAAAAAAAAAAAAAAAAAAAAAAAAAAAAAAAAAAAAAAACAGTTTTTTCAAAAATAGTTTTTACAAAAATTTTTCCCTAAATATTTTACAAATAAAGAAATTTTGAAGAGAAATTTTACTAGTTTTCTCAAATATAACCATTAAACTGCATTAAAATACCAATAAATGGCAGTACAATTTTTATGAAATTTTATTTCTTCTTTCGTTTTTTTTATTTTATTTTTTAATTTTTACGGAAAATAATCGCTTACTTTTCTTAGTGTATATACATTATCAATCAATTGTAATACAAAATATATCAAATATTGTAGATAATTTCAATTTATCTAAGAAATAACTGCATGCCAACGTTTTTAATTTAAAAATTAAAATTCAAAATCATAAATTTTAAATACAAAATCTTAAATGAAAAAAATATATATTGGGGATGGTAAATTGTCCTTTATAATAATTAACCCCTTAATCGTCGCGCCCGAGACATTCACGGGCAGCATAGGTTACGCCTGTTTTATTCCGATTGCTTGATTCCCACCAGTTTTATAAAATAGTGTTACTGGCTTTATTCTCGTATTATTTTTATCTGTCTATTAAACAAGACGAATATTTCTACTTAAAAAAACTGGTGGTAATCAAGCAATCTGAATTTAAAAAAAGTAGCCTACGCTTAAAGGGCGCGACGATTAAGGGGTTAAGATATATTACCTTTCTTTATACGGATACCGACAACAGAACATTTCCCAGATTTTTTCAGCTAAACACAAAACAAAACATCTCGACGTTTCTTTCCAAAATAATTTTACAAATAAAGAAATTTTTGAAGTTACATTTTATTAATTTTCTCGAATACAAACGTTTAACTGCATTAAAATAAATGGCAGTACATATATATATATATATATATATATATATATATATATATATATATATATATATATATTATTTTCTACGGAAATTAATCGACTACTTTTCTTAGTGTATATACGTATATTATCGATCAATTATAATACAAAATACATCAAAAATTGTAGATAATTTCAATTTATTTAATCGATAATTGCATGCCAAAGCTTTTTTTTTGTTTGTTTGTTTTTTAAACACTAGATCCACGAGAAATTTTACTAAAATTGTATAAAAATGTTTTACACCAGAATGTTTATTTGAAACTATTTAATTTATTTATTTAACTTAACTTTTAAGCATCATATATTTAACTTATTTTAGGAAAACATTTCTGGTTCGAATCGACAATTATTCATTTGGTACGGGTCAAAATGACCCGTGATCGCGGTTCTAGTGTGAAATACAAAATCATTAATAAATAAAATACTGTGTATGGTAAATTTTCCTTGATATTAATGAATAAAAAATACAAATTCCATAACTATTCCATCTGAAATAAAATATATTTTACGTTATTGAACTAAGTTTAAAAAAAATAACTATTTCTGTAAACAATCTTATACAAGCAGAGGTATTCGAACAGGGTTCGTACGCTTTTACCACCATTTTTTAATACAATTTTTTTATTTAATATTTAAATAGAAGAAATTGCAGACGCCTCGTTTAATTGCAGGATTTGTAATACTTTTCTGCATTTATACAAGGCGAAAAATTCTATTAAAAAATTGTGATAAAAGCGTACGAACCCTATCGAACCGACGACGCGGCCTTTAGAGAACTAGACTTCTTCTTTCTGGTTCTTTAAACGAATATTTTTTTCAATGTTCTTCTGAAATGAAACTAGTTCAACTCGCTTCATACTCTGTTTAACGACAGAAAAGCACCCTGCAGAAAGTATTCATTGCGCAGCCCAGTACAGATCAAATAGTTCTTAAAATCGCTCTTATTTTATATCGTTTGTGTTTTAAAATATATTAGCTGCCCCGACGGATGTTGCCCCGGCCCTTGTTAATATTGTTAAATCTCTTAATAAAGAAACTATGGCCCGGGTCTTCGCTGCCTTCGGCACCGTATACCAGGAGTTTTGCTCCGGAAAAACTTTTAGTTCCACATTTCAACGCCAGAGGGACGCATTCTGTTTCAAACGAACATCTTTCCGTACGACTCAACCAGATCAAGTCAAAGACTTATAAAATAAAGAGAAATATTAAAATATGATCGGTTTACATAATTAAAAATAAATAATTATTATTCGAAATAATTGTAAAATGACATGCCATACTCATCATTTGATTATTTTGTAAGCCTATTTAGTGAGGGAAGAATTTTCATCATAAAGGGCATGACGATTTATAAATATATGCGCAATCACTTCTTTGCAGGGTTGCCAGGTTGGTATTTTATTTAATTCCGAAATTTCGCATTCATACCAGAAATTTTCTATAATGTTCTTTTGTTAGTTTAATGACAGACATTTCGTGATTGCTTTAAGTAAAAATTATTCTTTCAGAATTTCCGGTTCTAATTCGAAATTTCTGAATTAAAAAAAGGCCAAACTGGCAACCCTGTCCTGTCGGTATCTTTAGATTAGAACAAAACCCATACACGTGTACCCATCTTTGGATTAGAATACCTGCCCGCATTATTGATCACGTCTCAAACGAGAAAGGCGGAAATCTTTCATGTTTTTTTTAACTGTCATAATAATGAACAGCTTTGCGAGAATAATGAGATTAGCATTTGGAGATATATACATAACTTTAATCTTAATCTTTTCTAATTTTCCAATTTATTTTTTCTGGTCTGGGCCATATTTTTACGATTGTGAAAGTAAAACGTTCTATACTAGAATTTTTAACTATTTACGATGGTTTCAGTCAATATATAAAATTGGACCTCTATTTAACGAACCTCTATTTTGCAAATCACTATTTTACGAACCTTTCCTTCAAACCAAGAATACTATACGAATTTCCTTGTGAAATAATCTTCAAATAGTCTCCTCACATTATTTATTTAACGAACTTTTTCTTGATAGCTTGAATATTTTTTTCTGCCTATTTCTCAAATTATTTCATGACTTTTCACACTTATTCTTTCTTTTCACACGCTTATTCTTTCTTTTATCATACTCATTGAACTTGAACTAGTTCTAATTACGGTGTCTACACAAATGGGAAGATTTACGGATGCCCCCGGGTGCGATTGCATATTACACTGCAAATAGCAGTTTAAAACAAAATTCCACGTAAATGAAACTTCGCAATATTAACATTTGCGAAAGCATTGAATATGCGTTGTTTTTGCGATCAATCCACATTCCATCTTTGACATGAAAACAAACATTGAACATGAGATTTAAAAAAAAAAATAGTGTTCCAATAATAAGAATAGCGGCCTCAAATTTGAAAAAATACATACGTCTTTTTATCTTAGAAAAATGGTCACATTTTGAATAGCTTATGCAGGGGAAGACCGTGCGAAGTAGTCACCCCAATGTTTTAAGTTTTTAACCCTTTAAAATGCATATACATAACTGACAATTTGCATAGAACTAGAGTGACTACTGATAAGTGTAAGGGTATTTATAATTTTCACGAAATAGTAAAGTGGGTGTAAAAATTTGGTTTTTTCAAAATCGGTCAAAATGACCACTTTGCCTGACCTAGACGGGCAAAGTGATCATTCCATGGCCACTTTGCCTTACAGGTGTAAAAAGATTGAAAACACTATTAAATGATTAGAACATTTTTATTGTCATAAAAAATCGTATGAAACACAATGAAAGATTGAAAATGGTATGAAAATCCAATAAGAGTTTGACAAACCCAAATAAAAAATTATAAATTAGAATGAAACACTGCATTTTCCGCAAATGAACTCTACGTCATCTTCTTCGCGGAGTGAACAGGCCTCATGAAACCAGAGGTGACAAACATTGCGTCTGATACAACCTTCATCACTTAATACAATCAAACGGCCACTACCATGACCCTGACCACTTTGCCCGTTTGGAAGCCACGACAGAAAATTCGTTCTACAGTGGAAGCTACTGAACAGTCAGCGAGCACTCACCCACCAATATGAACCTTAAAAATGCTCTTTCCTTACACATTCAATAAATAAATGCAAGTACAACAGGTTATTGTTAATTGTATGTAATATAAGTCTCTTACCTTAGATCACAAACTTCAAAAACTGGAAAACCAGCTCTAAAATTATGCAACATGGAACTACCTTGTTTACCGATTGTCTGGTTATCACTGTCATCAAACGAAATAGTTTGACTACAAACCGCGCAATGCCAGCGCTGTGGTGATATCATTATATTGGGTGACCAATTTGCCCACCCTTGCTACTCTGCCCGGCCTTCCCCTAATAATGTTAATTTTCACTCAGTTTTGTGTCTCAGTATTGTTATTATATCAATTTAGTTTATGTTTGTAGTTTGAATCATGTTTTTATTTTAGTAAACAAAATGTTTTTCAAGTGTTGCGCGACTTTTCGACTACCGTAATTTCGCGCGTATACGCCGCACCTCAGACAATTCGATTTCCTACCAGAATTTATTTTAAATAAAATGTGACTTACTTCTGCTTAGCACTTATTCGACTTCTTATTTTCAATAAAATTTCCGGTTTGAAAAAGACTTAACTAGGGTGCGGCGCATGCGCGCGAAATTACGGTACCCTGTAGTAACATGTATGAGATAGAAGAAAGTTTTGGGATTGGCACATCCGACTAGTTTTTAGTAGATTTGGTTTCCTGAATTTCGCCCTTCTACCTCAATCTGCTGCTGAGATATGGCGAAATAAATGACTTGAAACTTTCGCCCCTCCCCCCTTGAACGTATTTCGCGGGGGGGGGGTCAAAAATCCTTCCTTATTGCTTGCCTAGGTTATGTCATAACAGCAATCTACTATCCAAATTTCGTGATGCTGACTTTAGTCATTTCAGCTGGGCGTTCATGAGTCAGTCAGGCATTCTCTTTTTATATAACAGTATAGATTTCTAGTTTTGGTCAATATCAGATTTGTATAGAAATTTTACTAAATAAAAAAGCTAGAGCCAATTTATTCAGGTTTATTTCATTTTAATTTTTGCACCAAATCTGGCGAATATTTTTAAATTTTTGCCAGATATAAAGATATTTTGACGCGAGTATGTATAGCAGAGCTGCCAAGTCTCCAGCTTTTTGGATACCAGTATTTTATTACAGAAAAAGTTGACTTGTTTAATCGGAGCACTCTGCGATTTAAAAGAACAACATTTTCTCTAATAAAATACTGGTGTGCAAAAAGCCGGAGACTTGGCAACTCTGGTGTAATTGTTTTTATATTAATGCAAATATTATTATGCGTAAGAATACAGGTTATCTCCAAAAAAAAAATTGAAATGCGCTTTACACTTTATCACTTGGCGATATGTAGGCAGCACATATTTGAACAAAATTTTAAACTTAAGTAAGATTAAGAGATTATGCTGATTAAAATCCGGCTATTCATTTTGAAAAAATATATACTTTTAAAATTTTTATACGGACCCTGTGGTCTATAAGTTATAATTAGAAACGTTTTTATATGCTCTGACTTGTAAAATAGTAAAAAATATCTATTTTTTTACGTACAAAAATAACCGAGTTATGACCCTTTGATTTTATAAAATTTCAAAGCTTTGCGGAACAAAAAAGAAGGTTTTTCAGTGCTGGAACACTCCGAAATATCACAAAAGTCAAAATATCATAACTGCGTAAGTTTTAATCGTAGAAAAATGCAATTTTTACTGTTTTAATTTCGAGAGTATGCGGAAAATAGTTATTATTAATAATAAGGACCGAAAAAAATTAACAAGTGTAGCTTTTTGAATATTAATGACAGACCTATTTCATCAAAATAATCTTATGTCCTACCTTATTTTGAATAATTTTACAATTTAGACTGACTGCGCATCTCCAACAGGTAAAATATTAAAGCCGGTATGAATATTTTTGGACACTCTCTAGACAATAATGAAATATATTTAACAGTTATTTAAAAGTTTTCCATAATTACATCTCATTTATGAAATTACATCTTAACGTCATATCGCGAGTGTGAAAGACATATCCGCTTCTTTATTCTTTTACATAAATAACAGAAAAGGATTTGAAGGGTAAAATGAATGATGAAATGAATGATTCTGAATGTACGAAAAGTTATTGCATTTTGTATGCCGTTCATATTTTTTAAATACATGGCGAAGGAGAATTTACGAAGTGCAATTTAAGTCTTTCAGAGACAAAGTTCTTCTGTTGTTAAAATGTTGAAATTATTTAGTGACACCAGGATTTACGAACAAATTTATTTGAAACTAAGTAGAAGCTTTTCTTCATGTACATTATAAAAGCAAAATTCTTTCGCAAATTTCTGGTGCCACTGTGGCATTTGGGGACTAAAATTAAGTGGCATATATAATATCCCAACGCCCTTCTAGGGGTTAACCAATTCGGGACTATTGTATCATATAAGCAACCTCAAAAAGAGCATACAGAATTTGTTTTAGGCACCAGTAAAAAATAAAAGTAATAGGGTAAATGTACCAATAGTCGGCCACTTAACTGTTTTTTTGTATATAAACCATAACGTAGAATTTTTAAAAAACGACACATTATTTTTAACAGTGATATATGTTAAAACATACGTTTCTTATTATGTTTCAGCAATTATTTTTAAAAAACGCGGTAATAGTTTTTTTTTAGACAAAGTTAAGTTCAAAAAGGGCAAGTTCTCCAATAGTCGGCCACTTTAACGCTAATGTTCGGCCATCACTGCACCAATAGTCGGCCACTTCAGAATTTTGTCACTTTCTTCTATCTTTACAAGAAGAAAGTATTGGATTCATGAAAATTTTCGAATTCTGGTTTTCGACGGATTTATACGTTTTAGAAGGTCCTGAACACGATTTGACTGTTTTTTGAAAATGTCTGACTGTGACTGTCTGTCTGTCTGTCTGTATGTGACAACAATTTTGTGGGCGCCTTATCTCAAGAACTAATACTCGGAATTTAATAAAACTTTAGATTCAGTTAGTCACTGATATAAATTGGTGCTGATTAGTTTTTGGTAAAAATCGTCCGGCAGGTGGCGCTGCTATGCAGCATTTTTTGCGATTTCCGCAATAGCTCTATCTCAAGATCTAATTCTCGGAATTTAATAAAACTTTATATTCAGTTAGTCCGTGATATAAATGGGTGCTGATTAGTTTTTGGTAAATATCGGCCGGCAGGTGGCGCTGCTATGCGGCATTTTTCGCGATTTCCGCAATAGCTCTATCTCAAGAACTAATGCTCGGAATTTGATAAAACTTTAGATTTAGTTAGTCCGTGATATAAGTTGGTGCTGATTAGTTTTTGGTAAATATCGGCCGGCAGGTGGCGCTGCTATGCGGCATTTTTCGCGATTTCCGCAATAGCTCTATCTCAAGAACTAATGCTCGGAATTTAATAAAACTTGAGATTCAGTTAGTCCCTGATTTAAATTGGTACTGATTAGTTTTTGGTAAAAATAGCCCGGCAGGTGGCGCTGCTATGCGGCATTTTTCGCGATTTCCGCAATAGCTCTATCTTAAGAACTAATGCTCGGAATTTAATAAAACTTTAGATTCAGTTAGTCCCTGATATAAGTTGATGCTGATTAGTTTTTGGTAAAAATCGCCCGGCAGGTGGCGCTGCTATGCAGCATTTTTCGCGATTTCCGCAATAGCTCTATCTCAAGATCTAATTCTCGGAATTTAATAAAACTTTATATTCAGTGAGTCCCTGATATAAATGGGTGCTGATTAGTTTTTGGTAAATATCGCCCGGCAGGTGGCGCTGCTATGCGGCATTTTTCGCGATTTCCGCAATAGCTCTATCTCAAGAACTAATGCTCGGAATTTGATAAAACTTTAGATTCAGTTAGTCCCTGATATAAATTGCTGCTGATTAGTTTTTGGTAAAAATCGCCCGGTAGGTGGCGCTGCTATGCAGCATTTTTCGCGATTTCCGCAATAGCTCTATCTCAAGATCTAATTCTCGGAATTTAATAAAACTTTATATTCAGTTAGTCCGTGATATAAGTTGGTGCTGATTAGTTTTTGGTAAAAATCGCCCAGCAGGTGGCGCTGCTATGCGGCATTTTTCACGATTTCCGCAATAGCTCTATCTCAAGAACTAATGCTCGGAATTTAATAAAACTTTAGATTCAGTTAGTCCCTGATATAAATTGCTGCTGATTAGTTTTTGGTAAAAATCGCCCGGCAGGTGGAGCTGCTATGCAGCATTTTTCGCGATTTCCGCAATAACTCTATCTCAAGATCTAATTCTCGGAATTTAATAAAACTTTATATTCAGTTATTCCGTGATATAAGTTGGTGCTGATTAGTTGCTATGCGGCATTTTTCGCGATTCCCGCAATAGCTCTATCTCAAGAACTAATGCTCGGAATTTAATAAAACTTGAGATTCAGTTAGTCCCTGATATAAATTGGTACTGATTAGTTTTTGGTAAAAATAGCCCGGCAGGTGGCGCTGCTATGCGGCATTTTTCGCGATTCCCGCAATAGCTCTATCTTAAGAACTAATGCTCGGAATTTAATAAAACTTTAGATTCAGTTAGTCCCTGATATAAATTGATGCTGATTAGTTTTTGGTAAAAATCGCCCGGCAGGTGGCGCTGCTATGCAGCATTTTTCGCGATTTCCGCCAAAGCTCTATCTCAAGATCTAATTCTCGGAATTTAATAAAACTTTATATTCAATGAGTCCCTGATATAAATGGGTGCTGATTAGTTTTTGGTAAATATCGCCCGGCAGGTGGCGCTGCTATGCAGCATTTTTCGCGATTTCCGCAATAACTCTATCTCAAGATCTAATTCTCAGAATTTAATAAAACTTTATATTCAGTTATTCCGTGATATAAGTTGGTGCTGATTAGTTTTTGGTAAAAATCGCCCAGCAGGTGGCGCTGCTATGCGGCATTTTTCGCGATTTCCGCAATAGCTCTATCTCAAGAACTAATGCTCGGAATTTAATAAAACTTGAGATTCAGTTAGTCCCTGATATAAATTGGTACTGATTAGTTTTTGGTAAAAATAGCCCGGCAGGTGGCGCTGCTATGCGGCATTTTTCGCGATTTCCGCAATAGCTCTATCTTAAGAACTAATGCTCGGAATTTAATAAAACTTTAGATTCAGTTAGTGCCTGATATAAATTGATGCTGATTAGTTTTTGGTAAAAATCGCCCGGCAGGTGGCGCTGCTATGCAGCATTTTTCGCGATTTCCGCAATAGCTCTATCTCAAGATCTAATTCTCGGAATTTAATAAAACTTTATATTCAGTGAGTCCCTGATATAAATGGGTGCTGATTAGTGTTTGGTAAATATCGCACGGCAGGTGGCGCTGCTATGCGGCATTTTTCGCGATTTCCGCAATAGCTCTATCTCAAGAACTAATGCTCGGAATTTGATAAAACTTTAGATTCAGTTAGTCCCTGATACAAATTGCTGCTGATTAGTTTTTGGTAAAAATCGCCTGGCAGGTGGCGCTGCTATGCAGCATTTTTCCCGATTTCCGCAATATCTCTATCTCAAGATCTAATTCTCGGAATTTAATAAAACTTTATATTCAGTTATTCCGTGATATAAGTTGGTGCTGATTAGTTTTTGGTAAAAATCGCCCAGCAGGTGGCACTGCTATGCGGCATTTTTCGCGATTTCCGCAATAGCTCTATCTCAAGATCTAATCCTCGGAATTTAATAAAACTTTATATTCAGTTAGTCCGTGATATAAGTTGGTGCTGATTAGTTTTTGGTAAAAATCGCCCAGCAGGTGGCGCTGTTATGCAGCATTTTTCGAGATTTCCGCAATAGCTCTATCTCACGAACTAATACTCGGAATTTAGTAAAACCTTATATTCAGTTAGTCTCTGATATAAATTGGTGCTGATTAGTTTTTGGTACAAATCGACCAGCAGGTGGCGCTGCTATGGAGCATTTTGCAGGATTTACACAATTTTAGCGACAGTCATATATCATGAAATAATTCACAGATTTTAATAAAACTTGAGCTTCAGTTAGACCTTGATATAAATTGGTGCTGATTCATTTTAGTGTATGCGAAACCTGTGTGAGATAGAAGAAAGTTTTGTGATTGATACATCCAACTAGTTTTACCTGGAAAACGACGCTTTTACAAATTTTACTGAAAACAAATTTTACTGAATTTTGCATTCTACCAATTTCTGTTATAAGAAGGTGATTGAGCTATCTCACATGTTCGAGAAAATTAAATTAGTGTGTCATTTAGGGTCACTGCGGGTAAAGCTAATTTTATTTTATCTGCTAAATGGCTTTAACGATTTTGACTAAGTTTTGTATCCTACATTTTTGGGATACAATAAGACCATTGGACTGGGTCGCATGTTCGAGAAAATTTCATTAGTAGGTCATATGATATGGGGGTCACTATGGGTTAAATAAATTTTATCTAAAAACGACAAACGATTTTGACTAAATTTTGTATCCTACCGATTTGGTGTACGAAAAGACTAATGGGCTGGGTCACAAGTTAAGGGTCACATGTTAAGGTCCAAGGTAATTTTATCTTATCTAATAAATGTCTTTAACGATTTTGACTACGTTTTGTGTCCTAACTTTTTGGGATACAAGAAAACCATTTGGCTGGGTCACATGTTCGAGAAAATTCGATTAGTGGGTGATTTGGCGGTCACTATGGGTCAAACAAATTGCATTTAAAAACGGTTTAAGCGATTTTGACTAAATTTTGTATGCTACAGTCGACTGCAAAAAAAAAAAAAAAATAATAATAATAATAATAATAAATAAAAATAAATAAACGCTGGTACCCCTTCTGGTCGCGCTCAAATTGAAGTTAGATTAAAGTGGGTTTTGAATCGAATTATGCATTTTGAATCCCGCAGTGGAAAAGCGAAGGGAGGGGCAGTCCCAACTGCCGCAATCCAATCTAGTTGTTTTAACACTTTTCAACAGAATTGAAAAGCAAATAATGGGGGTACCAACTGCCGCATCAAATCGAGTTGCCTTTAACACTTTTCAACATAGTTGAAAAGCAAATATGCATACATTCGTGCATCAGCGAAGGGGCGATCCCAATTGCCGCATCACGGCATTCCGATCTAGTTGTTTTAACACTTTTAAGCATTTTGAGCATGAAATATATTTAGTATGTAGTTTATTAGTATACGAGTTCATTTTGAACCCCGCAGTGGAAAAGCGTACGGAGGGTCGGTCCCAACTGCCGCATTCCAATCTAGTTGTTTTAACACTTTTCAACAGAATTGAAAAGCAAATAATGGGGGTACCAACTGCCGCATCTAATCGAGTTGCTTTTAACACTTTTCAACATAGTTGAAAAGCAAATATGCATACATTCGTGCATCAGCGAAGGGGCGGTCCCAACTGCTGCATCACGTCATTCCGATCTAGTTGTTTTAACACTTTTATGCATTTTAAACATGAAATATATTTAGTATGTAGTTATTAGTATGCGAGTTCATTTGGAACACCGCATTGGAAAAGCGCAGGGAGGGGCGGTCCAAACTGCCGCATTCCTATCTAGTTGTTTTAATACTTTTCAACAGACTTGAAAAGCAAATAATGAGGGTACCAACTGCCGCATCTAATCTAGTTTAAGAAAAAGCTACTGTGTACGAGCATTTGCGACTTTAAAGTAACCCCGATATCGAATATCAGTTTCTATTTCTATTAATTCTAAATAAATCATAATTTAGAATGATAAACAACAATTACTGATAATTTCAATTTTTTAAATTTCGAATTTTATAGAAACCATTCTTTGCGAGAGCTTACATCTTAAAAGAAACCCCCATGCAAAATTTGAAGTTTCAAAGCCACAGAAATTGCAATTAAAAAAAATTTTTAGTTGCTTTTAAATTTCTAATTTTTTAGAAACTGTTCGGCTACGGTCAGACCACTTACGTATGGAAAAGGTTATCCATGTCTAATTTCAAGTTTCTACTCTAAACTTTATTAAAAAAAACATAATTCAGAACATTTTCCTCTCATTTCAGCATTCTAAATTTCCAAATTTTTATAGGCCTTTCTGAGTCGGTTGTTTATGTCTTAAAATTGACCACCATGCCAAATTTTAAGTTTCCAGCAACAAAACTATCACAGATTTTGAAACTTTAGAACGTTTATTTGGTTCTGTACCCTTCGAAATTCCGTTTTTTTAAGAAACTATTTCGTACCAGCGTTTACATATTAAAAATGACAGAATTAGGAAATTTTAAATTTCTCTCCCTAGTAATTAGTAATTCCATATAAATCGTAATTTAGAATGTTTTTAGAATATTCACTGTTTTTTTCATTTTCTAAAATTCCCCCTCTTTTTAATTGCCTTGATCCAGAATTTACCTCTTAAAAGTAACAGACATGTTAAATTTCAAGTTTATATTCCTAACAATTCTACATGAATTGTAATTTAGAACTTTTTCCACTCATTTCACACTTTTAAATTTCGAATTTTTTAGAAAACAAAAACCATGCCAACTTTCAAGAGGGCAAAAAGGGCACGTTTGGAATGTTTTTTGCTCATCCATCTACTTACGAAAAGTGGCCCTGACGTAAAATATAGTCTATGTCGGAGCAGAGACTGCCACCTTTACTTTTGAAATTATTTCGGTAGTTCTAGTAGTTTCCCGTACAAATAAACAAACAAGCACATAAAAAAAGATTTTTTTTATATAAAATTATTTTAGATGTAGAGATAAAGTTATATCTATCAAACAACAAAAAAAAAAGTGGCACTCCGGGAGTGCCGACAGAAGTGAAAACTTGAACAATTACGTGTGTATTTTTTGAATCGTCAGGAAATGTTTTATTGTGCAGGAAATACTTTTAAATCAAGTGTTTTTTTATTCATTATTATAAACTACTACTACAAAAATTATATTACAATTTTCATTTAATGCGCTATTGTACATGAAAAATCATGCATATTATTTTACATACAAAAATTTCGGGAACCAGACTTCAGTCGCACTATACCGCTCACATTTTTCTGCGTTATTATACCGCTTACTATACCGCTTATTATACCACTTACTATACAGCTTACTATACCGCTTACTATAACGCTTACTATACCGCTTACATTTTTCTGCGCTTACTATACCGCTTACTATACTGCTTACATTTTTCTGCGCTTCCTATACCTTACTATACCTCTTACATTTTTCTACGTTTACTATACCGCTAACTATACCACTTACATTTTTCTGCGTTTACTATACCGCTTACTATACCACTTACATTTTTTCTGTGTTACTATACCGCTTACTATACAGCTTACTATACCGCTTACTATGCCGCTTACATTTTTCTGCGTTACTATACCGCGTACTATACCGCTTACATTTTTCTGCGCTTACTATACCGCTTACTATACCACTTACATTTTTCTGCGTTTACTATACCGCTTACATTTTTTCTGTGTTACTATACCGCTTACTATACAGCTTACTATACCGCTTACTATGCCGCTTACATTTTTCTGCGTTACTATACCGCGTACTATACCGCTTACATTTTTCTGCGCTTACTATACCGCTTACTATACCACTTACATTTTTCTGCGTTTACTATACCGCTTACATTTTTTCTGTTTTACTATACCGCTTACATTTTTCTGCGCTTACTATACCACTTCTACAGCATTTACTATACAGCTTACTATACCGCTTACATTTTTCTGCGTTACTATACCGCGTACTATACCGCTTACAATTTTCTGCGCTTACTATACCGCTTACTATACTGCTTACATTTTTTCCTGTACCACTGTGGTTCCTGCTTTTTTTTCTGCGCTTCCTCTACCACACTATACCGCTTAAATTTTCTACGTTATTATACCACTTACATATTTCTGCTTTACTATACCGCTTACTAGGTCGCGTACTATACCGCTTACATTTTTCTGCGTTACTATACCGCGTACTATACCGCTTACATTTTTCTGCGTTACTATAACGCGTACTATACCGCTTACATTTTTCTGCGCTTAATATACCGCTTACTATGCCACTTACATTTTTCTGCGCTTACTATACCGCTTACATTTTTCTGCGTTTACTATACCGCTTCCTATACCACTTGCATTTTTTTTGCGTTTACTATACCGCTTACATTTTTTCTGTGTTACTATACCGCTTACATTTTTCTGCGCTTACTATAACGCTTACTATACCGCGGTGCAATAGCGCACAGGCAAGCTTGCGCCGCGCCCGTCCCGCCCTAGATCATACCTAACTATACACAATACATGCACATATTTATATACAGAGGTGTCGGTTACAGTAACAGTGTCGCGAGTTCAATGGTTTTTTCCCATCTCAAAAAATGCCCAACGCGCCTAAAGAAGTTTTCACTTCAATAAACTCAAACAAGAACGAAAAATCATGCGTCAAGCATAGATTATGTAACACTTTCCAACGCTTCCAAAATAATTTTACGAATCATACACTTTAATAAGCTAAAAGATAACATCTAAGTAATCCGAATACTTTTATTGCCCTGTATAGGATCTATAGATTTGTATATATACTACATAGGATGCTAAATTTTAGTTCAGTTAGAAAACACGTAGCACAGTTTAAAATTCTCCGTCTAGAGTTAAATAATACGGAACTTTTGTGCTTCCCTGTATAGGATCTACAGAATTTATACACACCACGTAATATACAAAAAGCGGTTTAAAATTAAAATCGCATTCAGTAACTTAAAACGCACTTCCAGGAATTATTGTTAACATACAGTAGAGAATTCTTTTGTGTGTCCCTGTAAATGAACGATGACTGCTATACACACAATATTCTGTAGTAAGTCTCTTGTAATGAACCTTATACAAATTTCAATGCATTTAAAATAGTGAAACATTATTTAAATAAACCGCAGACGATTTTTCTCCATAGACGTAATGTAACGGAATTCTTTTGACTGTCCCTGTAAAGTAAGTATAAGTGCTATGCACACCCTATTCCATATTAAGCTTCTTCTAATGCACCTTAGTGATATATATAAATTTCAATGCGTTTAAAATAGTGAAACATTATTTAAATAAACCGCAAATGATTTTTCCCCATAGACCGCAATGTAACGGAATTCTTTTGAGTGTCCCTGTAAAAAACTATAAGTGCTACACACTTCCGTTGAAATAGGGAACATGCTATAGATAACGATTATAACATATAAAAATTGCAGGGCAATCCGAGCATATTTACGGGAGTTAGAGCACGGACAGACGGCAGACGGCCAGACAAACCGAAGTCATAAACACTTTTCAACTAGGTTGGAAATTGTTAAAAAGTACAATAAGTTATGTATTCATTATTCAGCTCCTGGTGGCCGACTTTTGGATATGTAAGTAAAATTAATACCCAATGGTCGGCCACATTAAAATTAATTAAAAGCAACAAATTTATTTACTTTTTATAATCAAAAAACATTAGTTTATTTACCCTGCTAATATTCTAGCCTTATAATTTTAGAAAAAAATAAAAAATTAATTAATACTTGCCTTTTAAAATAATTGCCATCTGTTAACAAAAAAATAGGGAAAATGGCGATTTGACCTCAATCTTGAAAAAAATGGCTGATTACAAATTCAATAAAAGTACCCATAATTCTTTGGTGATGGTTTATGACTTATGAAAGATGGTTGCATGTAACCAAATTGTAATATTTCATTTAGAACCAAAAATAAGCTATGCGTAAGGCATTTTATCTCAATGTGGCCGACTATTGGTACATTTACCCTATTTGTTTTGTCTAATTAGAGCATTTTTGTGATAGTATAAGTAAAGGTAGCTTTTTAAAAAAAAGTGGTGCCAACCGAATAAAATGTGTGTAAAAGCCACCGGTCCCGAAGGGGTTGATGACTAGGGTATAGCTGCCAACTTCCAAGCCTTTTTTCCCCTACATTTTAAAAGTAAATTTTGTCTTGTTTAATCAAGGACATCTGTGATAAGGAAAAATTCTGAAATCATTCACCGGAATGTTTGTTACCAATTTCTCCCTAAAAATGCATTTTTTAAATTCATTTTTTTAATGATATATTTTAATTCATATGTCTTCGAAAATGCACGAAGTTAATTTGATTGAAAAGCTATCGGAAATACTTTAAAGTATTGAAAATATTGTTGACATGGAATACATTTTACATATCTTCCAGTTAAATAAGGATTTTTCAGATAACACTTGAATGACAATAACAATAATTTTGACCGGGACACATAAATTTATTTTCATTTGGACCCAAAATTTCACAATAAAATAAATTAAATTAAACAAAAATAAGTAATATAACTAAAATTTTTATTAAACAAACAATATAGTGTAAAGTAATTTTTATGACTTGAGTTAAATTTCTTATTGTTCTAGTTTTAAAGGATTTGACAAGAACTTTGAATGTATTATATTCATGAAAGAAAACTCTATGAAATATTGTTTCTGAACATACAATAGACAATGAACTTTTTATGCCCCACATTTATTCCAACTATGAGATGAGAAGAAAATGTTTGAGGGAATCTATAAAAGGAAAAATTAATTGACTTGCAGTTTTGTACTAAAAGGCGTATAATTTAATCTCGCAGGAGCTATAAAACAAACGAGATTGTTTCTTTCAAGACTATTCATGTATAATATGTATCATATTTAACGGCTAATTGCGCTTGTTCCGACTCCGTTTAAAGCTACTTGCTAAACAAAGGCATATTTGTTATCAATCTTGCATAAAACGTTATTTTCAGCTTCTCTATCTTTGCACGATACAATTTATTTCATATATCTTCGAAAATTCGTAAAATGTATGATAAATGTTTCTTAAGGGAATTATAAGTTCTGTTTACGCTTTCCGGTGTCAATCGGAATTTTACTATTATAAGATTCGCCAAGTAACTTTAATCTCTTCAGGCCTGAAGTTAAAGTAATACACATTCTTTTCTTTTGCACAAAATAAGTAACGTCGTAAATGACAGACTTTTATCTTCAGACATTTTCTGAAATGGATACTTTAGGGGGCTGGTAATTTAGGTTATAACAATGTGGATTTAAAATTACTAGCCCCCTTAAAATATCGATTTAATTACCAATAACTTAAATTCACACAATAACAAACTTAAGTGCTTTAAACAAGTGCGTGATCTGCAAATCCTCATTTTTAGGGTTTCGTTCATCTCACGAAACCCTATTACTCCCGCTCCGTTGTCTGTCTGTCACAGAGCTATTCTCATAAACTATGTAACTTACACAGTTGAAACTTTGTGTATATAGCTGTATACCAATTATGAAGAGCTCAAAATATTAAAATTTGAAAAATTCGTATTATTTTAATAAATAGAGATAAAAAAAAACCAAAATTCTAACAGCCTTTTCCTATTAAATTTAAACATTTTTCGTTATAGCAGATGCCAAAAATTAAAAATCCACGATGAAATTCTTTCTACAATAATTAATTTTCTATCAGACGATTTCCACGTGAAAAATGAAAATGAAATAAAAAACTTCACCAATTGAAAAAAAGATTAATATGAAATAAAAATGATTGACGTCATAGTGGTATAATAAAACGGAAATTTCAAAGATTTCTCAATAATACAAAGAGTATGAGTATGTGTATGTACACAAAGCAGATTAATAACACGTCATTAGAGAATTAAAAAGAAAATCTGACGTCATATTGGAAGTTTAACGAATTTTTCAGATGTTTGAGAATAAAACAAAGCGAGTATCAATATGAGTGATAGAGAATAGTAAATATATGAGTTTGAGAAACATATTGAATCATGATAAAAATCCGATTATGGGAATATTCGCATATTTTAACCCCTTGGAGGGCAAGCACGTAGTCTAAAAATGCTAAATTTTGCGATGTTTTGACACCAGTAATATTAAATGATGAATTTTTACCTTCTCAATCGGCAAAAAATAATACTAAATATTTTAATTTTATAATACTGGTGGGAAAGTTATATATTAAAAAGTGGTATATATTATAAACCGGTGCCCCTCAAGGGGTTAACATTTTGAAGGTGTACAACATGTATAATTTTGAAATTATTTTTTTATATAGCATTTAATCCGCGTGACAGATATTATTATGACAGAATATAATAGCTGGTTTGGATACATACTCGAAAAAACGAAATAATAGACCGGTAAATTTTTACTTTATAAAAACCAAAAAACATGAGTTTTTTTTTTTTTTTTTTTTTTTTTTTTGTTGCTAAATGAAATTTATTTGGATTTATTAAAGAAAGGATAAAGTGTTTTGAAAGGAATATTAAACGAAACCCTTTGAGAGATCTTCGATCATACACTTACCTACTAGTTTTTTAATTGCAAAGTGTTTAAATTAAATAATTATGAAAATATCTTACTTTCTTGCCCATACTGTCTGAGAGCATTTTGCAAACTCAGATGCAGTTAACATTTATTTTATAACAAAATAAGCATCAGTACTGCCCTTTGATGGTTTTGATCCAAAGCAAAAAACAATCAGCTATATAGAAGTAAAATAAAAATGCAAAAAAATCAAACAGTTCAGTTTTTATGAGGAAAGTAATAGAAAATTGATTTTCTATATACAGTAAATAATGCCTTTTTTTATTCCCGACATAGTTTTTCCATGTATAAGATGACAAAAAATGTTTGAAGAAATCTGTGAAGTATAATATTTAATAACTCCGAATTTTGTCCTCAAAGGCATACATTTTTTTTTTTTCGAAGCTGCAAAATAAATTAAATTATTTCTTACAAACCTGTTTCAAAGCTATTATATGTGCAATTTATCAGGTTTAACGGTTATATACATGCGCACTGACAGCGGGCAAAGTTCCTTCCTAAAGACAAGTATGTTTGGTATCAATGTTGTATTAAAAATGAAGATTATCGAAGAATTAGATTTTCGAAGTACTTCGAATAATTTTACATTTCTAACAGAAAAGTCTTTTAGAATACGGGTTCTGTATATAAATTACACAATACATTTTCCCATAAATATTTTGCCAAGTACGGGGTGAAGAAATTTTGTTTGAGTTTATCTGTGAAGTGTAAAATTTAATGTCGTGGTATTTTGCCCTCAAATGCATATAAGATTATCATTTACAGAGATCGAAGACGAATAACATTGTTTCTTTCAAAGCTAATCATGTGTAAGTTTTATCCGATTTAACGGTTAATTACATTCGCGCTGACTGCAAGTAAATTACCTAGCTAAATACAGGAATAATTGTTATTGACTTTGCATTAAAGGGACATTACTCGTTTCTCTGTATTTGAGCAATACATCTATTTACTTTTTATTTATATTTGTTTATATAAATTGAATGTAAATGTTAGTATGAGATTAAAATAAGACAATAAATTGTATTGCAATTTATACATTTGGAAGGTCCTGAACACGATTTTGCTGTTTTTAGAAGATGTCTGTCTGTATGTGACAAAAATATTGTGGGCGCTCTATCTAAAGAACTAATTCACGGAATTTAATAAAACTTTAGATTTACCTAGACCTTTATATAAATTGGTGACGATTAGTTTTTGGTGTCAATCGCTCAAAAGGTGGCGCTACTATGCTGCAATTTTCAGGATTACAATAGCTCTATCTCATGAACTAATGCACGAATTTTTATCACACTTCAGAGTTAGTTAGACGTTGACATAAGTTGTTGCTGATTAGGTTTTGATGTAAATCCCCTAAAAGGTGACGCTGCTATGTTGCATTTTTCATGATTTTGACGATAGCTATGTCTCAAGAAATAATGCACAGAATTTCATCAAACTTCATATTCTGTTAGACCTTGGCATAAATAGACACCGATTAGTTTTTGGTGTAAGTCACCTAACAGGTGACGCTGTTATGCTGCATGTTTCACGATTTTCGTCATAGCTATATATCAAGAACTTATGCACGGATTTTCACCAAACTTCATATTCTGTTAGATCTTGAGAAAAATAGGTCTTTAATAGGTTTGGATGTACACTTTAAATAAGAAAGAGTGACTATTCACTCCGGAGGAGTGGATATTCACTCTATCGCAGAGTCAAAATTTGCCCAACCTCTTTAGAGTAACTATTCACTCTAGGCAAAAGTGAAATTGTTCACTCTCTGAAAGAGTGAATACTCACTCCCGAGAAGTGAATATTCACTCTAAACAGGGGTGGATACTCACTCTTTCAGGGGAGTGACTATCCACTCTTAGAAAAAGAGTGGGTTTTTTCACTCTGATAGGAGTGAAGAGATACTCTTTCATAGGAGTGGCTATCCACTCTTTCATAGGAGTGACTATTCACTCTTGCAAGAGGAGTGGGTTTCTCACTCCTGACAGCAGTGAATAGCAACTCTTTCATAGGAGTGAATGTTCACTTTTTATGGAGTGAATTATTTTTTGGGCAGGTCAAATGTATTTGGATAAATATATTTTATCTTATTAATCTTATCCTATACTAAAAGTTCAAAATCTTCAGTACAATTTCGAAAGATATTTAAAATATCTGCTTTATGAAAATTGCTTACCCTTTTTTTTTTTTTTTTTTTTTTTTTTTTTTGGGGGGGGGCGCGTTCAAAAATCCCAGGCGGGGATAGGGGAGGGGGGGTTGTCCGTTATAGAGGTTTTACTGTATATATCTACAGTAAAACCTCCGTAACAAACATTCCCGAGTAGTGATGGACTTACGGTTATTTAGCGAAAACATTTTTCAACCCACAACACATAGATATTTATGTACCTTCACCTCTGAAAAGCGGGTGAATTCCACGGTCTGGAGGTGTTCGCTATTGAGAGGTTTCACTGTATATATTCATATTTATAAATCAATTTATATGTGTATTCTAAAGCAGTAAAAGGGTATAATTTTTTGTGATAGGAAATGTACTCCAAATGAATTCCACGTCCAACGGCTGATATTAATCACTAACATTTTGTAAAAGTACTTTTAAATTACATGAATCTAAAAACACGTACATGCATACTAACCAATTAATTAATTACGACATGATCAGTTACACCCTTTAATTTGTAACATCACAATGCATATTATTATTATTATTATTATTATTATTATTTTTTTTTTTTTTTTTTTTTTTTTGCCATATAAACAGACAAAATTTAAATGCAACGGAGATGACGTGCTTTGAGATACTGCATTATCAAACACAAAATATGAAAAGATTTTTTTTTTCTAAATCTGATTTTCTTTTATTATTCACAATTTTTTCCTCCTTAGGTACATAAAAAGTGCCTTAAGAAAAAAATAAATAAATAACGTATTTTATTTCTGTAAACATTGCACTAAAAATAATTATTTAGAAATTTTAAAAGTAATAATAACATGGAAATATATACATAGATTAAATATAATCATAAGAATAATTATATCTCCAAACCATATTACTTTCTGAAAATATTAACTATCAGGCATTACTGGCATTGCCTGTTTGGAATGTTAGATTATAAGTATGCTTTAAGAACTTTCTGTTTTATAATATCCTAAATTTTATTAAAAAATTAAAACTTCTTAGTAAAGTCCCTGTTATGTTCCGAAGATGGGTCTTATCTATACCCAACTGTTTTTTTTTCTCTTTATATATATATATATATATATATATAACCATAAATGAAACATTATCATAATACCAACTTAAACAATGAAATAATAATTAAGAATGCAATAATTAAGATATATATATATATATACAGGATAATATTTGACTTGATTTTTTAAATATTTTTTAACGCATATGGGATTAAAATATCGATTTTTATTCTCTGTAGTGTATTTTCATTAATATCCCTGTGTCTTGAAATTTAAATATGTTATTGAGATGATACACAGGTTATACATATCAAAGTACTTTTTGTATTTTTAAACCAGTATTCATAAGGATTATTTAAAAAAAAATGATAGTATCGTCGTGCAATTGAATACTATATGAGAGATTTATTTTCCATTATAAAAAATAAATAAATCGTATATAGATTATTCAGAAATTCACGATAACTTACTTCACTTTGATGCTTTATTTTCATAGTCTGTATCCATTATATAAATCAAAAATATTCATAACCTTTTTCATACATAAATTTCAATTTGTTAATATTAAAACATTTGCTTCGAAAATTTACTCTGTAAGACAATTAAATGATATTCTTGTCACAAAAATGAAAATTAATGTGTAAAATGATATCAATAATACAAAGTTACTGGAAACTGGAGGGAAAGAACTTAACAATGCAACATTTGAAAACAATTTGAAAATTATATATGTTTTTTTTTTTTTTTTAAATTTATATTGCCATATGAGTGAATTTTTTTATATGTGGATTAGATAATAACCTCAATCCTTAGCTATCCTTAAAAAATTATTTAACTATCCTTAAAATTTATTTAGGTATCCTTTAGAAAATAAATAAATGGTATTTTTAATAACATGCAGGAAAATTAATTCTGGTTTAAAAACTAATTTTGTTTTAAATTCACATCTTAATTTTATATAAGTAAAAACATTAAAATCTAGCTTTTTCTCATTTCAATTTTAAATTTCAAATAACTTTTTTTACAATAAATAAATAAATAAATAAAATTTAAATTAAATTAATTTACATTTTCTCCTGTCTTGTATAACCTAAAGCAACAATTTAAAGCAGTAAACCAAAAGTATAATAAACATATATATTGTATATATACAAAAATATACAGTGCATATTTATATTGCCATATGAGTGAATTTTTTTATATGTGGATTAGATAATAACCTCAATCCTTAGCTATCCTTAAAAAATTATTTAGCTATCCTTAAAATTTATTTAGGTATCCTTTAGAAAATAAATAAATAGTATTTTTAATAACATGCAGGAAAATTAATTCTGGTTTAAAAACTAATTTTGTTTTAAATTCACATCTTAATTTTATATAAGTAAAAACATTAAAATCTAGCTTTATCTCATTTCAATTTTAAATTTCAAATAACTTTTTTTACAATAAATAAATAAATAAATAAAATTTAAATTAAATTAATTTATATTTTCTCCTGTTTTGTATAACCTAAAGCAACAATTTAAAGCAGTAAACCAAAAGTATAATAAGCATATATATAGTATATATACAAAAATATACAGTGCAATTAAAATTTATTTTCAAATTTTGCATTCTTCATTTGAAATTATTCTGAAATCATATAAAACTAATTCTAAAACCTTGTCAAATTAAGTTCCACATATTACTACCATGATTTGAAAACAATTATGAAAAAATATTCCATTTTGTACACAATTGAAGGTCTATAGAAATATTAAGCAAATTCATTAATGTTAAAATGATATGTATTTATTTATTGACAACACACAAATGAACACATACATTTTTTAACGCTAAACATCTTTATTGCATATAAATAAGACGGAACAATGCAAAATAAAAATTATTCTAATAAAAATAATTTAAATCATAAATAAATAATACTGAATATGTAATAAAGTTTAATATTTTTCGGCTAAAGTTCAGAATGATATTGAGTTTATATAATCATACAAACCTTACTTTTGAGGAAATAATAAATCCAATTCGAAGAAAATGAAATAACGTATTCCACAATACCATAAAAACGCCATTTGAAAAAAAATATATATATGTGTTTTTAAAATTTTCTAGGAAGTGGCATTTTTAAAACCTTCATATTATAACCTTCATACTTTAAGTATGACCACGAATAATGAAAGTTATTAAACAATATCAACGAAGTATTTGTCACTTCAAAATCTAATATTCTGTTTCATAAACAAGCGCACAAATCACAATCGATAATCCGTTGCACAAGAAGAATATTGCTTTCCATTATTGTAATAAAAAATATTACATTTCACAATAGTTTAAACTAAAAAAATCACAACTTCAATCACATCTTCAAATTCATCACTCGTTCAAAGAACTTTAAAATAGTAATGAACTAATAAACTTGACTTACACACTTCTTCACAAAGAAAGTGCTATGTCAGCAAATTCGTATCCGTTAAACATGATTCATCTAATCAGCAGACGGTGTCGCTCACTTTCGGTTTGCAGTGTGTTAGACTTCAAATCATTAGTGCTTTATCAGCAAGAAAAGAAACGAAAATAGCCTAGTTGGTACATTATTTTAGTATAATTGCCGGCAGGAAAGGGGCAGTAAAGGGGCATTTCCCCTCCCTAGATTTTGAAATTTAATAAATGATGTATGTCTGATTCTTAACATTCTGATTCTTAAAATATGATAAAATTTATACTTCCAAGTGATCATCGAATAATTAAACGCTAAAATAAGGGGATCTAAGAATTTGTCGTCAGGGAAGCTCGCTCCCCTCCCACCCCACTCTTGAAGCCCCTCGTAGAAAGCAATATATATATATATATATATTTTTTTTTTTTTTTTTTGACATCCATGTGTGTTTAATTTATCTTAAGCGGGGAGTTTGAGAAAACAGAATCTCCTGATTTTTTTTAAACTGTTAATGTACATTTTTTATGTTAATGTGCAAAAATGTTGTTAAAAACTTTTTTTTCAATATTTGATATTCATAATTATAAATTTTTGTATTGTTTTTTAAGTTGATATATTTAAAAAATATCTTGCACGATGCGGTTTGTCAAAAAAATTCTAGCCTATTGAAGCATAGCCTATTTAAACATTATAATATGCATTTGAAAAAATCGGTCTAGGCTGCGGACCACAGGCATATCTGTCCCAAAATCTTGTCCCTCCCCACATTTCCTTCTGCCGGTGTTCATGTCTCTTTGAATTTCAAATTATATATCTTATTATGTTCCAATATTTAAAACAGGGGGTAGATTTCGAAAACGCAGACCGTGGGGCGCCTGTTTGTTGGGAATTGCGGAAGAAATAACCTTTTTGCCATGATGCGGCATTTGGAAACGCCCACTTTGAAACCTAACTTGTTCGCAGGCAGAGCCGGCAGGGATTTTTTTCTTCTTTGCTATAAGGGTTGGTGTTGAAGAGAAATATGCATGGCTCAGTTATAATATTTATTTAAAATTTTTATCCTTTAATTTCCCTTCTAATTGCTGCCCATTCCAACATAACCCTTTTGCTGGGACAAGTTGATCAAAATTAAAGCTTAGAATTAAATACATAAAGGTTTCTCTGGGGTTGGCTAATAGAATAAATTAATTTATTCAGAAAATAATAATAAAGGAATCCATAGAGATTAAATTTTGGATATGTTCCCCCCATTGCATTGTGTAATTTCGAAGTAGCCCATTACCCTTTTTGAGAATGATCATTCTTGCCCTTAGCTGACTTTTAAAATGGAAATCTAAATAAACAAACACATACTAGATAATTTAAATGAGAAGACTCCAAATAATTAACACTATTATTTATTTACAATATTTACAGTTATTTCAAGGGAAAAAAAAAGATTTATCAGAACACATCTGATTTAATTTCCTAACAAAATTTCTCCTATAATATTGGCATTAACACTTTGATCCTTGCAAAGGATACTTATATTTGTTTGTATTTATATTTAAATTGATCTTTGACAACATTATTTGTTTACAATTAAAATACTGACTTCCATTTGTGACTAAGGTCACACTACCAGCTTCTCTTATAATATTTTGATAAAATCAAATAAACTGGGGAATTACTTAGGTCAGAGTCATATTTACCTCTACACATTGATTGAAGAAGGTTTCTCTTTGTATCAGAACGCTCTTTCCGCTAACTAAATAGCGCTGCACTTATTGAAAATGTTCATTTCACAAAACTTAGCGCAACTTCACCACTCTCCATACATGTTGTTCGGGTTCGTTGCTTTCTTACCATCAGAATACCACTCACTCTATTTTCCTCTTTCGGACCGCACAAAACTCATCGCGTCATTTTATTTCACCTCTTCCTTTCGCTTCTGAGATCGATGTGTGTTCTGTTTTCATTCTTTTTCACAACTCCTTTTTCATCACCACGGTGGGCCGTACTTCGTTCTGCCCAAAATTTGCATGACAGTGCTTTAAGCCCCTCCTTCTTTTTTTTCATTGGGTAGTTGATCTCCCGTCTTAACTGAAATTTGCATAACAGAGGGTCAGTTTCACCTCCTCTTTACCAACCCCAACCAATGGCTATGCATCAGTTGTTTCTGTAGCGTGTTGTTTTTTTTTCTCGGAACTACGTGTGTGTTCTTTGATATTATCTCCCAGACCAACTTAAATCAAAGTCCTTCTTATTTGACTTTTATGGCTTAAAATTATCGCCAGTGAGTCTCTGGTCATAAATTTGCCATCCTAAATCTTTCAACTGAGGCGACTTATGGGAAAGTCCCGATAATGTACTTTCCTTACATTATCTTTCCCGCCGTACTAAAAGAAAGAAAACGTCCCGTTTTCTTTAGCATTGCATTTCCAAGAAGTCCATCACCCTTGCAGATAATCTATAGATCACATAGATGATATCAGTCCACGTTCCTCTATACAGAATCATATTGTAGACTAAAGTTCATGCAGAGGAAAATGTTCATTTGTAAATTACTTGTGTGACTTTAATAAAGAACAGTTCATATATGTACACATTTCCTAAGTATTCCCAAACAATTTAGAGATAAAATATTATCATTAGTACAAAAATTTTAAATTTTGTGGTTAAATATAACCGGTGTGTCTAAGATAGAGCACTCACCAAATTCAAAATATCTAAATAGCCAAACAGACCATACAAAACAAAAAGATATAATACACTGTGATATGTAAGGATCAGTATTCAACTTTACAATGATTCTTGATAATTATTTTTAACACAATACATGCATCATACAATATATAAAACCCAATTCAGGCAAAATCTTACAATTACACATACATAACTGAATATGTAAGATACCTGAGAGAAAAATTATGATAATGAGTATACATTCAAAATATGTATATATATATACATATTTATATAGAGCAATAAAAGTTTTTGTCTAGCTCTACCTCTCTATACTTTGGTGAGAAAAAAAAATCCTATAGATACACGTGATTTGGATAAAATAGACATATGAGTATATCAACAATATACCAATAGAGCAAAGAGTTTAATCCAATATAAAACTGTACATCCACATTCTCAGAATTTTTTTTTTTTTTTTTTTTCAAATTATTTAATTATATCTAGTGCTACTAAAATTGAAACCAAAATTAGGCCAAAACAAACCAAAAGGAACAAATGTATATCTATACATACATATATATACATATATATATATATATATATATATAATAGCAATATTCTTCTGAGTTCGATGAAGTGGCATGTCTTCAACTTTACAATATTTACACATATTAATGAATGAATTCAGCACTATATCTAATTAATAAATGCAAACAGACAAATATTTTAGATGGACACAAAAACAGTCCTAGCAATCTGAAAACATGACACATTCATGATGTTGTAACTTTATGATATTCATCTACTACTTGACCCAATTTTATGGATTAATTCAGTTACCATTTGTATTGTCCATTCATATGATTGTTGTAATTTTATTATATACATACAATTCTTTCGAATTATTAAACAACAAAGAATGAATAAAAAGAAAAAAAAATGAAATTTTTCTTTAATAATTTTCCCTTCTTTCCTATTTTATTTTTCTATTTATTTCTCTATTTCCTTTTCTTTTTCTTTTTTTTTTTAAACGCCTAAGCGTAAAAATTCTCATGTTAATTCTAACATGTTGAAAATAATAACTCCCCGTTCCCTCACTGTTAATTTTTTTTTGCCCGACAGAAAGAAGAAAAAAAAAACTTCTACTCAATGATAAGAATCGGAAAGCTGCGTGACCTCGGGTCATACTCTCACCCCGTTTCTGTCAATCATGTAGCCCTACTGAACAGGTGATTCCTTCCTTCCTCGTACACCTGAAAATGCTGGCCTAATCCCATACCACGACCGGTTCAACACCTAAATGCTTCTTTACCTGGGATAATGCGTTTCTAACACGCCCCCTGAACGCACCCCTTTTTTTTTTTCAACCCTGCAGGTGAATGGCGTTTGCGATCCTCTCGTATGCATAACACCTCAACTCATCTCAGATCTACCTTCCTGATTTGCCCCGTCACATGGAGTATGGCTGTGAATTATGATGTAAGTTTACGAGTTATTATTCTCATTATTTATTTATTTAATGATATTTATATCTATATATATAATTTTTTGATATATATTAAAAGCTTAATTATTGAAACTGACTATAAGCCAATTGTTTAAACTAACCCTTCGTCTTGACCCGTAAATTGAGATCACCAAATAACATGCACGTGGTCTTTCATGCAATTCAATATTAAGACAAAAATCCATTTCCCGTTAAATATGTTACCAAATTACCATCTTTATATAAAACAAATATCCTTGAAAGTTTATTATCATCTAATCACGGCCTTATAATTACAAACACTTAGCGAGAAGGAGGAAAAAAAATGACTTCAATCCTACAAGATCGTGTGAACTAAGTCATCTCCACGCTAAATGATTATTAAATGGTATATGTCCACTACCGGAATGCCATACATTTATTTCCTAAAATCCGTTATCGAATTAATTTCATAAATATGCATATGGGAATCTTATCAATTTCGGTTCCCCTTTAGATGAGCAGCCCACGTTGAAATGCATAGTACTTAAAAGCCTCTGAATCACTGACAACTTTTAAGATTATCTCCAAATGTTCATTTAAAAAAAAAAAGTTTGAATATATTAAAACCGATAAAATTTATTTATTTATTTATTAATCATTATAATAATTATTAATATTATTATTATTTTTTTTGTATTATTATTTCTTTTATGTATTTATTTATTTATTATTTTTTTTTTACTACCTATCTACTTATTAAGAAATAATATCTTAGAACATTTAACCTAACTTAAATGGAAAAAACAAACTTTTATTTATTTATTTATTTATTATTATTGTTTTTAATTACATATTAATTGCCCGCCACCAATTACTGCAGTTAAGAAAATTTTGCCCAATTAGTGTTGGAACTTAATATGCAATTAGCATCCTAGTAATTAAAAAATTTTACACAGCTGGAATTATATGTATATATACTTTATTATTCATTATTATTAATTTTTATTTTTTTTAAAACTCAGCTTAACGAATTAGTTAATGAGATTAAATGTTAAATCCAAATTGTTTAGTTAAACTAAAAAAAAAATAATGTAACTTAATTAATTAATTAATTAATTAATTATTTTTTTTTTTTTTTTTTTTTTTTTTTTTTTTAAACGGCTTGGCTTTACCATGCAAATGTGAATGAAATGATCTTTTGACCTATTCATTTCCCAATTTCATGCAGTCTTTTGAAAAGTGAGCCTTAATTTATAGAAACAAGAAAATAAATTCTGTCATTATTATCATTATCACTTAATTAATTAACTGAATTATTTCCTTTCGTCTTATTATTATTATTATTATTATTATTATTATGATTATTTTATCGTTCTCTAAGAGTTTAAAATCGTTATCTAAATTTTCCAAAATAAACACGAAATTAAAACAAAATGATACCATGAAAAACGAATGTTCGATATTTATTTATCTGTTTACTGATTTCGTTTTTTTTTTTTTTTTTATGATGTGGCCCCTGCCAACCTGACCAAGCGGACGAGATAGGAACCAACTGCTACCGTTTCACGCCCCTGGAGGAAACAGAAATTACCATCCAATTTTAGCGTCCAGAATGTATCAGTGTCAACAGGAAAAGACCGGGGGACGCATACGGAAAACTCCCCCCCGGTGTGTGTGTGTGCAATTTATTTATTTATTTATTTATTTTTTATTTTTTCAACAGGAAAAGACCGGGGGACGCATACGGAAAACTCCCCCCCGGTGTGTGTGTGTGCAATTTATTTATTTATTTATTTATTTTTTATTTTTTATAATTTTTTTTGGTGTAATATGGAAAAAATTGGTGTGTGTCAGGGACGCCTGGATTTTCCCCCAAGGAATAGACACACACCCAAAGAGTGCACCCTCGCGAAGAAGACATCAACCGAGTAAGTGATACCCTCATTTATCTATTTTTATTTATTTATTTTTATCTTTACTGACCCTTCCTTCCGCGAAGTTGTCAGCAATGCTTGTTGACATGGCAACTGGGGATGTTTGTTGATAAACAAATCCCCACTCCGCGCCTACCTGGTACGTCACCAAAATCTTTCACACCGCCTCAGAGATTTTATTGCCCTGCGTAACCTAGCCTAGGGATTTATTATTACTTACTTGCTTATTTGTCTTTATCCAAATATTTATTCAATTGATTATGTGATTTTCTTTGTTTTTTTATTATTGTTTGTGATACCTTGGGTCGCTTTTACTATGAAATTATTTCTTATCAAAATTTGAAAAATGTGCCAGGGATATCTTATTTTATGTTATTTTATTTTACTTATTTATTTATTTATTTATTTTTTAACCCTAGTTGAGTATGCCATCGCTTTTTTGAGAATATTTAAATTTGACAGTTAGTAGAATTCTGCAAACCGCAACTAAAATTTTTACATAAACTGTTTAAGCTATTAGTCTTTCTGTAACAGTAACATCTTACTACCCCTTTTTAATGGTATTTTATTCCCACTATTCTTCCTCCGATGAGCTTGACTCCTCTGTTTTGCACCTGTCAGCATGCTTTGGTGCCCAGAGTCTGTCAATGTGTCTTTTTATAGTTCCTTTACTTTCTTCCGTTACATCTTGTAAAATGTAATTGTTATTTCGCACTTTTCGAACCACCTTAAATGGGCCTTCAAATTTTTTTTGTAAAACAGTAGGGTTAATGGACTTAAGGTAAACTTGTTGTCCTAGTTCAAGTGTTGTAATTTTATCAAGGTCTTCCTCTTTCACATATTCGGCCATCATTTTCTCCTGCTGTGCCAACGCTTGCAGTCTAACCTCCTGCATGTGGTCCATTCGGTTTTTGACATATGTCTGAGTGTGAATTTGTTCTGTTGGCATGTGTGCAGTAAAAGGAGTGCGTAAATTTCTTCCAAAAAAAAGGAAGGCGGGTGAAAATCCCGTCGCTCTGTGCTTCGCCCTATTGTATTGGAGTTTGAAAAACTCTAGGCGAATGTCCCATTGTAAGGAACTTTGTGCCATGGCTGTCAGTGATCCTTTCAGTATTCGATTCACGACTTCTATCAGGCCGTTTCCTTGGGCTCTGTAAACTGAACTGAAGCGAATTTCAATGTTTAGAGCACGCATGTACTCTTTGAATACCGCTCCCCTAAAATATGGCCCATTATCTAATTTTAACTGTTTTGGCAATCCAAAATAACTGAAGTATTTATTAAAGACATTGAGAATAGTCTGGGACTCGACATTGCGAATAGGTATGGCTTCTAGGAATCTTGAAGTAGAATCCATAATCGTGAGAATAAATTTATTCTTGCGAAGTGTAAGTGGAAGCTTTCCGACGATATCTGCATGTAATACACTCCCTATCTCATGGTCCTTAACCATTTTTTGAATAGGAACTTTCATTTTTTTATGTGGCTTTGCGGTGTTACATGGTACACAATTGGCACAATAAGTTCGAATATCTGTATACATTCCGTGCCAAAATATTCTACTTTTCATGGCTTCATAGGTTTTGTCAAAACCAAAATGCGGTTTGTGCACTTCTTCCATCAAAGCAATTTTTAAAGCATCCGGCGCTATAATTAGTTCTGTTTTCTGTTTCCCCGGTTTTAAAATTAGCATCTTCTCTTCATTTAAAGTATACCTTTTGGTATTTCTGTTTTCTTTACCTTGTTCTATTTTCTGAATTATTTTGCTTAATTTCTCGTCTGAATATTGATGTTGTTTAATATTCTCATTAGATAATGCGGGATTAACGGAAAATAAATTATTGTGTAACTTTGTATCCGTAATAATATTATTTATATTTCGCGAAATATAGTCCGCTGGGTTGGTGTCCCCTTTAATGTGATCGAATTCATAAGAGAAATCGCTGAGATTTATCACCCATCTTTTAACCAAATCGGACTGATTCTCTAGATGTAAATTTTCCGTGAGAGCCTTGGAATCGGTGAGAATCTTGAAGTGTCTGCCTTCCAACATAGTTCTGAAGTGTAACACCGCTTCATGAACCGCTAATAATTCGAATTTCAAGCTCGGGTAATTCTTTTCCGGTTCCCGTAATTTTCTCCCAAAAAATTCAATAGGTTGTAATTTTCCTTCAATTTCCTGCGCCAGTACCGCTGAAATTGCAATTTTTGAGCCGTCTGTGATTAAAGTAAATTGTTTGGTGTAATCAGGAGGATGTAATGTTGGGTTGTTTATAATTTCCTCTTGGATTTTCTTAAAGGCCATTTCAGTATTTTCATCCCATTTAAATTTAATTTTATCTTTAGTAAGATTAACTAATGGGTTTACTATTTCCGCATATTTTGGAATAAGTGTTCTAAAGTAGTTAGCCAAACCTAAGAGTGACCTTACTCCTTTTTTTGTTTTAGGTCTTACTAAACTTTTAATTTTATCTATATTCCTTGTGGATGGTGAATAGCCGTGCTTGTGAATTTGAAAACCAAGAAATTCTATTTTATCTTTACATATTTGCATCTTGGATGGCTCAATTGTTAGATTATGTTGGATTAGCGCCTGTAACACTTCTTCCAAAATTCTTAATAATTCTGATATAGTGTCAGCCCCTATTAAAACATCATCAATAAAGTAGGCTACCTGATGCTTGTTAAAATGACCCAATACCTTATTTATCAGTTCAGCGAAATAAGCGCTCGAATTGCGAGTTCCGAACGCAAGTCTCAGAGGTCGAAATTTACCATTTTCTGTAATAAACGATAGTTTTTGGCTATCTTCAGGTCGTAAATTAATTTGGAAGAAAGCACTGTGTAAGTCAAGTACTATATAGTACTTCTTCCCACTAATATTCTGTAAAATTTCTTTAATATCTGGAATCGGATAGGAATATGGCTCTAAAATCTGATTTAGCAGCCGGTAATCTACCGCCATTCGAAATTTAGGATTGTTTTTGTTATCAGCTTTTTTTCTTACAAAAATGACAGGAAATGCGTAATTAGAGTCCGATTCCTCGATGATTTTCGCTTCTAATAATTTTCTTATCTCTGTCTTTGCATATTGCTTCACTGCTTGTGGCACTTTATAGGGTTTTGTTTGAATGGGATAGTCGTGGTTAAGTGTAAACTTTGGTGTCACCAGTGAGCATTGACCTAAAGTTTGATAGGATTTCGAAAAAGCGTGTACATGCTTTAAAAGAATTTGTTTGAACGAATCCTGTACATCCGATGGTAAATGATTAAGATCAAAATCTTCCTCATTTATCTCTGCCTCTCTTAATTTATGTACATCTTCCAAATTTAATGCATTGACCTCAAAAATTCTCCCTTGCTCAATATTGTCTATAGATTTATCTTGTTTGTATTCCAAATTAGTGAAAATTTGCCCGATGTTCATACCTGTTTCTAAATGTATCTTGTTATTAGTAATATTTTTAATTAAAATATTTATTTTTCTGTTACTTGGGGTGTCATGGATAGATCTTTCATAGAAAATTTTATTTTTGTGCTGTATTGGTTCTAGGATAAATGTTTGATTTTCCTCTAATTTTAATGGGGCATTCTAATTTTACAAATTTTTCCTCCCCTGGGTTTATAATATTATGGCCTACCGTTTTTGCAAACATTTTCCCCTTTGTAGGTTTTCTGTATTTTTTAGTCCTTGTGTTTTGTTCTGTAATTAATGTATTTACTTTCCCAGTGTCCTCCGAATCTTTGATGTTTAATGCCATTTTTCTTCCTTTGAATTTAAGATACTTCTCTTCAAAATCTAGAACCATTTGATTTTCTTTTAAGAAATCGTACCCTAGTAATAATTGATATTTGCGGCCAAAATCTTTATTTGTAACATAAAAAGTTCCTTTTACAAAAGTGTCCTGTAATTTAAATGACATTCTAATGCACTGTTTGAATGTAATCAGTGAATTTGTAAGTGTTTGAATCTTAATTTGATTTCCCAAATATTTAAATTTTATATTTGCTTGTTTTAAATTTTCAAACAAAAGCGGTGATATCAAGCTCACCTGTGCGCCTGAGTCACAAAGGCTGTTAATTACAATATCTTTAATTTTAAATTTAATTAGAGGAAGTTCATTTGTATCGTTCTGTACACTTGCAATAGTTTTATCCCTTAAAGTATGCCCGCTATCGTGAGACTTGCTCGGGTCTTCTTTATCTGTATTTACAAGTCTCGTATTTAGTTTTCCGCATCCTTATCTTTGTTCTGCTTGTATCTTTTATAATTGCCCCTCTGAAATTTACCCCTTTGATTACTATCCTTGTTACTGTTCGTATGACTTTCTGTGTTTTCCCTAGAGTCCGTATATTTATTGCGATAGTTATTCCTCTGTGCACCTCTATAATTTCCTCTCTGTTGAGTGTAATACCCCTGTGCATCATAATTATTAAAGTCAGGTTGATAATAAGTATACGGCGTGTTGTAATGTTGTTGTGGTGGGGGTGGAAAAGGTTGAGCATTTGGTACATAATTATAGTGAATATTACCCTCCGGAAATGCATTGTGAGAATCGTGTCTTTCATACTGGTTATAATTCTTGTAATTTGCTCTGTAATTACCACTATTGTTTACAAATCTATGCCTATAATTCTGGTTGTTGTTTTTATTAGCTTTATTATACCAACAACTATCCTCATTGTGTGACCCCTTCTTGCAGATATTACAAAATTTTTCGACTTCCTCTCTTTTTTCGATTGTTCCCAATTTTATGTTATTTATTTCTTTTGATAAATTATTAATCTGCTCCGCCGTTTCTACATTTAATTTCAATAACTTCTCAAAAAGTTGCGATTCATTGTTAGCTGTTATAGTATTTACCTGTTCTGCCCCTATATTATTGTACGCCTCTTCTAATTTAATTGCTGTTTTGCAAGCATCCTCAAAATTATCGGGAAAGGTTTTCCTTAAATCCATACTTAAATCCGGTCTAATCGCATCCAAAAATCGTGTCAATCTTACTAAGTCCAAAAATTTCCCGTTTCCGTTCGGATCAACTTCTGTATGGCTTTTCTCTATATAAAGAGACGCTGCGTTTTTGAATTCGCTAATAAAACTTGTTAAGTCTTGTCCCGGTTTCTGTTTCAGATTAAAAAACTCAGTCTGTACCTGCGTAAATGATTTCTTGATTTTAAATAAATCTAACAATTTCTTTTTGAATTCGTTGTAGTTTTTCTCTTCTATAAGCGATTTATTTTGTGAGAGTTTCTCTCTCGCAGTACCCGACAATTTTGCTTTCAAAATTGTAAGCCTCGCATCGTCTTTTAATATTTGTTTAGTTAAGTCCTCAAATTGTCTGAGAAAATACTCGCAATCACTTAACTTTTTCCCATCGAAATTCGGGATTAGAGAAATTATTGTGTCCACTGATGGATCTGCCATCGTGTTACTCGAATCAATTTGCTTTTCTTTATTTAACTTTTTTATATGCCCTCGCGTTAATACGCCAGAAAAACTCGAGTTCAAGCTATTTCTATGATTTCTACGATTCTTTTTTGGCATTCAGCTTTTTGATAATTAAAATTTATTTAGATACTGAATTCTAAATCTAACTTTAAAAATGCATGGAAATTCTTACCCCTAAAAATATTATTAAGCCAAGTGTAAACATTTGCAAAATTTCAAAGATATCAAAATATAAATGCATTATACAATAAAGTATACAGTATCAAAATATATATGCATTAACAATCTACTAATACACTATTTTATCTGCTACATAAATCCTTATCTTTTTATTTTTTTTATTATTCATATCATTTTACGCTATCATTTGATTTTTTTTTTTTTTTTTTGATTTACTTTCTTAGCACAATGTTTCAGTATACTGTTAAAGATCAAATGCAAAGTTCATATAAGAGTAACATAAAATATACATACAATTACGAATATACTGATTTTTCTAAGTTGAATACTGATATTTACGAAATCACCGACTTGCTGGTAGTGGAGCCTTTTAGAGGAAGTCAAACAAACCATCAAAATAAAAAATCTCCATTTAATCTTCCAATAACTTATCATTAAAATAAAAGAGTTGAAATTATTCTAATTGACAGTTTCATAATTATTATTTTGCAATATACTATATAGATTGTAAATTTCCACAATTTGAATATAAAATTTTAAATTGATTACTTTTAACATGAGCCTGTATTTTAGAATACATTAAAGGTATTTAACTTAATGTTTGACAATAACCCAGTTGCAATTTTTTAATCATTAAAATTGAAAACTCAATTAACAATAATTAAGAACTGGACGGCACCAGTGAATTATATAGGAATTGCAGATGTTGAAGAGAAATATGCATGGCTCAGTTATAATATTTATTTAAAATTTTTATCCTTTAATTTCCCTTCTAATTGCTGCCCATTCCAACATAACCCTTTTGCTGGGACAAGTTGATCAAAATTAAATCTTAGAATTAAATACATAAAGGTTTCTCTGGGGTTGGCTAATAGAATAAATTAATTTATTCAGAAAATAATAATAAAAGGAATCCATAGAGATTAAATTTTGGATATGTTCCCCCCATTGCATTGTGTAATTTCGAAGTAGCCCATTACCCTTTTTGAGAATGATCATTCTTGCCCTTAGCTGACTTTTAAAATGGAAATCTAAATAAACAAACACATACTAGATAATTTAAATGAGAAGACTCCAAATAATTAACACTATTATTTATTTACAATATTTACAGTTATTTCAAGAAAAAAAAAGATTTATCAGAACACATCTGATTTAATTTCCTAACAAAATTTCTCCTATAATATTGGCATTAAAACTTTGATCCTTGCAAAGGATACTTATATTTGTTTGTATTTATATTTAAATTGATCTTTGACAACATTATTTGTTTACAATTAAAATACTGACTTCCATTTGTGACTAAGGTCACACTACCAGCTTCTCTTATAATATTTTGATAAAATCAAATAAACTGGGGAATTACTTAGGTCAGAGTCATATTTACCTCTACACATTGATTGAAGAAGGTTTCTCTTTGTATCAGAACGCTCTTTCCGCTAACTAAATAGCGCTGCACTTATTGAAAATGTTCATTTCACAAAACTTAGCGCAACTTCACCACTCTCCATACATGTTGTTCGGGTTCGTTGCTTTCTTACAATCAGAATACCACTCACTCTATTTTCCTCTTTCGGACCGCACAAAACTCATCGCGTCATTTTATTTCACCTCTTCCTTTCGCTTCTGAGATCGATGTGTGTTCTGTTTTCATTCTTTTTCACAACTCCTTTTTCATCACCACGGTGGGCCGTACTTCGTTCTGCCCAAAATTTGCATGACAGTGCTTTAAGCCCCTCCTTCTTTTTTTTCATTGGGTAGTTGATCTCCCGTCTTAACTGAAATTTGCATAACAGAGGGTCAGTTTCACCTCCTCTTTACCAACCCCAACCAATGGCTATGCATCAGTTGTTTCTGTAGCGTGTTTTTTTTTTCTCGGAACTACGTGTGTGTTCTTTGATATTATCTCCCAGACCAACTTAAATCAAAGTCCTTCTTATTTGACTTTTATGGCTTAAAATTGTCGCCAGCGAGTCTCTGGTCATAAATTTGCCATCCTAAATCTTTCAACTGAGGCGACTTATGGGAAAGTCCCGATAATGTACTTTCCTTACATTAGTTGGCCCTATAAATAACTTGTCAATATAAAAATTGTAGATAATATTAAGAGGATTTATAATAAATTTAAGCGGATTGGACATCTTGTGAATTGACGAGGTTATGAATTTTTTTCTTCTAAAACCCCCCTTCCCCCTCCCCTTGGAGCCATTTTTAATTATATAAAAAATCTGTCATACATAAATTTTCGGCCCTTTTCCTAGAAGTAATAATAGCTTTAAACGGATTTAATACGTATCATAATTAAGAAGTTATGGGTTTTTTTATTTTTGTTTTCACAACCCCCCCCCCCATTTCGATTTTGCCCATTAACGAACTTGATCAAGATTTTATGTCACTTGATTATATGTATCAGTCTGGAAGAGATTTGTGCAGAATTATTGAAATTATCGTGTCCATAAAAAATGATATAGCAATATAGACAAATAGGTAAAGTTTTGAACTGGGGGGGCGGTTCTGGGGGTCATGATCGGCGTAGATCTGCAAAAATTTTCAGAAATTCCAACATAGGAGAGAATGTAATAGGTAGTATTTCTTACCAAATCTACCTAAAAAGAAAAAGAAAAAATATATATAATTTCGTTTCTCCTCAATAAATAAATAGGGACAAAATTATATAATGCCACGCTTTCACTCTTCAACGGAGTGAAATATTTCACTCTTGTCAAAGGAGTGAGACAGTCACTCTCGACAACAGAGTGACATATTTCACTCCTTTCTAGGGAGTGGAAAATTCCACTCTTTAAAGAGTATATTTTTATAAAATTCACTCCAAAAAGAGTGAAAATGCCTCTCACTCTTTCAGAGACAATTTCTCACTCCTCCCAATTTCAGAGTGTATACCGCCCAACAGGTGTCACTGCTATGCTCTGTTATTTGAGGTTTCTGCGATAACTATATCTGAAAAAGGTATAGATTTTTATTTAATTGTTGTTTCAAATGATTTGATTTTTATAGAAAAAAAAGTTTTGTGATGGTTACAGCATAGTAGTTTCTTTAGTTATGAATTTAAGAAGTCTAATAAATAAAACTTATACTTCACCATATTGAATTAAAACCAAAAGAAATCAACTCAATATTACTATAATTATGAATTCTTTTCAAATAAAATGATAGGAATTAAATATATAGCGCAAATTTTACCGAACTCGTATAAAACAATAATGGTCAACGCTCTCTAACTCATATATATAAAAAAAAAGCTACTAGTGGATGTAAAAACTCGCATTTTGTGATATTTTAAATGCAAAAGTGAAATGCACATTATTAACAGGTTAATACAAAAATTTTAAAAATCAATAGCAGAATAATTCTAATTGTAATATATTATACGAATTACAGAAAAATGTACAAAAAAAAGCAAAATAAATGTTAGTCCACTTTTACTCCGTTTCCTGGCGCTCCTCCTGTGCTGCTTGGAAAATTATACAATGGAAATGCAGCTAATTCGGGTTTAGAAAAATATCTAATTAGTTCGCCCAGTTTGCTTTGAATTTTTTTTCTTGTAATAAGAACATTAAAGAGAAATAACGATAAAAATACAGTTCCTTTAAAAAATCGAAGAATAGAGTTATCTTTAATATTAAAAACAACTGAATATTAAAAAGTATACTTATTAGTAAAAGTAAATATATATTTAAACAGAAAATTTATTTAACCCGTTTGTATCATTAGCGTTTATTTCAGAAATTTCGATTTCATACCATAAATTCTGAATAGTAATGTTTGCTTTATTTACTTTTAGCATTTTGCATACATTATGGGCGATTTTTTCTTTTATAAAAATTGCAGCAAAAGCTTGATAATGATGATTTTTATAACTTTTTCTCAGAAATTATAATGTAATCCTGATCAAACGTGCACAAATTCATGTTTTTCCAGAATTCTTAACTTTTTGTGATAGAAAAACTTGTATTTTTTTATATTTAAAATCAAAAGTTAAATTTCTAAGATAAATAAGTGATCTAAAAGTCACAGAACTAGTAAATCTGCAGATCAGAGGCCTCAACGGCATTTCTGCAACACATTTTATTTTTTTCTTTCCTTTACATGGAATCTAATAAATAGCTGCCGACGTGTATGTTTTTATTTTTTATTTTTTTACTACTAAAACTTAATAGTAAATTTTGTCTAATTTAATAGCCGAAGCGTACTAGTATCTAACGATTAAATAAGACAAATATTTCTATTACATTTTAGTGGTAACAAAAAATCGTATAAATTAGCAGCTATGCTAATATCTTACAAACAGCAATTTAATTTTATTAGTTTATACAGGGTGTTTCAGTTAAACGTTTCAGAACTTCTAAGAGGGGTAGGGTACATCCTGTCAACTCGAAATCATATAGTAATGTGGGGTCGGAAATGCTTTCCTTAACCCTTTGCGGCGCAGAGAAGTTCCATTGCTTAACTATTGAAATTAATGAGTGACACCAGAATTTTAAAACGAACTTTCTTGTAAATATGAAAAAGCTATATTTCACACAACTAATAAACAGTAATTTTTTTCACAAAAATTCTGGTATCAGCGAGGGTTTTGGGAATTAAAATTAAGCATGTTTATGAAACCACTTAAATTTAATTCCCAAAACCCTCACTGATACCAGAATTTTTGTTAAAAAAATACGGTTTATTATTTGCTTGAAATATAGCTTTTTCATATTTACAAGAAAGTTCGTTTTCAAATTCTGGTGTCACTCATTAATTTCAATAGTTAAGCAATGGAAATTCTCTGCGCCGCAAAGGGTTAAGGAAAGCATTTCCGACCCCACCTTGCTATATGATTTCGAGTTGTCAGGATGTACCCTACCCCTCTTAGAAGTTCTGAAACGTTTAACTGAAACACCCTGTATATATATTTTACGGATGTGATGTAAGACCTCCCGGATATTCAAGAAATATAATATTTAATAACTCTTATATTAAATACGATTTCATTCAATGATGTTCTGAAACTGCTTATTCTGGTTATTTTTTTAAATAAAAAATTCATTTCTCCAGGAAGGGGGAGGGGCTTCTACCCCAAAGAGTCTTACCTAGTTGTTTGTACCCAAGTCGTCTATCCTATTAATGGTAAGAAAATTTCTATTTAATTTTTTAAACATAGAATTCGTAATCACCTTGTTTATTCACAGATTTTGCAATATTTTTTTGCAGTAAAAAAAAAAAAAAAAAAAAATTAAATGTGTGGTAGATCTGTGAGAATAAAAAAAAAAGAAAAGAAAAAGACATTAGTAACGCAATAACTCGAGTAATAGAACTATTTTAGTGGAATAAACGATAAATTACAAGATAGAAGTTACTCCACTTTTATTCGCATCGATTGCTACTGCATTTTCGGCGCTGCTTGGAAAGTCAGCTTGATATACAGCTAATTCGTGGCTTAGAAAAAAAATTCAATTAGCTCGTTCGAGTTGCTTGGAAAAAAACTGTATTTGCAATTAGAAGATCAAAGGGCAATGGCGATGAAAGAAATGATTGAGTTAAAAAATGCGGAGAGAGAGAATAGAATTATACTTGATATCACGAAAGGAGCAATTACAATGCAAATACATGCAAATGATGTTTCTGTGAGACGAGTATTTCACAAAAGGGAAACACTGCAAATTATCTTTCTTTTTACACAAAAATGATTTTTCGAATTGGGTTTGAAGAATATTAAGCAAGGATATTAAGAAATCTGTGATGATGAATGTTTTTTTGTGTTTGTTTATTTGCAGGCATTTACCTGCGTTAATTTTTTAATGTGTAACTAAAGTTTACAAGATATCTTAAAAAAACATTTATCTAATCTATGTCTCATTAAATTATGCATGTTCGCTTTATCGTATTTATACGTATATAATGGACACTCCTTTCTCGAAACTTTTAGGCCTAAAAATAGGGTTCATAAGAATATTGATGGCAACTATTTGAACAGCTGTGAAACTACGTATTTTTTCATTACGTTACAGCATATAACACAAAGATTTTACGATCTAATTTTAGGGATACGAAAGAAGCAAGTAAAAAAGGTGAAGCACTGTAATTTCTGGTTTGTAAGCCGCGGCTCAAATAAATCAGTTTCCGACCAGAAATTTTATTACGTAAAATGTAACCTATTTCTACATGGTACTTATTGGAATTTATTTATAAAATAAAATTTCTGGTACAAACAGATAGATTTATTTGATATACCAGAAGTTACGGTAATTTCATCAGGGCTTGATTACCAACGGAACAAACTTCCACCAGTAAATTTTAAAAGAAAATTTCGCCATATTTAAACGCCTTATTTATACCGAATTTCTGTCATGAATAAGGCACAGATGGTTATTGTTTTTTACTGGTAACCCCTTGTTTATACCGAATTTCTGTCATGAATAATGCAAAAATTATTATTTCTTTTTACTGGTGGAATTCCCCCCCCCCTTAGTAATCAAGCCCTGAATTTCATTCATACAGGCTGTAGTGTGTGAAGAATGAGCAAATAAAGGTTATTTGCCAATTTCTTTACTTCTGATAAAATCAATGGAAAATACTATGTTTGCATCTAAATTAGCGTAACTAAATAAAAAATAATATCAAAACCTACAAAATAGAAATATTTCATTCAGCATTATTAGACCAGTAAAAAATAACATTATACACACATTCAAAATTCAAGACATTCCGTTAGCAATTATAAAAATCTGTCCAAATGTGCATTACTTATCATGACTATTGGTATTGTTTCTAGCAGAGTCTTAGTGTGTCTTCATAAATAATACCAATTTAACTTCCTGTTATATTATTTAAAACTGCAGACTCCATTCATTTTAATTTTTTTATTCATCATCTTCACAGAATCTGAGTTCAACAGTTTGAGAATTCACGCAAGGAGAAGGGTATTGTTCTTCATCTGCGCGCTTTTTCTAATCAGTATTTCTACAGAATTTTTATTTTAGAGTACGAGATAATTTTTATGATTTTCTTTTTAAAACAATTGTCTGTTTGAAGTATCATCCTTTCTTTATAATTCAACACAAGTTTATTTCATCTGTGCACTAAGCTAACTTTCTATTTGCATTTAACACGTTTCTGAATTACCATCGTCTGAAAAAGCGCCATTAAAACAGAACCTTCAAAATAGAGCTATGAATAAAGAGAAGGAGACAGACAGTGTGGTAGACGGTTGCGAGTGAAGTAACTCGGAATGTAGTCGCAAGATGGTGGCTGTTATTGGTTTACATTAAATCAGGACCTGGTGAACGCCGAGACAAACTTCCACCAGTAAAAACGATTAGAAAATTTTGCTTATTTATGACAGAAATTCTGCATGGAAAAAGGCGTTAAGGCGAGAATTTCTATTCAATTTTACTGGTGGAAGTTTGCTCCGGCGGTAATGATTTTCACTGACAATGGTAGGAGAATGATTTATGTTATCACAATATTATGGCAGAACCGCAGTTCCTGACATCCACCGGGACAAACTTCCATCAGTAAAAAAGAACCGATATTTTTGCCTTAATTATGACAAAAAAATTTCTGGAGTAAGGCGTTTAAATAAGGAAAAAAATGCCTATTCAAATTTACTGGGAGAATTTTGACCCGGCGGTAAGCGGGAAACCTGTTACAGTTAAAGCTTCACCATTTTGAGGATATGTCAATTCCTCTTTATTCATAGCTCCATGCCTACAACTACTTTTATAGCAGAACGCGCATTATAAAGAGTATTTCCAACTTACCGCAAAATTATGTTTACATAAACCTTCTATATTATTTGGACTTTTGTATGGTAATTTTTATTTGATATAATCACTGTTATTAAATAAAACCAAAAACACAATTAAAATTTTTTGTTAAATCTGTATTTATTTTCATAAACAAAACATCGGGCTAAGTTGACAATACTGATTACAGAAGCTTGAAAAATAATTTTTTTACTTTTTTTTCTGTCACTTAAAGTAATTCTGAAGTTTTTTTATTTCGCTGATTTCAGAATGGGGGAGTTTTTACCCTCTATTAAGTAAAATTTCCCCTTCAATGGACGAACGAATTCTATTAAAATTGAACAATATATTCAGTTAAAAAAAACATAGCACACCACTTAAAAATAAAAAAGTATTGTTTATTTTATTTTATAACAATGGCAGAACTCCAGTTCCTAACAACCAACAGGACAAGGTTCCACCAGTAAAAAAAAAAAAACAGATATTCGTGCCTAAATTATGTCGAAAAATTTTCATGCGTAAGCCATTTAAAAAAGGAAGAAAATTCTATTCACATTTACTGGGAGAAGTTTGCCCCGGCGGTAAGCGGCTCTTACGGAACCTGTTAGAGTTAAAACTTCACCATTTTGAGGACAGGTCAATTCCTCTTTATTCATAGTCCCATGCCTACAAATACTTTTATAGCATAAAAAGCATTATAAAGAGTATTTCCAACTTAGCGCATAATTATATTAAAAAAAACCTTCTGTATTATTAGGACTTTTGCGTGGTAATTTTTATTTGATTTAATCACTGTTATTAAATAAAATCGAAGATACATTTAAATTTTTTAGGTAAGTCAGTAGTTTCTTTCATAAACAAAGCATCGGCTAAGATGACAACACTGATTACAGAAGATTGCAAAATATCTTTTTTTAATTTTTTTATTGTCATTTAAAGTGATTCTAAAGTTTTTCAGCTCGCTGATTTCAGAAAGGGGAGTTTTTCCCCCTGTATTAAATAAAATTTCCCTTTCAATGGGCGAACGAATTGTATTAAAATTGCACAACATATTCAGTTTAAAAAAAAAAATTGTAAACTACTTAAAAATAAGGAATATTGTTTATTTAAATTTTACTCTTCAAATTTCGTTTTAAACTTTTTCTTTTGTTTACTGTATATGTCTGTATACCCACACCAGGGTAGCCAATTTGGCTTCCTTTTTTATTTAGAAAATCCAAATTCATACCAGACATTCTCAATATTATTATTTTCCTAATTTAATGAGAGACAAATTTTAACACCTTGTTTTTTATATGCTTCTTTTAATTCCTAAAAGGCGTAAAATAAAAAGATTATAAACAGCAAAATAAGTTTTGTTAGACTGTTGACATGTTTCAGCTTCTGAGCCATTATCAAAACAAATAAGAATAGTCTATGAAATTATTTGAAACTCTATCATTTAATTTTCCACGTACTTTTTAATATTACGCACGTTAGTTTAAACATTTTACTGCGTTGTTTATTTCCATATTTGTAACCATGGAGTAACTGAAGCCGCAATTTTTAATGCTTAAACGTTTCAATATCTGTTTTATAGTCAAACCTCCTCAGAAATTAAAGAATATCATTTGTAGTAAAATTCACCCAATTAAATTTGAGAATATTCAGGAGTATATGAAATATCATTTATTAAAGAAGACGGATAAAAAAATTACTATATTGGCATGACAAGCAGGAAATTTAGTTACAGAAAAAAGGATCATATAGCTGATTTTAAGTAAATAGAAAAATCCCACCTGAAAAGATTCTATGAAGGAAAAAACATCCATATAAATTTCAATGAAAGCAAAATAATTTTCCCCTGTAATCTATAAAATCAATCCATCATAAGAGAAACCAAAGAGATTGTAATACGTAATAAAACAATACGTAACGATGCAGCATCATTTAACTTACCAAAATTGTGGCTCGACTTACTACATGGTTAATAATATGGAAATAAACATCCAAGTAAAATAATAAAAAGGCGTAATTAAAAAAAAAAATTATAGCTTTTCAAGTAACTTCATAGACCGTACATTTATAGAATATTCTTATTTGTTTTGATAATGGCTCAGATTGAGCTGAAACATGTCAACAATCTAATGAAACTTATAATCTTTTTATTTTACGTATTTTAGCAATTAAAATAAGTATTAATGACAGACCTTTAGCAATCATATTAAGCAAAAATTCTTCTTTCGGAATTTCTGCTATGAAGTTGGAATTTCGAGGCCAAACTGGCAACCCTGTCTTATGGAGTATCTTACAATAGCCCACGGTCCCGAAAGTATATAAAATATGCTTGTATAGAACTTCGAAAATTTCCGTTATTGCTTTATCCTAACAAGCTTCCTGTGAAAAAAAAAAAAAAACAGCAAAGTCGGTTAACAAGACTGACACTAAAAATCTTAATCGGACACACTGGAAACAAAATTTCTAAATCTTGAAAAAAATGTTTCCCAGTAGACAATGTCCATTATGTTCAATAGTTGGAGTATCAAGGTTGAGATTTATTCCAACAGAACGAAAGATGCCCGGACCAGAACTCGAACCTGGGTAGTTTAGTCTTGTCGTCTTAACGCTCTTCCTACTAAGTCATCCCAACGATATCCTGGCTGGCATATTTCACTCTTATTTGTTGGCCAAGGCTGCGAACTGTAGCGCTAATCTCATTTATCTGAGCTATAACTATAGCATTTTACATGATGAATCTGAAATAACACGGAGACTCCTGCATATCATGTAATTAGGTCATAATGAACAGAGGAAAGTATTTTCAACTAGGTAAATTATATTCAGTGGTTGGAGTATCATAGTTGAGATTTATTCCAACCTATCGAAAAATGTTGGGACCAGAACTCGAACCTGGGTACTTTGGCTTGCTGCGCCAATGCTCTTTCTACTGATCTATTTCAACAATATCATGGCTGGCATATTTCACTCTTATTTGTTGGATAAGGCTGCAAACTGCAGCGCTAATTTCATTCATACAAGCGGCAACTATAGCACTTTTACATGATGAATCTAAAAGAACACGGTAACTCCTGCATACCATGTAATTAGGTCATAATGAACAGAGGAATGTATTTTCAACTAGGTAAATTATATTCCATGGTTGGAGCATGATAGTGGAGATTTATTCCGACAGAGTGAAAAATCCCGGAACCAGGACTCGAACCTGGGTGCTTTGGCTTGCCGTCCTAACCCTCTTCTTACTGATCTATCCCAATGATATCCTGGCTGGCATATTTCACTCTTATTTGTTGGATAAGGCTGAGCGCTAATTTCATTCATCCAAGCTATAACTATAGCATTTTCACATGATGAATCTAAAATAATATAGAAATTTTTGTATACCATGCAATTAGGTCGATTATATTTTACAAAACATTACAAAATGCTTTTGTTGAAATTATTGGATATATTTTACATTAGCAAGCAAACACATTTATATGATTTGTGACAAAACTACACGTGCTACAAATTTGTAAGTATTTCTTCCGAAATCTGCGTTTAAATATACATAATAAAACCCTTCACTTTCATTAAAGAATTTCATTGTAGACCTATGTTATAAACAAGTAAATACAGTGCCTATTTTATTGGCTTTAAAAAGTTTTGAATTTCTTTTTTATATTCTACTGTACTTCTGTTTTATTATTTTGCATATTGCTTTTTAAAAAGCTTACACTAATGAATTGCAAATCTTATGCCCTTGTGTATAATTATTAAGTTTTCCTTTTTATCAACAATTAAAATATCAAAGTGCTTCTTTATTTTTTAAATTGACTTAAATCAGTGCAAAAATGTGTAGTTTCACAAGGATAATGAAGTTAACGGCAGATTTAATGAGATGCAAATGAGTTGAGAACAAGAGGTAATTACTAATCAGACTCAGATTGAATTTAAACAAAGAAGAAAATAGAAGAAAACGGAAAGAAAACGAATATACAAAATAGAAAATTAAAGATAAGGTTTAAATCAGAATTGTCTTTTTTACATACATACAGGGTGATTCGTAAAAGATTAGACGAATTTTAAGAGGTGGTACTGCACCAGCGTTGTTAGTTTGGCCTCCTTTTTACATGCTTTCTTTTACTTTAAAATTATGTATGTATGTTGCAGTCAAATCCTGTCCCTCATTTTTTACCCACTTCCTGTTGACATAGAGCTTTGAAATTTCAATTATTTATGTGTTACTGTATATACTCGCGTATAAGTCGACCCCCTAACTTTTAAATGCAAATTCTGCAAAAAAATCAAAAACCCGCATAGAAGTCGACCCCCTAAGTCTTTTTTGCCAAAAATCAAGTTTGCCAAAAATCAAGCCAAAGATTTCACTTTCTCCATATAGTAGGAAAGATTCGTCAATGCGAATAATTGGTAAGTAAACAAAAACAAATCAATGAAATATTCTTTAATGATAAATTATTATTATTTGTATATTTTAAATATTATTGTATTATTCTTACACATAAAAAGCAAGAATTTTGGCAGTATTTGAAGTTTTTTATTGTTGTTTTAATTGACAATTGACTCGTGTATAAGTCGACCTCCCCCCCCCCCCCACACCCAATTGCTTGCCGAAAATTGCCAGAAATTCTTCGACCTATACGCGAGTATATACGGTACTGAGCGCAATGGACATTAATTTTGTAAAACTCGATCCCTAAGGGAGGGGGGCAACTTCGGCCCAAAACTTGTATTTTGCCCATAGAAATAACGTTGCAATTGATTAATATTAATTGAAATAAAATAGCTCCATTGTTACAACATTCATCCATTTTAATCACATTGTTGCCTGCATCATTACAACGTCAGCATTTATATGAAATATATATGAATGAGTAAGTATTAATGAATACACATGAATACAATGAGTATTTGTTGAAAAGCACTAATGACAGGGTTACCACAATAGTGCCAAAGTTTGGACAACTTGGCAAAATATCGACGAATTTAGTGACAAAAGTAAGTCGCCATATATGAAGCGAACTTAACGATATCTGGCTAATTTGGATAAATTCCCATTTAAATCCATTAATCTTCCATAATCTTTTTCCGTTGACACAGCCTACTATTTTCTACTAGCCGCCACTGGCGACCAGTTTGGTCGCTCTTAAGTGTATGTTAAGCATTGTAACAAATTATTTTTATTCATAATTTATTTTTTTCCTTAATCCTTCACCAAACCGGAAAAATCTAATAGACAAATCAAGAACTTTTGTGATCGTGGTAGCATTTCGCATTTTTTTTTGTTGTTATGTATTTCATCTTTCTTGACAAAAACCGCATAACCCACTTTCTAATAAATTAATCATTGTGTGTGTTTTATAGTAAAATTGTGTGTTTTCTAATATAAAATAAACTATTTCATAATAAAATAAAAGTACATGCTGTTTTAGTAATCTCTAATAGGTACCTGAAAATGGGATTTTCTCGCCAAAATGGCACAAAACAAAAATCGCGCCAACCCCGGTGCGTCCGTGACAGCTGTCCCAATTTGAAATACATGACGTTTACATTTTTCTTTAAAATAGAAAATAGATAAATAAGAAAAAATATCATAAATCAAAACATTTGATTTCAAAGTTAAAGTATCGTTTCTAATTTGCACACGCGGAAAATAAAAGCTGACAATTCATTTCGAAATTTGATCCATTAAATATTATTACATGAGTTCAACTTACGTCAAGAAAAGATCCGGAAGGAAGTTGAGTTGTATAGAACAGAATTATGGTAAACATTGACTGTCTCAATGGTGCGGATTATTTTTTTTACACCAGGCAGCGGTCCAAAAATTCATGGTTTAATATTTTAAATGTTCACAACGAATGAATCTCTTTTTTTTGTTTACTTTCATAGATAGAGAATTTGAACTGCGAACCTAATTTAAACTGAAGTTATTGCCGAATGTATACATAATTGAACGTAAATCATCTCTCAAATATTAATTTTTTTTGAACGATCTTTCTAAAAATGTAACTTTTATGCAGTTTTATTCGAAAAAATAATTTTGAATAAAAATGGCCGCCTGGCATATGAAAAAGTGAAGCGAGTATCCCGGAACTGTTGTTGACAGTCACGTGACTTACGGTTTTATTATAGAGATAAAACAAATAAAGACAAAACAAAATAATAATAATACTAATAAAGCATGTTTTTTTTCTTTTTAGGCCGTTATACTTATTTTTTCAGAAATTCTGAGCCATACGTGAAATTTCAATAGAAAATTTTGCTTATAAAATGGAAGATGGAACAAGGAGTGAATTCTATGGAATTTCTATTTGTTTTGCAACTTAACTGTCAGTTTAAATGTAAGCGACTTTCAAGACAATAGGGAGACGTGAAAACTAACTAATTAAAATGTATGTAAAGAACTACATAAAGGAAAATAAAAGTAATAAAAAAATTATTTAATATAGTTTAGAAAAAAATAAAAGTTTAACAATTAAGAAATAAAAAGTTCCCTCAGATCCAAGAACAATGACAGACAGAACCTCCAAGGTTATCTGATGACAGACATTTGATGATTATAAAGTAAATTTTTTTCACAAAATTTCAGGAATAAATTCGGCATTTCTGTATAAAAAAGAAGGCGAAATTGACAACTCGGTACTGCACACCAAAACAAATAGTTTTTGTCTAGAAAACCAGAACCATAATAATTCAGATATCCCCACAGCCAGAATCCCCACAGCTTGTGTCAGATCAGGAGACCTTGGTGGCCACGGAAACGGGAAATGACGAAAGATAACTCTGTCACCAAACTGTTGAGTTAAGACATGTTTGACTGAAGACCCGACATGTGGAGGAGCGACATCTTGCATCCACACAACTTCAGTAGAGCATTTTGCCGTTGCAATGCGGGAATCGCGTAATGAGTCAACATGTCCAGATAGCGAGCACTCGTTACTGTACATGTTTGTAGATCACCGGTAACCTCTTCAAAAAAGTAAGGGCCGAGGATGAACGTACTCGTTATACCACACCACACAGTCACTTTTTCCTCGTGTAATGGACGTGCATGCACATCATGTGGATTATTCTCTGCCCAGTGCACACAATTTTTCGAATTCACGTTACCAGTTAACGAGAAATGAGCCTCATCTGTCCACATAATGCGTAAAGGCCAGCTGCTATCTTCATCGTACCGGATAAGGAATTGATTTGCATAATCCAGCCGTAATTGATAGTCTCCCGCTTCCAACATCTGGACACGCTGGAATCAATACGGAAACATGTTTAGAACAGAGCGCAGAATCTTGCGTACAGTTGAATTCGGCACATCCAGAACACGTGAAACACCGCGTGCAGTTGCGGGACGAACTGTGCTTATCGTCGGATGGACTCCTGCAACAGCTTCCACAGGAACGGAAGGTAGTCCGGACCAAGGTCGATCGCATGTGCAACCAGTTTTTTCAAATTTATGAATCAAGTCCCGTACAGCTTTGACAGTGCACGGGCCTCGCCTTAATCCATGGTTTCTACGGTAAACACGCAATGTCTCTGCGGCATTTTGTCCATTCAGGTAATAAATCTTTACGATTTCCCCACGTTCTTTCCCTGAAAGCGGCATCTTGTTCGGAATGGCAGAAAGGAACATTCGCGGCTCGCATTTCGCAGTGCCTTTTCTTTCACCTAGCGTGACGACGTCAGTCATGACTGTGTCTTACGTAGAGCCCGAAATTTGCGTTTCTTGGTTTCTTCTTCTCGTTTTGTGGAGAACTAATCAGGGTAGGATATCAGCCAAAGAAACGGTGTGACATGTGACGTAAATGAAACGAAAATTAATGCGCTGGTGCACGGTAAAGTCCTTTTTACTTTTCCCTTGCCTAGTTCGGGTGATTTTCATGCTACAGTTGCCGTTCCAACGCTATTTAGGGTTTTTCACATTGGAGATCACATTCCAATACAAAAAACTGGGTGTTGCCATTTGATTTTCTCGAAATTTTCTCACTGTAACCGTAACTGTTTGAGTGACACTGTTGTTTTCCATATCATTCTTGAGCGCATACCTCAAAATACCTTTTGCCAAAATTTCATTCAGTTTCTGTGAATGGTATGATGGTTAGGGGCTGAAATGTCGGGATAGTTTTTTTATAATCACGCTGTATATACATTTTTACATTGAAAGATATTTACTTATGCAAAAACTTGAAAAACTATCTGCGCCACTAAAGACTTTTAGAAGAGGGAGGGTTTATGTTATTTCTAAACGTGGATTTTATTTTGAATTACTTGTCAACAATGTGTTTAGAAGGAATATTGATCTTTACCGCTGCGCTGTACAAAAACTACTGCTCTGTTTTTTGTTCTCTTAAGCTCACTGACTGACAGAGACGTTAAACTAGATCTCTAAAGTGCTGGATAATACCTGAAATATGAAACCTTGAAAGTAATACCTGAACATACAGAAAACTAGTCGGATGTGTCAATCCCAAAACTTTCTTCTATCTCACACAGATTTCGCATACACTAAAAAGAATCAGAACCAATTTATATCACTGTCTAACTGAATCTAAAGTTTTATTAAATTCCATGCATTAGTTCTTGAGATATGACTGTTCCTAAAATAGTGTTAATCCTGTAAAATGCAGCACAGCAGCGCCACCTGTTGGTAGATTTAGACCAAAACCTAATTAACAACAACTTATGTCAACATCTAACTGAATCTGTAATTCCGTTCATTAGGTCTGGAGACATAGCTATCGTAAATATCAAGAAAAAAGTGGTACAGCAGCGCCACCTGTTTGGATATCTACACCAAAACGTAATCAACGTCTATTTATGTCAAGGTCTAATTGAACTTGAAGTTTAATGGAAATAGGTGCATAAGTTCTTGAGATACAGCTATTGCAGAAATCGCAAAAAATGCAGCATACCAGCGCCAACTGTCGGGCGATTTTCGCCAAAAACTAATCAGCACCAACTTATATCATGGTCTAACTGAATATAAAGTTTTATTAAATTTCGTGCATTAGTTCTTGCGATAGAGCGCCCACAAAATTTTTGTCACATACAGACAGACAGACAGAGTCACAGACAGACATTTTCTGAAAATGGTCAAATCGTGTTCTGGACTTTCTAAAACGTATAAATCCGTCGAAAACCGGAAGTCGAAATTTTTCATGAATCTAGTACTTTCTTCTTGTAAAGAAAGTAAAACCAAGTGATACAGATGAATAATTTAACATGCTTCGCTGTAAGTCGGTTAAAAATGAATTATAAGTTGAATTTAAGCTAAACAAATATACGGCAACATTTATAATTACTGGTACCAGAAAAAATTAACTGTTAAGTCTGTATAAATTAAATTTAAAATTTGTTACCGTGATATATCCTAGTGCAGGGGTTCTCAAACTATGGTACGCGTACCAGTACTGGTACGTGAAGCTCTGGCTACTGGTACGCAGACGTCCGATACTGGTACGTGGAATAAAACACAAAAATCAGCATATTATTATGGAATCGAAAACAGCTTGTCTTTATTAACATAGAAATTTAAAAAAAAAATTCGAACGCGATTTAGGATCCGCTTTTTCTATTTTCTTGTTACGAGAAATGTTTGTTATAGCAGACTTGCTAAAGAGGGACTTAGTTTTGGGATGCATTCTCCCGTGATCTGCAAGCCGCGGATATGACTTCGTATGAGTTTGCGACCCCTGATGCGGGAGTTGAATACTTGACGTCGACTTTGAATCGACTATGTCTCAAAAACAAAAAACGCCGGCCGGCTATGCGTCGGGAGGCGTGTTGGTAGACAGCCCAGCTATCCAGCCAGAGAAATCGGTTGCGCGCGCTCCGTCGACTCTACCGCGACTAACGCTGGAGCCGATGGTGATCGTGCCTCGTTCCGCAGATTCATTTTTGAGGGACTTTGCACGGACAAACTAGGCCAGACACTTGAGGTGGTGCGAGGTAAGTGAATAAAGGAAGCACTTGATATGCTTGTGCTTCCATCTGGACAAGAGGTCTCTACTTGGAAGGAATCCCAAGACGCACTTACGAAATACCAATACGAGATACCACTTCCTATCGGTTGATGAAGTTTCCCAGGTCGCGAATATTAGGACCGGTGAACCACATCTGTTTTCGATTCATGAACTTGAATTTGCAGTGGAATCGTTGCCGCCTAACAAGGCTCCTGGTCATGACAGACTCAGTCTCGAAATCGCCCGTGAGGTCTTGAAACACCACCCTCTGTGGCTGTTATCCTTGTATAATCACTGCCAGAGAGAGTCTTGTTTTCCACGGCCATGGAAGCGGGCGATTGCCGTGTTCTTTCTCAAGTCTGGGAAGGAGCGCAGTGACCCTGCGACCTACCGTCCGATTTGTCTTTTGCCGACCCTCGAGAAGATATTGGATAAATTGTCTGCAACTCGTCTGGTACTATACTTGGAGTCCAAACGTTTGCTCGATGCGCGGCAGAACGGCTTTCTAAAGAAGGTTAGTACGGTCGACGCGCTCCATCACGTGATGGAGTACATAGCTGTTTCGAAGAGTCATGGAGATTACACATGTCTTCGCACGCTCGATGTCAAGTCAGCGTTCAATAGTGTTCGACGCACAGACATCTTCCGGTTTTTGGAGGAACTGGGTGTTGAACATTGGTTCCTTGGTGTGATAGACGACTACCTCTGGTGTCGCTCTGTCATCCTGATAGATGATGGGGACCACTACTTCAACGTTGGAGTACCCCAAGGTTCGTGTCTTGGGCTCTACCTCTGGTTAGTTGTAATTGAATTTCTGTTGAGACGGTTGCAAGACGAGAAGGACGAAACCTATGTTGTTTCGGTTTTCGCCGATGACGTCTTCTTAGCCGCACGACCACGAGCTGTCATAAGGTTCGCGGAGTTGCTCGGGCCGGTTCTCTCCAAGATCCATGCTTTGGCAACAGAGTGCAGCCTCACGTTCAGTTTCGGTAAGTGCGGTTACACGGTTGTGAAGCCCCTGGGCAGATACCACATTTCCCCATCTATTCCCATCCTCATGGAAGGGAACAGAATCCGCTTTAAATGGCAGATCCTGTATCTGGGTGTCACAATCGATTCCCACCTAAGTTGGATGCCTCACCTAACCTCGGTTCAGGAGACGGCTTTTGAGGTGTTGAACAAAATGAATCGTCTCACAGCAGATAACTGGGGTCTGAGACCGAAATTTCGCAAGATGCTTTACTCGATCATAGCAGAAAGAATTATTCTTAATTCGGCATCTGTTTGGTACTCAAGTAAGGTAGTGATAGCAAACAGGTTGCTTAGCATGCAGAGGAACCTTCTCCTCTGTGTAACAAAATGTTACACAACGACTTCGACGGATGCTCTGCAGGTCTTGTCAGGGGTCGTCCCCTTCAACTTGCGTGCGAAGCAGGACAGAGACTACACGACCCTCGTCCTATGAAAGAAGAGCGTTGACGGTAACGGAGTAGACTCCGAGTAGGTCGACTTGTGGAGGCCCACTCCCAGACTTCAGGATCTTTGGCGGGTCCGTTGGACCGCGGATTTGACTCCGCGAACCACGTGTTCGTAATACACGGTCGGATCCAAGCAGGAGAACTACACCATCGGGTGTGCGTTCCTTGCCGTATCAGAGAACCAAATACTAGCGGGGAGCCAGTTCCGTCTCTCGGATGGTGCAGATTTTTTTAAGTCCAAGGTCCAAGCGATCAAGAAAGAAATCACTCATGCCCATCTAAGAGGTTTCGGGGAACACGACGTCTACTCTGACTCGATATAGGCGCTCCAAGCGCTTCACGGACTTGTGCCTCAGCACAGGCTGAGATTCCATTGCTGAGATTCGGGACTTGATTAAATCGATTGAAGTCGAGGTTCACATGCACTGGGTCCGGGCCCATGTTGGTTACATCTTTAATGAAAAGGCGGACATATTGGCAAAAGAAGCCACCACACGGTAGTCTGTCGACGTGGTGATTCCAGTCATGTATTTGAAAAGCAGTCAATTTAGTAATGTAAGCATTCATTTTTAAAGGCAATAAAACCTGCTATGACGGAAATACAAATAACTGGAGAGATATTTCGTTTTAGACAGGTTTTTTAATATTAGCTTTACGTTTGTTACCAGGTGGTACGCGGAAGTATGAACTTCGATTTAGTGGTACGTCGGTCTAAATGTTTGAGAACCCCTGTCCTAGTGGATTTTTCCTGGTTCTCGTGAAAGCTGTTCATGGAAGACAGCTTGGTAAGATGATTGTAAAGATTCTCTATTATTCAATTCCACTTGTATGGACCGATATTCTGGCATTGGCAGATAATCTATAGATACTAGCATAAATGAACATAACAACAAAAATAGCTTTATGAGTAGAAACACAAGTTTAAAACATCTATATTTTTATATAGTATTCGTAATGATTCTTTTACTGCTACATTTTGAGTTTAATTGTTTGAGTATAGTAAGATCACATCATATAATCTCTTCGCACATACAAATAAATGGAAATATTATACTATTATTAACTAACACAAAATGTATTAATAAAGCATCTTAAATAACGTTTACAGCACTCAAGTGAGGTGATTTTCAAAACTCACTTTTTCATACGATGCGCAATGCATGGGTGCCAAAAGTTATGGATTATGTATACTAATTTTTCTCTATAGGAAAATATAACTTCTTTATTGCAGAATTATGCCATGAAAGATGTAGTATTTTTCTATAAAGAAAAAGTGGTATTCAATGTCCGTATCTTTTAGCATCTTTGACAAGTTATGATTTTTAAGCAAGCAAATGATGCCTTTCATGAATTGTTAATTTAGTTTTTTGATGAAACATTTATTTGGAATATTTTACAATACATGGGAAAAATATTTACACATATACTGAAAGTATATGAATTTTGTTAATACAGTTATCGGCTGCATTAACGTTTACTGAATATCTCATGAAAATTAACGTTGGTTTACCCCCAGTTTCAAAAGCGAAAAAGCATAATTTAGTGTCTTTTGAACACATATTTCTGTAGAATTGAATGTAACAACAACACACTGGCGAGCAAAAGATACCAAAGGATATAATGCTCAACGATGGTTTTCAGAAAATCCAAGGTAGCTAAGACCCGGTTATCAATAGGGCAAATTCCACAAGCAAAAATGAATAGAGATTTTTGCCTTTTTCGTGACAGAAATTCCTCATGAATACAGCCTTTAAAGCAGGCGAAATTCTCTATTAAAATTTACTGGTGGAAATTTGCCCTGTTGGTAAGAAGGCCCTGGGCTAGCAAGCAGCATGTGAAAAAAAATTCAGCTGCCTCATTCAGTGAGATGCATGGCGCGCATGCAAATTTCTTTTCCGGCATAATTTGGCCACATTATTGCGCTTATACAGTATTTAATGTATTCGCTGTGTGTACACAATTGTTGTTGAAATTCTCAACAGGAAGAAATCAGTTGTCAATTTTGAAAATGTGAGTATGTCTTGTAGAGATCATTTATATAACTTCACGCGCACAAATAAACAGAACTGACAGTAGGATTTCTCCCAATCGTGCTAAATTGATCAAGTAAACAACGCGGTTACACATATGTAGTGCTTTTAACCATTTAGCTGGCGGTGTCCACAAAAAAGGACACCTAATTTTAATTCCAAAACTGACAAACGGCACCAAGAATATTTAATAATTTTTTTCTTTTTATAATGTACGGAAAAAAGCAAGTTCTTATTTTCTAATGAATTCTTCGGTAAATTCTTCAGTCCATTATTTCATCATTTTAAAAACTGACTTACTCCGCGCCAGTATGGGTTAAAGAATGGCCAAGTCCATTTTTACGAAAGTAAAAGCCTAAAAAGTCGAAAAAATCCAGAAACAAATTTAATGACAACCATAATCCTTTCATGTAATAATTATATAGAAATGGGACCCCTGCAGACAGAGACCTTTCTCCCCACAAAAAAAGTATTGAAATCGAAACATTCTGTCAAGAGTTATTTCTGGACACATAGGGAAAACGGATGAAAACAGATAGTATACCTTCCTTCGTTGAAAGTTGGTTAACACGTTGACGGACACTTGCGGCTATAGCCGTCAAAGCGAAGTTCAAAATGTGGCATGACGGCTATAGCCGCCCAAAACGAAACGGTCGTTTTTAGACACTACGTCAATAGCAGCACAAATCTGCATTTACCGACGTACAAGTAGAAGCCCAGTGTCATGTTCTGGAAAAAAAATTTTAGGTTGAAGTTCGTTTTCCACCTGTTATACGAGTTGCAGCTTCAGTATGCACGCGCAGGGTGGCTAGTGGTCAGGGAAAAATACAGTAAAAGAAATGATAATTACCAATATATTCTTACAGAAAAATTCAAATTGATTATTTGATTGAATAATCAACATAAATTTTTCTATAAGAATATACTTGTGTCTATCACTTTTTTTGACTGTATTTTTCCCTGACCACTAGCCACCCTGACGTGGTTGTGAAGGGAGCAGTGCAACCTAATTAAAGGTGCTGAATTAATCAAAATTAAGTTTATTTAAGCAGAAAGAATAAAACTATACTTCTAATATTCTAAAAATTACAAAAAACATATAGTGTCAATTTTCGAACTTCACTTGTTCCTACTGTCCGTCAACGTGTTAAAAAGGAGATATTAATTTGTTAATATAAAATATAAAAATGTAATGATAACGATAATATTTAATAGATTCTATTTGCGGCATTTAGAAAGCCTAATAACAATGATAATAAAATACGCAGCAATACCCTCATCCAGGCAACGTCTACCAGAAAAAATATATTAAGAGTTGAAACTGATTTAACTTAGCTATTTTTTGTTTGTATTAAAAGTATCTTCGTCTTTTGAATGTTTTTATGCCAAAGTATGTAGCTGATACTTTCTGACCCCTCTTTTAGTATAATCTGTTATTTAGGACCACATATCAGAACCTTGGCAGGGAAAGTGCGAATCTAGAAATTGTGGTTTTGGGAAACTTTGCTTGACATAGTGATTAAGCGCTTTGTGCGGTGTCTGGCTTGACACTGTTAGAATACTAAGGCCGAACCAGGGCAAAATGACTTATCTACGTGTTACCTTTGTCTATCTGATGTGAAAAAAACCCGATTATTTGAGTTCGACTTTTTCTTTTCAAGCTTCTAATATGTCCCTCTATATTCTGTAATCATACAGGCTTCTTTTTTTAATTTTTGCGGAAACTACAGTTGAGGCTTACTGGTGAGACCCGAAACGTTTTTCGTTTCTGTTTGTTTGTCCGTCTGTCTGTTTCAAGTTAACTGCCGCAAAAAGGGTTCGATTAGGTTGATTTTTGGTGGGTATGTTTGCGAGGTACCCGGAACTAGCTGTATAGTTTTTGGTTAAATTTGGTTCATTCGTTCGAAAAATATAGAACACTTTATTTTAAGTCATAATGATTTTCAATGGGAAGTCGGACGATTTTTTAATTTTAACATTCACCGAAAAGAATTTCTCGCATTAGGATAATTGTAAATGCTCAATTAGGGATGCCAAATTTACGAAATGGAGATCTTAATTTAATTCGATTGCTTTGAAAATTTGATAATATATTTATTAAAATTTCGAAATTAATTGTATAAATTATTGGGAAATTTTACTCATTAATTTGAAAGATGTAAAACATTTTAATTTCTCATTTTTTAGAAAAGTTTCCAATGCATTTATTTTTTTCTCTTTTATTAAATGGTTGCCACGCAACTATATTACAAAGAATATCAACAAAATAAAATTAAAGTTAATCGCATTATTTTGACGCGAAATTTTATTAACAAAATTACAAATTTTCGGGCGAATTAAGTTTTTGATATGCTTTTTCTAATGAAAAGAATAAGGATTTATTTTAACTATTAAAGAAAGATGACCAAATCGGTTTTCCAAACGAAAATTTTAAAAACACTGAATGTGTAAATTGAATATAAGTCTCATAAGAGGAATTTACATTTGTATAAGTATATTTAATACACTAAAGTTTCTTCAATTTCATCAACATATGATATTTAGTGTTTGAATAATAAGTATTGTTTTAAGGATAGGATAAAATCTCCTGTACAAAGAGATGGTTAATTTAATGAAATTACAATAATAAATGTACTCAAACATATACTCGAATAATGAAATAGCACAATTACTGGAATTTGATAATATAAAATTAAAGTGACAACGGCGAGTTCAGGGGGCGGATCCCCCTTAAAAGAATGTAATCTTATTCTGAAAAAATACAGTAATAAGTAGTTTATCCTATCATTTTATCCGCCATAAAATTGTGTTTAATGTGATACTTCTAAAATTTTCGGAAATTTCCGAAAATTTTATATTCTTATAAATAGATAAATAACTTTAAAAAATCTCTAATTTTAGACAATCAAATATTATGCAGATTATATTGAAAATTAGTGAGAATAATGAATAATGATTTGTAGAACTGACGTTGAGGCCTCTGATCTTTACAAGTTAGGTCACATAATGAGTGATACAAGAGTTGAGATTTTTTGCATCTGAAGCAGTGTTGCCAGTAGGCTACTTTTTTTAAATTCAGTTTCCTGGACTGCCATTATTATTTTTTTTTTGAGAAAGTAAAATTCACCCTGTTTAACGACAGATTTAAGAAGGCGAAAACAAGGCGAATTATACCATTTCGAAAAAGTAGTGTTAATGAAGCAATCTGAATTAAAGCAAAATAGCCCACTGGCAACACTGATTTTAAGGCATAAATTTTAACTAGGCCGAATAACTGGTGTAGTTGGAGGCCAAGACAAGCGTACTGGCAGTTCAAAACAAATCCAAATGTTTTAAAGAAGAGGACCTCAGCATTGAAATCAAACCCATAAGTGACAGGCAATAAAATGTGAATTTTGACCACTTGAAGATAATACACACACACACACACACACACACACACACACACACATATATATATATATATATATATATATATATATATATATATATATATATATATATATATAATATATACATGAGTTAAATTACAAATGGAAATATATGGAAACCAAAATTTTCATAAACCAACGTCCTCACGCCCCTCAGTGTACGCCCGTAATTGATGTCTTGAACCGGGACGAACTGGTCATGCATAACGAATGATATTCTGAGTGTTACAGGAAAAAATGAAAACATTTTTGATAATTTCAATGGTATGCTGCGTTTTACGTGAACATTTTACCTAGTTTACACATAAATAATTTTTTAGCATCTAATCATTTATTGTAATAAAATGATAAAATTAACAAATAGAATTAACAACGAAGTTAATGAGAATATTACATCAATGTTTACCTCAAACCATAATTTGTTATGATTTTCGACAAAAAAATCTCTTAATTAGTGACTTATACTTGAAGGGGTTTTTTTTCGCCTTTTTTAGAACAAAAAATAATGCCGCCTTCACAAAGTAATTTAATTATTGTTTTCTTTAATTAAATACAAAGAAATTCAGAGTTAGTTAAGCCATCTGGAGAAAAATTATGTAATGTTTGAGAAATTAAATAATTTTATTTTTAAAAGATTTTTTTTTTTTTTTTATCTACAATCTCGAAATTTTTTTACCCAATTTCAAATTAGAAAGAAAATTCAGTTTTAACAAATATTTTAAGCGAATATTTATTAATATATCCATGTTCCTTTTCAAGTTAAAAAAAAACTCGCTAAACAATGACTATCTGGTAACAATAACTTTGTAAGAGCGTTTTCTTTTTATATACGTTTGTGATTTTGTAATTTGGGGTGTTCATATTATTTTTAGTTTATTTGATATTGTATTTACTAATTCCTATTACATACTTAGACAACGGAGTATTTTTATTTATGGAAATCAAAATCTTTTTAAGGCATTGCTACCCGTCACGAATATACTGTTGTTTTCATAACCACCGATTAAAAGTACGTTTATTTCAAACTATGCAACTTTTTCGTTCATGAAATGTTGCTAACTTTTGTCAGAAAAAACACATATTTACATAGCTGCCAACTTTTGCGCTTTTTTGTTACCACTAAAAGTTAATTGAAATTTTTTTCTTATTGAATCACGTGATTTCGAAGATTTAATGTGCTAAAATTTACTGTAAAATTTTAGTGGTAAGAAAAAAGCGTAAAAGTTGACAGCTATGTATTTACATCATATACAGGGTGAATCTGAACTCTTGGGCAAAACTTTAAGGGGTGATAGTACACATCAAGACAAACAATATTAAATAGGAAACTAAGGGTCCCAAACCTCTTCCGAAGGAGATAGGCGCCATTGAAGTTTAGAGTCCAAATTTTCAAATAATTATAAAAAACGGAAAAATTGGTCGCTTCGTTTGCGGTTTTCGCTAAAACTATTCTTTATGTCAGTATTTTCTTAAAAATAAATTTTAAAGAAAAAGTTAAAAAAATGTCGATAGAGGGTGCTTTAGGCTTTGGAGTAACGAACAACTATTTTTTACGTTATTTTTTGTATCTGATTAAATGCTTTCAAAAGCTTAGACTTAAACTTAAATTTTGAGCACAAAATCTGAATCGTTAGGAGTGGTTAAGTAGCGTAAACTGAACTGTGTTCAGGAGTTGAAATTTGAACCCCCCCCCCCTCCCTAAACACAGTTCAGTTATTCTCGATCTTGGTGTCGTAGACCAGGCAGAAACTACTACCCCCTACACGTAAAATCAACGATAGAGGAATGACAAAATTAAATAAAAAATTAATTTTAAAAATAAATTTTAAAGATTAAGTTCAAAAATGCCGATAGATGGCGCTTTAGACTTTGGAGTAATGAACAACTATTTTTTTACCATCGACTCCGACGAGGACCTGGTTGCGAGGATAGCCGTCGTAGAAGGCGATATCCGGGAGATGCGCGGAGTATTCACTAATGTTCGCAACTCCCTCCGCCAGTGGTGTGAGGCCTGCATTGTTGCTGGTGGGCACTCTTTCGAGCAGTTTTTGTGATTCCTCACGAACATCATGCGTGTACCATTTTCCACGTGTCAACCTTATCATATTGCGCACTACATGCATACACCAAATTGTTTCTTTTTTTTGCGCGCGGAGAAATTGCTCATGTCTGTTATGAATAAATTTTCTATTTAATTTTGTCATTACTCTATCGTTTATTTTACGTGTAGGGGGTAGTAGTTTCTGCCTGGATTAATTTTAACACAATTATTCAAATTGGTAAATAAATCATATGTTGTAATTTTCAAACTGCACGAAACATGTCCGGCCCAGGATTCGAACCTGGGATCTCTTGGCTGAAGCTGCCATGCTCTACCAACTGATCTATCCCAGTTGAATCTGGAGGACATGAACTGGATGAATTATGCCCTCCAGATACAACCGGGATAGCTCAGTTGGTAGAGCATGGCAGCTTCAGCCAAGAGATCCCAGGTTCGAATCCTGGCCTGGATATTTTTCGTCCAGTTGGAAAATTACAACTCATGTTGTTTCTGCCTGGTCTACGACTCCAAGATCGGGGGAGGGAGATGTTTCAAATTTCAACTCCTGAACGCAGTTCTGTTTGCACTACTTAATCACTCCCAACGATTCAGATTTTGAGCTCAAAATTTAAGTTTAAGTCTAAGCTTTTGAAAGCATTTAATCATATACAAAAATTAACGGTAAAAAATAGTATTTCGTTACTCCAAAGTCTAAAGCGCCCTCTATCGACAGTTTAAAAACTTTTTCTTTAAAATTTATTTTTAAGAAAATACTGACATAAAGAATAGTTTTACTGAAAACCGCAAACGAATCGACTAATTTTTCCGTTTTTTATAATCATTTGAAATTTTGGACCCTAAACTTTAATGGCGCCTACCTCTTTCGGAAGACGTTTGGGACAATTAGTTTCCTATTTAATATTAGTTGTCTTCTTGTGTACTATCATCCCTTAAAATTTTGCCCAAGAGTTTAGATTCACCCTGTATATGTGAGTATAGTATTTAATCTATGATCTATCACAGAGGTGTCCAACTGTGGCCCGCCGGATACCACTAAAATTGTATACTAACAATTGCCTTAACTAATCATCGAATTTCTGCGATTCAAGAAGTCAAATATTTCTTTCAAAATTTAGTGGTATCAGACGGGCCACAGTTGGACACCTCTGAATCATAATGTCATTTTCTAATTTAATAATTCTTTGAACTACCTATTTTTATACACGTTTTGTTTTTATATACGTTTGTGATTTTCTAATTTGGGGTGTTTATATTATATTTAGTTTATTTTATATTGTATTTACTAATACCTATTACATATTTAGGCAACAAAGTATTTTTATTTATGGAAATTTAAATCTTTTTAAGGCATTGCTACCCGTCACGAATATAATATTGTTTTCATAACCATCGATTAAGAGTTCGCTTTTTTCAAACTATGCAACTTTTTCGTTCATGAAATTTTGGTAACTTTTCTCAGATAAAACACATATTTACATCATATATGTGAGTATATTTTGTCAGACTTTGATAAATATATTTTTTTTTGTTTTTTAAATTTTACATTGAAAGATATTTACTGATGCAAAAACTTGAAAAATTATCTGCGCTACTAGTGTAATAAAGACTTTCGAAAGAGAGGGGGGGGGGGGTGGTTAGGTTGTTTCAAAACCTAGATTTTATTTTGAATTACTGGTCAACAATGTTTTAAAAAGAATTATTGATCTTTACCGCTGCCCTGAACAAAAACTATTGTTCTGTTTCTTGTTCTCTTATGCTCACTGACTGACAGAGACGTTAAAATAGATATCTAAAGTGCTGGGTAATGGGTCGTAGCTGTTGCTTAACGTGCACCGAGAAAGACGATTGACTTTAGCCCTACAGGTTTCCCATAATTTTGAGAAGAAGAATCAGTTCCGTCAACTTTGCCACATACCAATGTCTCTTTTTTTTTTAATAAACTGTTTTTTCAAGAAAATTTAATGCATAATATGTTTTTGTCTTAAACCATATTAAGCATATTCTTTATAAGAAAACGAGTTACCAAACTCGACCCGCAAGAGTCAAAATCCAAACCGATACCAAAACGATAGAGTTAAACTGACCGTCAACGAAAAAGGTTATTGCGATGCCAGCCTTACCACCAGGTCTGGTAGGGGCCAGATGAAGTCGAGTTACCCGACTAGATGCAGGATTGTAATCTAAATTCATTTTAAATCTCATTGTTGTGAATGTCTTTTATTTTGACGCTCAGTAGAAAATGATGTATAAAAATTTTTGAGGTGCCCTTTTAAAAGAAGTTTGCACGATACGACGAACATTTTGAAAAGATAAAGTGGTGTTGCGGACATTAACACCATATTAAAATTTCATAACGATTGATCAATTTTTACTGAAGTTAAATTCTATAAATTCAGAAAAATACATGAAAACAGATACAAAGAGAATCATATCGTTTTTAGATCCTATGAAATTGAAACGGAACCAACAGTAAACTTAGATCTTGCCACCACAACAAAGTATGGATGTCGGAACATCCGTTGAAAGTAATACCTGTACATACAAACAATAAAAGTGATATAGATGAATAATTTAATTTCCTTCTCTGCAAGTCGGTTAAAAATTAAATCTAAGTACAGGGTGTCCCAAAAAGAAGTACCTATTTTTAAAAATGAATAAGAAACAAACGAATAGAGCTATTGAATAAATTCTTGCAGGAAACGGTTGTGTGAAGTCTGGAATTTTGTTTAGAGTACTTTATTATGTTAGTTAAAATTCTTACCGACAGATGGCACTGCGGCTACTGCATTCATCAGCAATAGTTGAAAATTAAATGACAATATTTTCAATATGTCCTCAATTTATCACAATAACATGCCGGAGTCTTAGAATGAACTTTCACTGACCACGTCTGCTTCTGTCTGGTCTTCACGCATGCTCCGTTTGTTCATATAGCCACCAAAATGTGCTGTAGCGCCATCTGTTGGTCAGATTTTGAACTATCATAATAACGTGTTCTAAACAAAATTCCAGACTTCACACATCCGTTTCCTGCAAGAATTTTTTTAATAACTCTATTCGTTTGTTTCTTATTCATTTTTAAAAATAGGTACTCCTTTTTGGGACACCCTATAGATATTGAACTAAACAAATATACGGCAACATTTATAATTAATAGTAGCAGTAAAAATAAATAGTTAATTCTATATAAAATAAATTATATTTGGAAATTCTGTACAGGATCATTGTCGTCCTTTGAGTATTCTCGTAAGCGCTGTTCATGGAAGACAGCTTGGTAACATGATTGCGAAGTTCCTCATTCAATTCTGTTTGCAACGGCCAATATTCTGACATTGACACGTATTATGTAGATGCCAACAAAAATTACCGTAACAATAGAAATAGCTTTATGAGTAGAAAAACAAGTTTAAAAGTATCTATATTTTTATATGGTATTCGTAATTATTCTAGTACTGCTACATTTTGATTTTTACTGTACGAGTATAGTAAGATAACATTAGATGCTTTCTTCGCACATGCAAATTAATGGAAATATTATACTGTTATAACTAACTTAAAATGTATTAATAAAGCATCTGAAATTACGTTTACAGCTGAGAAGTGGGGATATTTTAAAAATTATAATCCATAGGTGCGAACAGTTATGGGTTTTGTTGTGAATTATATACTAGGGGATCTTCTAACATTCAGTTAGGTGGTCACTCGATATATAATCGTTAAAATTTAGTAGAGTTAATAAATTCAATATGTTCATTTTTCTATCTTTGCTCATTAAAGAGCAGAAAACTTTGTTATATAAGTAAAATCTTCTTATCTTCTCTTTTCAGGCTTATGGCATGGCATATCTATTACGTGTAATCCTTTGTATTTGTTGTATCACTGAATCCTCGTTTCGCTCTTTCTTTTCACTTATTTTCCGTTTATTTCTGCTTAATCATATGGAAAGAAAGTATTATTATTGTGTGTTTTGTGAAGATGGAACTCATTTTTGTTTAGAGTATAAAAGATTTTAATATGACAATTTAACATTATTATATTTACATGATTTAAAATTATAAATTTTTATTCGCTTTAAGAGTGATTAAGAGAAGCGTCCTCTCAGGCGAGGAAAATCAAGTTACACTGAATTAAACAGTCTATGGTACTTAGAGTTTTTGATGTCGTGAGCCCAGATATCAAGGGGCTTAGCTGAGAGTTAAAGAGCTCAAAAGTTCAAACTCGTGGCTTTGACATCACAAGGCAGCCATGTTGTTTTTGAATGACTTGAGTTGCATAGGGCTGGTTTGGTTTCTCTTATTTCTATCTGTATCTGAGGGAAAGCTGGGATTATTCACTAGGAGAAATAGGTTCACAATACACCCCCCTTAATCCCAGGTTGAACGAAGTTCTTGTAGTTTCAGTCTTTCACGGTTTCTCAGGTGTTCAGGTTTGGGAGTGGGTTTGTCAACAAATCTGCAATCATGGATTTGCTGGGACAGTATTTCAGTTCGATTGTTTTTGATTCTGTTAAGTATTTAATGACGTGATATTTCACATCAATATGTTTAGTCTTGTTGGAAAGTTTTTCGGATTCTGTCAGCTTTATCGCTGCGAGATTGTCCTCATAGAGTGTTATTGGACAATTTTGCGGTAAATCTAGATCATCTAAAAGTTTTATGAGCCAAACGATTTCATTAGTTGCACTTGCTGCTGCTACATATTACGCTTCGGCCGATTATTGAGCGATGTAAGACTGTCGTTTGGATATCCAGGAGATTGGATTTTTGCCTATCATAAAAACATTTCCTGTAGTAGATTTTCGGGTCTCGGAATCTTGTGCCCAATTTGCATCTGAATATGTTTCTAAGATTGGTGCATGTTCGTTGTTTATAACAAGGTTTATATTTTTGTGGCATTTAGGTATCTCATTACTCGCTTCAGAGCTTTCCAGTCTATTTCGGTTGTTTTTTCACTTTTCCGGCTTAGAATGTTTACAGTCGTTAGTATGTCAGGTCTAGTGACGGTCTCTAAGTATAATAGTGCTCCGCTTCCTTGTCTATATTTGTGGTTGTTTGGAAGTAGGTTTTCGTTCTTAATTATTTTTAGGTAACCTGTGTCCATGGGTGTGCAATATGGTTTGCTTTCTTCAAGATTGAATTATTTATAATTTCATTAATTTTTGTTGTTTGGTTTAGGGCGTAGCCGTTGTCTAATTTCTTTATGCTTAATCCTAGGTGTTTCGTTACTTCTCCTAGGTCGCTAAGTTTGAATTTAAGTTCTAATTTTTCTACGAATTTTTCAATATTTCCTTTGTTTCCTGCTACTACCCATAAAGCACCAAAGCTCCTGAAAACCTCCCCAGGAGTTCCAATTCATCCCAAATTCCTCCTGAAACTGCAGTGACGCTATCAGGCGTTCCTGGGGAAGATACTTTAATCACTTCACCAGGACTGATCTTCCAGATCCCTCACAGGGAGCAAGTTCCTCGGGATGATATTCCTAGGGAAGTACCTAGAAAGAGACGTTGCTGGTGCCATCTCATGGGTGATTTTGACAGTAAAATAACTTACTAAATTTTATTTTAAAAAATTTATTTCATTTGATCTGGTTCGATATTTTAATTAATAAAATTTATATTATTATTTGATTTCTTTTATTTCCTAAGCACATCTGGTTATTGTTTAACATTTAATTATTGTTATAATATTTAATTATCCTTAATTAGATATATTTTTAATTTATAAAATGCAATTAAAATGTAGTTAAATACATTGAATTTAGAAAGTTAAATTTATTCCACATTATAGTTTAATAATTAAAATAAATTAATCTTTAAATATAAATTGAAAAAATATTATTAATTTTATTTCTGGTCTTTCAAAAATTAACTTATATATTAATTCATTTTATTATTGCAATTATTAATTATTTTTTCTGGTCTTTCAACAATTACTTATATATTTATATATTTATATATTTTTACTATTACTTTTTCATCTAACTAATAATTTTACATTGATTTAACTTATATACGTTATTAGTTTCTATAGAAATAATTTCATTTTAAATATAATATTGGTTTACTTTCTCCTAATAAATTATTTTTATTTTCAACTATAATAAATCATAATTGTTTTTTTAGAAACACGAAATTTATCAAAAGTTTAATATATATTTGTATATAACCATATTTGATAGATTAAGGATTAGAAATACCTATTTCAATGTAAAAATTATTTCTTTTGATACTTATGTCTTATGTATTAAATTTTTATTATTATTTGTATTAACTAATTAATAATTTCATATTAATGTGAATTATATATATAAATAATATTTGGATCAATATTTAATTTTAAAATATAAATTCGATTGATCATTTTTCGCTGACCATTTTAAATTATCATATATATATATATATATATATATATTTACATATTTGTATATATTCAGAATTTACCAGTTAAGAGATTATAAATAAGCATTTTGAAATTAAACAATCTATTTTTAAAAAATCTTACTTCCATTGTAAAAGATAATTTTCATGTAAGTTTCAAAATCGAATAATATTTAAGTCTTCTTATCGAGCATATTTACTTTTATTAGTATTATTCTACTAATTATTTTTTTTCTGGTCTTTTTAAAAATTACATATATATTTTATTATTACATTTTCGACAAATTAATAATTTTATATTTATTGTCATTATCAAATCAATAATTTTCTTTGAAATCTAAATTATAACACCAACTTAAAGGGATTACATGCTTTATTGAAAAATGGCACATTTGGTTTTAAGAAATACAAACCATCCCCCCCCCCCCCCCGAATACGAGTTTTGCTTGAAAATTTTTTATTTAAAAGTATACATCCTTAGAAAATCGGGTTAAAGACGTATATTTTATTATTACAATTTCAACAAATTAATAATTTTATAATTTGCTCTATCTCATTTTCTGCTACATTCCCCACCCCCCTCCCCCGAATACGAGTTTTGCTTGAAAGATTTTTATTTAAAAGTATACATTCCTACAAAATCGGGTTAAAGATATAAATTCGTGCAGATTTAAGGTTTAATTAAGATTATTATCACTGGCCTGGTTAATACCACTTGTCTCGTTTAATATAGTTTATATAGGTGTTGGGAATGAGCATATGTTCTCGAAATGATGTCAATTTTTAATTATGTATGAATTTTTAAGAAGTGTCTGTTCCGAAGGTTTTACCTTATTTAGTTTTATTTTATTTTTTAAATACAAATTAGTTATTTTCTATTAAATCTTTCAAATTACGATGCATAATATATATTTTAAATTATTGATACTGAAGGTGAAATCTCGATTTAGTGAACTTCAGAAATATAAACAACATACAGATTCAGAAAATACAGATAAATATTTCTCCAGAATTTAAAACTGAATTGTGTTTTGCTTTAGTTGTTAAAACCGTCATTTAAGAAACCTATTTTCTATATAGCAAACTTCCTGGTTCGGATATTTATAAAAGATTATTTTTCGTGGGAATTCTTCACTCTTCTTTTAGCAAGGAAATACTTCTATTGAGATGTCAGGAGCGGTTATTAACTGATTTACTAGTAGACCCCGAATGCATTCTGATCCGCCCCCACCCCCTTTACGCTTGTCAGCTAAGAATGTGTGTATGTTGTGGCAAGCGTGCAATATTTGCAAAGGGAAATCGTTGAAAGAAAAAACGCATTATTTTGAGAATAACAAGCTATGTATTTCTTCTCCTTCAACTCTCAGAGAAAAATTGTTTGCCCGTATAATAAGAAATTGTTTTTAAAATGTCATCCAAGATTACAGTAAAAGAAAAAAAAAATTGTTTTGGGATTTTTACACAATAATTCGTTTACAATAATAACAAGAAATATTTTAAAGACATTTCAAATTTCCCGAAATATCAGTTTTATTAACTAAAATGAAATTATATTTCAAAAAATTACCAAAAGTATTTCACATCGTTAATTACATCGAAAATAATGTATAATGAGTTTTCTATTCCCACAATAATTTCACGCGATCTTTAAATGGAGACTTAACTGTAAATTTTATAAATTTATTATAATAATAAAATAAAATAATTTTGAAACAGACACGAATTTCATTAACAGTTTCTATTCTTATATAATTAAACCTGTTTTTTCAGTATAATGATGTAATTTTGCAATCGATATTCACCCAGAACCCAATATGATAGAATTATATAAATTTGTTTAACAGTGTGTTTCACTTTCTGTTGACAATACAGTATTTTAATATTTTACCAACGTAATTATAAACTAATTAAATTACATTTTAAAGAATTTTTCAAGTCGTCCACCACAGGTAGTAAATCGCCAAATATTATCTGTGACTCCTACAATTGCATCGAAGTTAGAAAACAATTGATTTAATTATGCGCCAATAAATTATCGCCAAAATATGTCAAATCTTTGTGAAACTGCAACAATAAAATATTAAAAAAAATAAAGAGTAGAAAATAAATGATAAATAAAAAATGAATGTGTAATACATATATTTTTTAAATATGCTTTTAACAGTTACTAATTTATTAGTAATGGATTTAGTATTGTACGTTGAGTAATCAATATTGAAATCCTAAAAAGATTTAAAATAATCTTTCATATTTTTTCTGTCTCTTGCACTAACTTAAAAATGAAACAGAGCAAAAATATATGTTTTTTTAAAAAAAATAAATTCACTTAATAGAGATTTTTACCAAGCGTAATAAAATGTCGAAGGTTTTGCAAAAGGAAAGAAAAGAAAAAGAGAAAGAAAGAAAAGAAAAATGGATTACTTTGATAGTATTCCCTTGACAATGATGAAAATATTAATATTTTAAATTAAACTATCCGTGCTTTGCATTTTAAATATCCGGAAATATTATTTTATTATTAAAATTTAAAGTAATTTGCAAGAAATCTTCAAAAAGATTCAACAGCATTAAATGTCTGAAAGCTGGTACATAAAGAATTTTCTACGTGCAGATTCACAGGATTTTAAGATTTAAAAAAAATGCATAATGGAGACTGAAGTGTAAATTCGTTTTATTTATTACAATAAAAATAAAATGTTTTTATTACAGATACGGATTTTATTAACAGTTTCTTTTTTCATATTTCATTAAATACAGATGTAAATAATAAGTACCCATATTTTAAATATTAAAAACTAAAAAATATTATTGTCATTAAAAAAAAAAAAGTTTTATGCAGGAATTCGAAAATTAAAAGGCATGTATTTTCTCTTAAATAATTGCAGACACGCTTTTTTTTCTAATTATGATTTAAAATTTTATTGTATAAATATGAAAGGCTTTGCATTTTACTTTGCAATAAAAGTTATACAATTCCTTCTTATATGAAGCACGAAAAAATATGTACTTCTATTTATACAGTTTCATAAGAGGAGAAAGAATGCTTCAATACCTTACAAACATCTCTTGAATAACGGCCATGTAGCGCAATGGATAGAATACGCGTCTAGTGTTTGTGAATACCCTGGTTCAAATCCTGACGATGGAATTTCGGTTAGAAAATTGTTCCCGTAAACTGCGTTTCATGTATCCGTGCTTAGTAAATGTGATATCTGCTAAATGAAAATTCGTTTAAGTAATAGATTAAGAAAAAATTATACATTTTTATTTAAAAAATAATTATATACTGTTATATTACTTTAAATCATAATATAAAAAAATAATCGTATTAATTGACCTTGAAGTTTCCAAAACTGCTCCAGTTTCACCTCCTAAAATCTTCCCTACAGCCTCCTGAGGAGGAACCTGGGGAGCTCCCCAGGATGCTATAAGACGGACATTTTCTATTCCTGAGGACCTCCATGTGACAATTTTCTGCATCCTCAAGGATGCCTGGAGGATGAATGTAACCCTTCCTGGGGATATCCTGGGGAAACAAATGTGCTATATGGGTAACAGGTCATCTACGAAAACAATTATGTAGGCTGTGTCTTCCTTGTTTTTCTCTTTGCACGGAAATAAACAAGTGTCTATAGTGCTTTGCACAAAGTTCATTTCCTTTAATGTTTACTGATTTTCGTGTTCCAGGCTCTCGCAGCCTGTTTCAGACCATAAAAGGCCTCCGTTAATTTGCATATTTTATTTATTTGGTTAGGCGTCTCATGACCTTCGGGTTGTGTCATGTATATGTCTTCGTCTAGTTCTCCGTGTAGAAGAGCTGTTTTGATGTCGAGGTGGTGCAAGTTAAATCCGTGGTACGCAGCTGCTGTTAGAAAGGTGCGGATTGTTGTGTGATACACCACTGGGGCAAATGTCTCGTCATAATTTTCACCATATTTTTGAAGAAAGCCTTTTGCGACAAGGCGGGCTTTGTATCTCTTTACGTTTCCCGTATCGTCATATTTGACTTTAAAGGTCCATTTACTGACTATAATTTTCTTTCCCTGTGGAGGTTCGACTAGTTGCCAGGTTTTATTCTCCTTTAGCGAATTTATTTCTTCTTGTGCGGCGTTTATCCGATTTTGTCTTTCAATGGGATTTTTAGTGTTTATCATATCTAACCAGTGTTTGGGTTCGTTAATTATCTTTGTTTTCACTGTATATGCGAAGCGATCGGGTGGTACTCCCCTATTTGTCCTCTCTCATCTGCGCGGTTCACTTATGGATTATTTGGGCGCGGGTCGTTCACATTCTTCAGGTGTAAAGTCTATCAGTATTTCCTTTGAGTTATTTTCAACTAATTGTCCATTTTCTTCGGGTTTAGATTTTTTCTCTTCCGGATTACTATTTTTTTGAGTGTAAGGAAATTTATTTTCGAGGAATTTGACGGATCTTGAAAGTATGCCTTTTCCGTCGTTTGTGTATATTCGGTATCCTTTACTTCTGTTATCGTAACCGACAAATTTTCCCTGTTATGCGGTTTCATCTAGTTTTCCGCGTTTGGATTTGTTTATGTGTGCATAAGCTAAGCATCCGAATACTTTTATTTAATGGATATTAGGTTTCCTATTCGTCCACATTTCGCATGGAGTTTTATTGTTTGATCTTGTCGGTAAGCGGTTTCGAATATGATTGACAGTGCTTATTGCCCGTCCCCATAGTTTTCGCGGTAATTGTGCCTCTATTAACATACTGTGAGTCATTTCTAGTAAATACCTATTCTTTCTCTCCGAAATTCCATTTTGGCTGGGCGATTGTGGAACAGTGAGTTGATGTTCTATGCCTTTTTCACTGAGGTATTCTTCCATGTCGGTACTGGTATATTTCCTTCCATTGTCTGATCTTATAGTGTTTGGAGATCTCCCAAATTTATTGTGTACTAGTGATATGTATTTTTTGAACTTATCGAATACTTCACTTTTTCTGGACATTAAATAAATTACACAAAATCTTGTTTTGTCGTCGATGAAAGTTACAAAGTATGTTTTTCCACCGATTGTAGGTGTCTGCAACGGACGGCATACGTCGCTGTGTATCAACTCGTATTTTCGTGTGGCCCTGTATAACGATTGGTTGGGGTACGGTGCTTCAGTTGTTTTCGCTTTTATGCATACCTCACATTTTTTTTTCATGTGTGCAGTTATTTATCGTTATTCCTGTTACCAGTTGGTTGGCTATCATTTCTTTAATATTTTGATAACTACTGTGTCCCATTCTGCGGTGCCTAATTCTATGCAGTTGGGATTTTGATAACTGTAGGTCATGTTTACATAATTCGGTTCTCTGATATCGTTAATTAAATTTATTTCATATAGGTTATTTTTCAGCTTTCCTTCTAAAATTGTTTTACCGTCGTTTATTATGCTACATCTTTCTTTTTCGAAGGTAACTTCACAATCGTTTTAGGTCGCCTTGCTTACGGAAAGTAGATTCGTTTCAATTTTCGGTATGTATAGAACGTTGTTGAGTGTAATTTCTTCTCTTTTGTTTTCCGTTTGAATTTTTATTTCCCCAGAACCATATGATATTAATTTGTTACCGTTAGCATATGTTATTTCTGTTTCGGCGTCTTCATTAAAGTTTGAAAGTAATGTTTTATCTTTGGTTATGTGATTACGTTGTTTATTTTATCATTCTTGGTTTCGTGTTCCTCATTTTTAGGATTCGGGTTTGCTTTTTCGAAGCATAGTGATGATGAGTATTGCTTTTGTTTGTAATGTCTGTTTGGCTGCGGATGGTGGTTAGATGGTTACTGATTGTAGTTATTTTGATTCTGTCGCTTTACGAACCAGCATTGAGCAGTATTGTGGTTTCGCATTTTGCAATGTGTCCAGAAACTATTCTCTCTTTTGTTGTTGTTTGCGTATGCAGGATTCTTTTGTATTTTATATACCTTTGATATGTTTTGCGGAATATCTGTGTTTTCTATTCTCCTTGTATATTCGTCTATTAGTTTCGTTCTTAGGAAATTAGGTGTCAGATGAGACTCCGGGCGCGATTCAAATGTGATGATCAAGACGTCATATGATCTTGGTAATGAGCACAACATAATGGCAGAAACATGTGAATCGCTTATGCGTTCACCAATCGCGGCTAATTTATCTATGAGCTCTAGAATACTTGTTATATGCGTTTGCATATTTCCGTTCTCACCTAATTTGGTGTTGTATAGCTTCCTAAGAAGGAATAATTTGCTTGAGAGTGATTCGCGTTCGTGGATTTCTTTTAATTTGTCCCACGTTTGACGAGCAGTTTGGAGATTCTTTATATGTATGATTTGGGCGTCTTCAATGCTCAAATGTATCAGAGCACGCGCCTTTTGATCCTTTTTGTTCCAAGCAGAAAATGTCACATCTGTGATAGCTTGAGCTGTCTCCATTATAGTTTCTATTAGATCATCTTTTGTTAAGATCATTTGAATCTTAAATCGCCAGTTGGCGTAATTTGTTTCGTTCAGTTTAACTATCATTTGAGTATCTCTAAATGAAGCCATGATTAACCCCTTAATCGTCGCGCACTTTAAGTGTAGGCTACTTTTTAAAAATTCAGATTGCTTGTTTACCACCAGTTTTTTTAAGTAGAAATGTTCGTCTTATTTAATAGACAGATAAGATAATGCAAGAATAAAGCCAATAAAACTATTTTAAAAAACTGGTGGGAATCAAACAATTTGAATAAAACTCGCGTAACCTACGCTGCCCGTGAATGTCTTCGCGCACGACGATTAAGGGGTTAAGTTTTCGTTTCCTCTTTTTTTTCTTCTTATACCCTACTTTTGTTTTGTATTTATATTTAGCGCAAATTCTGTCTCAAAATCTTTTATTGTTGTAAATAATATACTATGGGATCTTCTAACATTCAGTTAGATGGTCACTCGATATATAATCGTTAAAATTTAGTAGAGGTAATTAATTCAATATATTCATTTTTCCATCTTTGCTCATTAAAGAGCAGAAAACTTTATTATATAGGTAAAATCTTCTTACCTTCTCTTTTCAGGCTTCTGGCATGGCATATCCATTACGTGTAATCCTTTGTACTTGTTGTATCACTGAATCCTCGTTTCGCTTTTTATTTTCACTTATTTTCCGCTTATTTCTGTCTAATCATATGGAAAGAAAGTATTATTATTATGTGTTTTATGAAGATGGATGCGACTCATTTTTGTTTAGAGTATAAAAGATTTTAATATGACAATTTAACATTATTATATTTACATGTTTTAAAGTTATAAATTTTTATTCACTTTAAGAGCGATTAAGTAATGCGTCCTCTCAGGCGAGGAAAATCAAGTTACACTGAATTAAGCAGTCTATGGTACTTAGAGTTTTTGATGTCGTGAGCCCAGATATCAAGGGATTTAGCTGAGAGTTCAAGACTTCAAAAGTTCAAACCGAGGCTTTGACTTCACAAGGCAGCCATGTGGTTTTTGAATAACTTGAGTTGCATAGGGCTGGTTTGGTTTCTCTTATTTCTTTTTGTAACTGAGGGAAAGCTGGGATTATTCACTGGGAGAAATAGGTTTACAATAGCTTTTGCATACCACATTTTCTTTATAGAAAAACATAAATTCTTTATTCACAGAAATATGCCATTTTTTTAAGTGGTATTCAACATAAGTACCTCTTAGCATCTGTGACAAGGTATAATTTTTAAGTAATCAAATGATGCCTTTAATGAAATGGTAATTTAGTTTTTTCTTGAAAAAAAATTATTTGGAATCTTTTACATAAGAAAAACATTTACACATATGATGAAAATATAATATTTTATTGTCAATACAGTTATCATCTGCATTACCATTTATTGAATTTCTCATTTTATGTTAGTTAATAATAGTATAATATTTCCATTTATTTAGTTTGAAAAGTGAAAAAAAAACTTGCAAGAATGTCTTTTGAACACATATTTTAATAGAATTGAATGTAAAAACATTACACTGGTGGACAAAAAATAACGAAGGATGCTACTGAAAAAAACTGTCTTCACAAAAACCAAAGTGAGCGGCTTGTGAAAAAGAATACGACTGCCTCATTCTGTGAGATGCATGGCATGCATGAAAATTTCATTTCTCGCATAATTGGGACACGTTATTGCTCTCATTAAGACTTTAAATCATTCGGTATATGTACGCAATTGTTTTTGAAGCTCTCAACAGAAGGAAATCAGTTACCAATTTTGATAATGTGAGTATGTTTTGTAGATATCATTTAGATAACTTAGATTAGCACTAAAATAAACTAAACTATCAGTAGAATGTCTTCTAAACGTCCTAAATCGACCAAGTAACGAACGGGATTGTATATTCGTAGTGCTTTTTAAAATAACACAATATTAAAATATTTTTGAACAAGTCCCTTTTTCGAAAGTAAAAACCTAAAAAATTGAAAAAAGACAAAACAAACATATCCTTTTTATATCATAATTATATTCAAATGTGATCTATTTAGACAGAGACATTCCACCTCCTCCCCCTCCCCCGAAAAAAAAGGTATAGAAATCGAAATATTCTGTTAAGAGTTATTTCTGACACTCCCGGATAATTCCTTATTACTTTAAACAACAGACGTGGCAACGGAATTAATTTAAGTTCCTGCAGGTGAGTAGATTTTTTACAAAACACTTTTAACACTGTTTAACCTTTTCTAAGTAAAGTATGTATATTACCAGAGGAGTATGCTCTCCCTAAGTACGGGCAGTGACCAGGGTTGTAAAAAACCCGGTTAAAAAAACAGCCCGTGTGGGTACCCGGCAGCTACCCACTACAACGCCCAGAGTTGTAAAAAACCCAGGTTTGAAAATATTCCTAGCCCGGGCGGTTAGCTGGGCGAGTACTCGGGCAGCTACCCACTATAACCCTGGTAATAACGATTGCTTTTTGCGTTGCCCCTGTCAGTTTTCTTACTTTTGCATATTTTATTGGAGCCCTATATCTATTCATGTAGTTGCAAATGGTACTATATATTATAGTAGCAAACAATTGTGAAATGTCACATGTTACAATATTTAAAATACCATGAATGAAATTTACTTTAGCAATTTCCACGTTCGAAATACACACGTTCCGAACCAAAAATGTTATTTGATAAAATGTAACTTTTTCGTACGTGATCTTTTATTAAGTAAAGATTCTGGTTCAAAATATGGTTATTTGATTCACGAATTATCCTCGAAAATTAAAGTAATTTGTTTGGGTAAGTATCAGACATATATACATCTGCCTTCTAGTCATCTTCGCTTTACATAATAACGAGATATCTGTCACTATATACCGCGAAGTTTATATTCCTGAAATAGAGGAAAAAATATTTTTAAAAAATCCCCAAGTCGGCAACCTGATGTATTGCCACCTGCTGACCGCTGTTTCATCCTTATTTTAAATTTTAAGGTGTATATCTGACGCTACATATTTATATTTTGTGTAGGAGGATTCCTCAAGAACTTAAAAATAATTTTACTTAAAATTCACAACCTGCTTGTGGAACATGGATCCTACGCTGCTCCTTATTACAGACGGGGCAAACTTCCGATAGTAATTTAGTGTAGAAATTTTCTCCTTGTTAAAACACAGAATTTCTGTCTTTTATAACTCGAAAGTTTTTGCGACCAATATTGATCTAATAAATCCAGTAAATATTTGAACTTTAACTTAATAACATTAAAACTATTAAGCCAAGAATAACCAATTTCAAAATTCAATAAACGTTGTTATTTAAACATAGGATAAATGTAAACTAACTCATAAATTGCAAGATGCTACCTACAAAGTTGAACTTTAATCATCAGCTAATAAATGAAAAGAGTTTATGAAAAACAATAAATTTTACAACTTACTAAATTTTTAAAAAGTTATTAGAACTACATATAATTAAATATATTTTTTTAAATCATCGCAATTAAAAAAATAATTAAATTTGAAATTTACAACAGAAACTTCCGATGTTTCGAAGATCTCTCTATATATACATCCATAGACTTCAAAATGTACAAAAAAAAATTCTGAACTTTGACTTGGAAGTTAGTCAATGCAGCACAAACTTTCCAAATCAGTTTTGCCTCTGTGATTTTGCAAACTAGCCATATAATACTTTATTAATACTAGAACTACCATGAGCCGGTTACCAAATGAATATATTCCAATTCGAACCAGAAATTGATTTTTAAAATAAACTAAATATAAAACTCGCAGAAATACGTTAAATGAATAAGTTAAGTAGTTTTAAATAAAATTTCTGGTGTAAAATATTTTTAAAAACTTGAGTAAAATTTCCGTTAGTTCTAGTTTTAACGCTTTTCTAACGAATGCCGATTGACAGTTTTTATTATGCAAATGAGTTGTTTCTAATTGCACGCCAGTATTTTTGCACGGAAAATTTTGCCCTGTTTAATTTTAAGAATTACTTAATTTACTTAATTTACTTACCATACTGCATAATTTACTTACATTTACTTAATTCAGAAGAAATTTCTCAGAATAAGTGGTACTATAATAATACAATAATAATTCGAAACAACACATTTGGACAATAAATATTAGTTGTCGCGAATATGGCGGCATTCGTAATACAACGTGATATAAATGCATTTTCTGTAATGTGGAAGCCACCCCCTTAGTAAATGATGCTTGGTTAAGTAAACACAAGAATTCTTGTTCCTTATTGCCAATGTGTACAACCTTTCCAGGGGCTACGTACGTATGCTCCTAAAATGTAGAAATGATAGACTGACACCAAAATTTACAAAAAGATTTTTTTTTAAATAAACAAAAGATGTTCTTTCTGTATATTATAGAGATAAAATTATATCCCAAAATTCTGGCGTCATTGTAGCATTTGGTGATTAAAATTAAGTATTATAAATACGTATCTCTGTCCTTCAAGAGGTTAACTTCTTCGAGACGAGCGTCATGTAGACGTACACATAAAGTGCTCAGACTTCAAACTGCAATTTGCAATAAACAAAATTGCCTTATTTTATCAAAGTATTTCTGAAATTACGCTGTTTTGAAAAACCAGTGACAAAAGATTAAAAATTCTGCAAAGCACGTTCGTCGTAAAAGGTTAAAAAAAGTTGAAAAAACATATTTACCAAAGACAAATATATATTACTTGCTTGATCTGAGAAATACTTTATATTCAGTAATTCAATGCTACAAATTAGGTCAAGCCAAAGCGCTTTTTTGAACTGTGATGAGTTAGTAAGTAATAAGAGTATTGACGTCATTTAATAGCATATGCCGTGCGAGATTTGAAATACACGAGTTAATTCAATATAACTCATTTCCTAAAAAGATTTTGTTTTTATAACTTTCTTTTCGAAAAGGTAACTTTTATGGAGTTTTATATGGAAAATTATATTAAAATATATGACCGAGTGGCCGACTCTCATCCGATTTTAAAGCTTCCTGTCGTCCTGTAATAAACACATTCATAGGGACCTGGAGTATTACTACAATGATAATGTAACGTATAAATTAAGATAATAAAGCAAATAGTATTTGGTCTGAACTAGAACTCACCCCTACCTAATTCACACGCACCAAACGATAAAAAAAAAAAAAAATTAGAAAAAAAGTTTAATTTTAAAAACTAGAAATACACAAGAGGCTGCGACCTCGCCTGTCACCGCAAATTTACTTAAGACGTTGACAGACACTTGCGGCTATAGCCGTCAAAGCGAAGTTCACTATGTGGCATGACGGCAATAGCCGCCCGAAACGAAACGGTCGTTTTTAGACACTACGTCTCTAGAAGCAGAAATGTGCATTTACCGGCGTGCAAGTAGAAGCCCAGTGTCATGTTTTGGAAACAATTGTTTAGGTTGAAGTTCGTTTTCCACCTTTTTTACGAATTGCAGCTTCAGTATGCACATGCAGGGTGGCTAGTGGTCAGGGAAAAATACAGTAAAAAAAAATGAAATATACCAGTATATTCTTATAGAAAAATTCAAATTAATTATTTGATCGAATAATCAACATAAATTTTTCTATAAGAATGTACTGGTGTTAATCACTTTTTTTGACTGTGTTTTTCCAAGACCACTAGCCACCCTGACGTGGTTGTGAAGGGAGTAGTGCAACTTAATTAAAGGTGCTGAATTAATCAAAATTATTTAAGTTTATTTAAGTGAGTGATACAATTGTTAAGATTTTTTGCATATTAAGCAGTGTTGCCCGTAGGCTACTTTTTTTTAATTCAGTTTTCATGACTGCTACCAGTTTTTTGAGAAAGTAAAATTCGCCTAATTTAATGACAGAATAAAGAAGACGAAAACAAGCCTAATTATTCCATTTCAGAAAAGTGGTGTCAATCAAGCAATCTGAATTAAAGAAAAGTATCCCACTGGCAACACTGATTTCAACCCCTTGGGGACGAGCGACAGGTATACGTGACGCATAAGATGCTCAGAATCCTCGCTTATTCCCAACAGTAACTTTTTATTGTAAATTTTGCCTTATTTAATGATAGCATTTCTGCGAATCAATTAGGCGAAAAGTTCAGTTTTGTAAAACCGCTGGTAAAAGATAAAAAATTCTGTAAAGGACGCTCGTCGCGAAGGGGTTAAGGCGTAAATTTAAACTAGGCCTTAAAACTCGAGCAGTTGGAGTCCAGGACAAGAGTAGTGTACGGACAGTTCAAAACAAATATAAACGTTTTAAAAAAGGGGACCTCAACCTTGAAATCAAACCCATAAGTGACAAGCAATCAGATGTGAATTTTGACCCTTGAAGAGAAAAAAAATTCCATTCCCCACAATCAATTTTTATACTAAAAATTAACAAAACTACACATTCAAACTTAAATTTTTTTTTATGTGTAGATATATATAATTATATACTGGATTTAAATTTAAAAAAGAAATATACGGAAACCAGAATTTTCATAAATCAATGTCCTCACGCCCCTCAATTTACTCCTATAATTGAAGTCTTGGACCAGGACGAACTGGTCCATGCATAATTATGGTATAATGAATGATACAGGAGAAAAATTAAAAAAAATCTGATAAATTCAATAGTATGCTGCGTTTTGCATCAACATTTTACATAGTTTACACATAAATCATTATTTATTGCCTAATCATTTATTGTAATAAAATGATAAAAATAACAAATAAAAATAACAATGAAGTTAATGAAAATATTACAAAAAAGTTTACGTCAAACCATAATTTCTTATGATTATTCCAAAAAAAAATCTGTTAATTAGTGACTTATACTTGAAGTTTTTTTTCGCCTTTTTTAGAACAAAAGTTAATGCCGTCTTCACAAAATAATTTAATTATTGTTTTCTTTAATTAAATAAAAATAAATGCAGAGTTAATTCAGTCATCTAGAGAAAAAACATGCAATGTTTGAGGAATTAAATAATTTTATTTTTAAAAAGTTTTTTTTAATCTACAATTTCGAATGTTAATTAAAAATTGAATTCAGTTTAAAAAAAAAATATTTTTTAAGCGAATATTTATTAATATTTACATGTTCCTTAATTAAGGACTATCTGGTAACAATAACTTTACAAGAGCGTTTTGTTTTTATACACTTTTCTGATGTTTTAATTTGGGGATGTTTATATTATTTTTAGTTTATTTGATATTGTTTTTACTAATTCCTATTAAAAATTTAGGCAACGGGGTATTTTTATTTAAAGGCATCGCTGACCCGTCACGAATATACTGTTGTTTTTATAACCATCGATTAACAGTACGCTTAGTTCAAACTATGCAATTTTTCGTCTATGAAATATTGGTAACTTTTCTCAGAAAAACATATATTTACATCATATATGTCATATATTTTTCAGATTTTTATAAATGTTTCTTAAAATTTTACATTGAAAGATATTTAGTGATGCAAAAACACGAAAAACTAACTCCGCTACTCGTGTACTAAAGACTTTCTGAAGAGAAAGGGTTTATGTTGTTACAAAACCTAAATTTTATATTGAATTACTGGTAAACAACGTGTGAAGAAGAAATATTGATCTTTACCGTTGCGCTGTACTATTGTTCTGTTTCTTGCTCTCTTATGCTCTCTAACTGACAGATATGTTAAACTAGATCTCTAAAGTGCTGCGTAATGGGTTGTAGCTGCTGCTTAACGTGCACCGTGAAAGTCGATTGACTTCAGTCCTACAGGTTTCCCATAATTTTGATCTTTATTGGTCAGAGGAATCAGTTGGTTCCGTACCGTTTTGCCACATTCCAATGAGAAAAATACAATTTAATGCATAATATGTTTTCGTCTTAAGCAATATTAAGGATATACTTTATAAGAAAGCGAATTGATAAACCCGACCTGCAAAAGTCAGAATCCAAACTGATACCAAAATGATAAGAGTGAGACTGACCCTCAACGAAAAAGATTATTGCGAAGCCCGCCTGACACCGCAGGTCTGGTTGAGACCCATGAAATCGAGTTACCCGAGTAGATGCATGATTGTAATCTAAATTCATTTTAAATATCATTGTAAATATCTTTTATTTTGTCGCTCAGTGGAAGATGATATATTAATATATTTGCGGTTCCGTTTAAAAAAAAAAACTATGCACGATACGACGAATATTTTGAAAACATAAAGTAGTGTTGCGGACGTTAACTCCATATGACAATTTTATAACTATTGATCAATTTTTACTGAAGTTAAATTCTATAAAGTCAGAAAAATACATGAAAACAGACACAAAGAGAAACATTTCGTTTTTAGATCCTATGATATTGAAACTGAACAAACAGTGGACGAAGATCTTTCCACCATAAAAAAGTTTGGAAATTGAACCATCCGTTGAAAGTAATACCTGAACATACAGAAAAATAAAAGTGATACAGATGAATAATTTAACTTCCTTCGCTGCGCAAGCAAATTCCACAAGCAAAAATGAATAGAGATTTTTGCCTTATTCGAGACAGAAATTCTTCATGAATACAGCCTTTAAAGCGGGCGAAATTCTGTATTAAAATTTACAGGTGGAAATTATCGAAAATTTTCATGAATCTAAAACTTTCTTCTTGTAAAGATAGAAGAAAGTAAAACCAAGTGATACAGATGAATAATTTAACATGCTTCGCTGTAAGTCGATTAAAAATGAATTCTAAGTTGATTTGTGTTAAACAAATATACGGCAATATTTATAATTATATATACCAGAAAAAATAAATAGTTAATTGTGTATAAAGCAAATTTAAAACAAGTAGCCTTTTATCGCACCTTTATTGATAGCCGAGTGTTCTCGTGAAAGCTGTTCATGGAAGACAGCTTGGAAAGTAATTGCAAAGATTGTCATTCAATTTCACTTGTACGGGCCAGTATTCTGGCATTGACACGTAATCTGTAGATTCGAGCGTAAATGAAAACAACAAGAAACGCAAGTTTAAAACAAGGGTGCAAACAGGTTTGGCATTAATCGATTACTTTTTTAATTGATTTATTAGTCGACTAAACGTTCAATCATACGAAATTCAATCATGATGAATGTAATCATGATTGAAATTGAAAAAAATAATTATGTTTACAATTTTTTTTATGATTAATTCAATCTGAAGTAAATCAATCGCGATTACTTTAATCATTAATCTAATTATACAGACGAAAATTAAATATGGCCGTTATTTAACTTTCTCAATTCCCATTAAGGACTAGCTGTACCATATTGCACCATAATAGCTTCCAATCATTTTGTTGTTAGAGTTCCAGTATTTTTAAAGAGAAATATTCGTTTTATTTGATGACAGAAATTCTCCAGTAAAATGGGACAAAGTTGTCTTTGTGAAAAATTGGTGCGAAATGCAATTTTTACATTTTTAACAGAAAAATAATTCCGTTCTTGATGGGTTAAATTCGTGTTATTAAGGATCACTGCATGATTTTCTTGATTAAAAATTATACAGGGTCACATAAAATTATCCAGATACACACAGGTCAAAATGTGTAAATCATTTAGATTAGAATTGACTGTTGAGACCCTTTTTATAAAACTGGTATAATTTTCTTTTGTAATTATTATAGGCAAAGGCGAACAATGTTATCAAATAATAAAATTTTCAAAAAACTAACAAAAATTAAATTATGTTTATATTACAAAAAATCTTGCGACAAATTGGAGAAGAAAGAATATATTATAAACAAAATATAACAGTTCAATGTTGGCTGTCCATCCTAAATTGTAAGAATTAAGCATTAGCGTTGGTCTTTATTTTTTCACATTCACCAAAATGAATCTTTCAGACTTACTCACAAACCAATTGATATCGTGAATATACTCATGATATATTTGTAGACAATTTTTAAACATTTCAAAGAATTATAAATGAAAGATTCTGAATCAGATAACTAATTTGTTGCTTCAAATGGCGTTCAAATAAACATAAAATATTATGCTTTTATTATAAAGACGTTGCATCAAACTGAAAAATAAAGAATATATTATAAGCAAAATGTAACAGTTTGATGTTGGCTTTACACCATACTATAGGAAAAAATCATCAGGGTTGCTCTTCATTTTTACCCCCTCTCACCAAAGCGAATCCTTAAAATATACTCACAAACCAATTAATTTCAGATGTTTTAAATTTTTTAAAGTAAATACACGTTTGATAATATTTTTTTTACGAATTTTACTAATTAATGAACGTGTTTTCGTGGCTTCCATAATTTGGAAATCCGTTCGAAACAGGCACTTTGACCCATTTTCTTAAAAATGATCTTTGTTTTATCGGAAAATGAATAATTTTGTTCCACTCTTTTGTATTTAACCCTTAACTCCTGTTAGCAGTCTTACAGACCGCTTCTTTTTTATGTTTAAGCCATGTTAGTGTATTTTTCAATCTGTTTCCTGATATCTTGGTAGGATATTAGTAGAATGGAGCGCCAATTCATTATTTTAACTGTACTATCACGTTTTCAAGTTACGACATGAAACTAGCTTTATTTGCTACAAAGGTAGTTTTATTAAAATCTGCCTGTTCGTTTTTATGTCAATGTTACACCTCCTAAAATATGGAACGATGGGCAATATCAAAAACAGACATTTTAAGAAGTTTTTGTAATGTATTATTTTTCTCATTATCAATCAATATTTAGTATTTAACGATTAATCATCTAATATTTCAATAATGTTTTCTCTGTGTTGTAAGAACGAACTGTGGTAGAGCGGGCGCCAGCGACAAAAATGACTACGTCTTCGACTTATGGGATTAAATTGTGATATAATACAAAGTTATTATCAATAAATGAAAAAATGACTTGCCCGCCTCAGTAGTTTGGTACGATATGAGCAGAACGGGGTGATTTTGTACCAATAGGCGATTGGATGGAACTATTATGTTACCGATTTACGACAATATTCTTTAACATATTATATATCTTGACTTGTAAAATACAAATTTTTCAATCTGCTTCCTGATATCTTGGTTCAATATTAGTAGAATTGAGCGCCAATTCGTTATTTTAACTGTACGATCACGTTTTCGAGTTACGGCATAAAACTTTAGCTTGCGATCTCTCTTAATTAGTACATTGCAAATATTTCAATCTGCTTCGGGATATCTTGATATGATATTAGCAGAACGCGCCGCAAATTCGTCATTTTGACAGTACTTTCACGCCATCAAGTTTAGAGATGGCATTGTTGCCAAATTAAAGCTTAAAAAATAATTATTTATAACTACTTGAAGGGCAGTGGGATATAATATACCACACTTAATTTTAATTCCCAAACGCTGCAACACCGGAATTTTACAATCAAATTTTACTTTTATAATATATGTGTAAAAAAGCTTTTACTCATTTGGAAATAAATTTGTCGTTAAATCCAGGTGAGAATCAATGCTTTCAACATTTTAGAAACATAACTACATTGCCTCTGAAAGGGTTAAAATATTTATTTTACAGTCTAAATGTAAGAAAATACCCAGTCCACACCCTTTTTTTCTTCAAACTGTTGGAATTATCACAGAAGATTTCACCGGAATTTTTTTAAGTAATTTTAATTAAGTTAAGTACATCAAACAGAGGAGTCAATCAGGACTAGGGTTTTTAACTCATCAGATAACCAAAGTGGATTCAAACTCATTCATTACTCACACACTTGTTCCATTGTAACCATATCGTACCACTGTTGCCAGTGGACTGCTTTTTTTAATTTAGTTTTCTTGATTACCGCCAGTTTTTCGAGAAAGTCGAATTCGACCGATTTAATGGCAGATTAAATAAGCCGAACACAAGGCAAATTATACCATTTTAAAAAGGTGGTACCAATCAAACAATCTCAATTCTAAAAAAGGTACCCCACTGGCGACACTGTATTGTACCCGAATCTGAAATTTCTGCTTAAAGGTTTCAACCGGAAAGGAAATTTCAACCTGAAACGCCACCTTAACACGAAGTATCACACCCGAACACAACTCAAACTCGAAGTGAAAGAATATTAATCTATATTTAAAATATATTATTGAAAAGTAGTTTGCAACTATACCTCTAATATCAATTCGATCATTTTTGCATAAAAACGATCCTATATACACTCAATTATATTAAAATATATAGTGTGTTTCATTTGATAAATATTCAGGACTTTCTTTTGAAAAATCGGTCAAACTAAGATCGTTTTCAAAAAACCAAACACAAAATATTTAAAGTCAACCCTTCCCAAGCCAATCCACTTGTTGGATCAGGTAAAATTGTACCCGACCAGATACAGGACTTTAGCTGCGAACCCAGGGCGGAAAAAAGCAGAAGAAACATGAGAAAAAATAAAGAAAATAAAAGGGAAAAGCCGGAGCAAAACATGACGGTTTTAATCGTTAATAATTAATTATAGATTAATCAATTCGATTGAGAATCGATTTAATCGTTAATCGGAGAGAGGGATTGTAATTAAATTAATCTTTAATCATGAGTCTATGAGTAGGATTGAAACGAAGTTCAATCGTCAATCTTTAGTCATGATTAAACATTTAATCGTTAGTTTTCAATCGTTAATCAAATTAAAATTTTCACCACCCTGAGTGCAAAAATCTAGGCATCAATGGGCCGATTCCCACCACTAAATTTTTAGTATTCTTCGCCTAATATGAATACTGATAAAATTTAAGTGAAATATACTAATAAAATTTGACGAAGAATAGTAATAAAATTTAGTGGTGGGAATCAGCCCATTGGAGCCTAGATTTTTGCACCCCTGGTTTAAAAGCATCTGTATTTTTATATAGTATTCGTAATGATTCTATTACTGCTACATTTTGATTTTGAATATTAGAGTATAGTAAGATAACATCATATCATTTCTTCGCTCAAGCAAATGAATGGAAATATTATACTATTTTTAACTAACATAAAATGTATTAATAAAGTATCTGAAATTACGTTTACAGTACTGAAGTGAAGAGATTTTTAAAAATCACTTTTTCATACGATGCACAATGCATAAATGCCAAGTGTTATGGGTTTTTTATTGCACGTTTTCGCTATAGAAAAATATAACTTCCTTAATCGCAGAATAATGCCACGAAAGAAGTCGTATTTTTCTATAAATAAAAAGGTTGTATTCAGAATTCCACTTTTAGTGCCCATGGCAAGGTCTGATTTTTAGCGCCTATGACAAGGTATGATTTTCAATCAAGCAAATGTTGTCTTTCATGAATTGGTAATTTAGTTTTTTGTTTAAAAATGTATTTGGCATCTTTTATATAAGAAAAATATTTACCCATATAATGATAGTTATCGGCTGCATTAATATTTACTGAATATCTCAGGAAAATTAATGTTAGTTTACCTCCAGTTTCAAAAGCGAAAAAAAAATTAGTGTCTTTTGATCAGATATTTTTATAGAATTGAATGTAACAACAATACAATGGCGGACAAAAGATAAGGAAGAATATGATTTACAATAATTGTCTTCACAAAAACTAAGGTAGCCAAGGCCAGATTACCAACGGGGCAAACTTCCCCAGCAGAAATGAATAGAAATGTTTGCCTTATCAGAGCTCACAAACGATCCACTTTTTGAATACCGTTACTTTCTTAGAAAAATTTTATTTTTAGATTTTTTTTACAAATTTTGCAGAAACCACCTTCGGATGTTAAATTAAGCGGAAAATTTGCAAAAACCTACCATGACATTTTCTGTTAAAAAATATCGGTATCCAGTTGGCGGACCATTTGGGAAGCCTGCTTATTCGTGACAGAAATTCTGCATGAATACGTGTTGAAGAGAAATATGCATGGCTCAGTTATATTAATTATTTAAGATTTTTATCCTTTAATTTCCCTTCTAATTGCTGCCCATTCCAACATAACCCTTTTGCTGGGACAAGTTGATCAAAATTAAAGCTTAGCATTAAATACATAAAGGTTTCTCTGGGGTTGGCTAATAGAATAAATTAATTTACCAAGAAAATAATAATAAAAATAATCCTTAGAGATTAAATTTTGAATATATTCCTACATTGCATTGTGTAATTTCGAAGTAGCCCATTACCCTTTTTGAGAATGATCATTCTTGCCCCTAGCTGACTTTTAAAGTGGAAACCTAAATAAACAAACACATACTAGGTAATTAATATGAGAAAACTCCAAATAATTAACATTATTATTTATTTACAATATTTACAGTCATTTAAAGAAAAAAAAATTATCAGAACACATCTGATTTAATTTCCTAACAAAATTTCTCCAATAATATTGGCATTAACACTCTTATCCTTGCAAAGGATACTTATATTTAATTTTTTTTATATATTTAAATTGATCTTTGGCAACATTAATTGTTTACAATTAAGATTATGACTTCCATTTGTGACTAAGGTCACACTACCAGCTTCTGTTCTAATATTTTGATAAAATCAAATAAACTTGGGAATTACTTTGGACAGATTCATATTTACCTCCAGTCATTGATTGAAGAAGGTTTCTCTTTGGACCAGAGCACTTTTTCAGCTAACTAAATAGCGCTGCACTTATTGAAAATGTTCATTTCACAAAACTTAAATTAAATTCACCACTCCATATATGTTATTCGTGTTCGTTGTTTTCTTACCATCAAATTACCACTCACTCTATTTTCCTCTTTCGGACCGCACAAACCTCATCGCATCATTTTATTTCACCTCTTACTTTCACAAAATGGCTTATAATTGTAGACAGCGAGTCTCTGGTCATAAATTTGCCATCCTATATCTTTCAGCTGAGGCGACTTATGGGAAAGACCTGATAATGTAATTTCCTTACATTAATACAGAATTTAAGTAAGGCAAAAATATCTATTAAAATTTACTATTGGAAATATGCCCTGTTGGTGATCAGGCCCTGGGCTAGCAAACGACATGTGAAAAAAAAGTACAGCTGCCTCATTATGAGGTGCATGACACGCATGCAAATTTCTTTTTCGGCATAATTGGGCCACGTTATTGAGCTCATAAAGGACTTAATGTATTCGGTGTATGTACAAAATTGTTCTTGAAATTCTGAACAGGAAGAAATCAGTTGTCAATTTTGAAAATGTGAGTATGTCTTCTAGAGAACATTTACTAGATAATTTCACGCGCGCAAATAAACAGAACTGACAGTAAGATTTCTTCTAATCGCGCTAAATTGACCACATAAACAACACGGTTCTACATATGTAGTTCTTTGTACAATAACACCATATTAATATTCTTTAACGATTGGTCCATTTTTACGAAAGTAAAAGGCCAAAAAGGAGCAAAAACGAGAACAACAAGCATAAATAGAAATACATCCTTTTTGTATCATAATTATACAGAAACTGGACATCTGCATTGCATTGATACCCCCCCCCCCCCACGCAAAAAAAATAAAAAATAAAATCAAGACATTCTGTCAAGAATTATTTCTGGAGACATAGGAAAAACGGATGAAAACGGATAGTATAACGCCCTTCGTTAAAAGTGGGTTAAAAAGGAGATTTGAATTTTTTAATATAAAATATAAACGTATAATGATAGCGGTAATATTTAATAGATTCTATTTGCGGCATTTAAAAATCTAATAACAATAGTGATAGAATAGTAGCAATATTTCTATATACCAAAAAAATATATGAAGAGTTGAGAATGTTTAAATTTAATAGTTATTTATTTGTTTGTATCAAAACTATTTTCGCTTTTTTAATGCTTTTACACCAAAGCATGTAGCTGGTACTTTCTCACCCCTCTTGTAACGTAAAATGCTATTTAACCCTTTTTATCATGACGGTACTTATAAGTACCACTTTAACCCCTTCGCGACAAGCGTCTTTTACAGAATTTTTAATCTGTTACCACCGGTTTTTCAAATGAGAAATTTTCACCTAATTGAATCGCAAAAATGCTATGATTAGATCAGGAAAACTTTACAAAAAAAGTAACTGGTGGGAATAATAGAGGATTCTGGGAATCTAAAAAGTAGCTGGAAAATTAATTCAGGATATACAGGGTTAAGAGGATATATGTCCCTCTATGTTCTATAATTGTACAGGCTTATTTTTGAATTTTTAGTTCACATAATGAGTATACAATTGTAACGATTTTTTGTTTATTAAGCAGTGTTGCCAGTACGCTACTTTTTCAAAATTCAGTGTTCTTGACTGCTACCAGTTTTTTGAGAAAGTAAAATTCCCTAATTTAATGACAGAATAAAGAAGACGAAAACAAGCCTAATTATACTATTTCGAAAAAGTGGTGCCAATCAAGCAATCTGAATTAAGGAAAAGTATCCCACTGGCAACACTGATCTTAAGGCATAAATTTAAATTGGGCATCTAAACTCGTGCCAGGACAAGAGTAGTGTACGGGGCAGTTCAAAACAAATATAAACGTTTTAAAAAAGGGGATCTCAACCTTGAAATCAAACCCATAAATGACAGGCCATCAAATTTGAATTTTGACCACTTGAAGAGAGAAAAATTCCATTCCCCACAATTAGAGATGTAACATTTCCGAAAATTTTGAAGTGGCGGAAAAAAAAACAGTTTTTTCCAGTTTTTTTCTGGAAAAACTGGAAATTTTGGAAAAATTGAATTCTTACAAATGTTTCTCAAAAATAAGTTATATTTTCTTAAAATATATAAAATAATAAACATTTTTTAAATTTCTGCATACTAAAGAAAATATTTTTTTTCACTTTACATGAATATATTACAAAAAAAGGAAAAAAAGGCCAGCTTTTAAAAGTTAGCCTTTCAGTCTCAGAATTTTCACAGTAGCTTTTCTTTCTTATTTTGACCCCATTGTTTGTAATATATTATGTCTCTGTTGAAATGATTTTTCATTTGCATTTGTTCAATTACCAGTAGAGATAATTAAACAAAAAATAATCGTATGAGTTTCAACCAGTATATTACTGCAGTTTATAAGCAAATTTAAGTCCTCTCTACATAGTATTGCTTTGTATATAAATGATGATATTTTAAAGAAACAAATTATTGTAGTTGTGACATAATAAATATTATAATTTTTATATCTCCTATTGCTTAAAAATGGATAATAATTCACAATATTATAAATTTATTTTCGTAACAATTAGAATTTTCATTTATTGTGTATTTAGTTTTCGTATAGCTTTCCACTCTAAACCTAAACCAACCCTATGTTTTGGTTTTAGTTTAAGTTTTAAATTCTTAATGTGAAAGTAAATATTATATATATATTTAACAAAAAAAAAATTACAAATCTAAATAACATGATCCTACTGTTTTTCTCTGTCTAGTAAACATGTCTTTTAGCTCAGTTTAATATTTTCAACCTTTATTTGATTTATAATTTGTTTTTTTTTATAAAATTCTGCATTTAGACCAAAATACTGCATTTTCTACAGAACTGTACTTTGATTCAACTCCACATTTTCGTGCACCATTTCATGTTGCATTCACCGAGATGATGTTTTCTGTGACCTATATACAGGGACCTTACTCTTCTACCGCCAATTGCTCTCCTGAACAATTCCTTGATGTACCAGTCGTGTTTTGCTTGACTTAGACATACCTTTGTTAATGTGCTTCTAATTTTACTTCAAATTTCTTCATAACTATAGCTTTCTAGTCTACACTTAAAAATATTGTTACACATTGATTTCTGGGTAACTAATCAACTCTTTGTGATGTGTTGTTAATTTTATTATGCTTTACTAGCTCAAAAATTGAAAGGTAGCAAAGAACTTTAGCAACTTGATGCAATCATAACAAATAGTGAAAAAATTCTTCCTATAAGTACCAAAATATGGCATATATATATTTTTGAAATACTACCCTAGTTTTGATTGACACATTAAACAAATAAAATGGGATCTGTCTCTCACTCCAAACATTCATATGCATTGGCTACATTGAAGAAAAACAAAAACCATTATCATCAACCTAACCAGTTTTATTGCCTTTTTCTAATTATTTGGCTATAACATTTGACAAATTAATTACAATTGAACAAACTGTATTGCATGATATTTTCGAATAAATTTTCTTACCAGTGGTATATAGCTTTTATGGTATTACTAAGAAATGTTGGGTGTTATAAGCCATCAAACTTCAAAAAATATTTTTCTCAAAAGGTTTCTACATTTTTGGCCACTACTGTATATACAGCTAGATAAGAGATTCATTGGCGATTTCAGCTGTTATGTGACATGTTTTGTTATTCTAAAATCATCACATTTCTGGAGGATTCAGAGTGAAGATTGAAAATTATTCTGAATTTTTTGAAGGGTCCTATGTTTTAAGTATGAAAAAATTGAAAAGGATTTTTCTTTAAAAGACTCAAGTTCTTCCTAAACTGCTTACAGATCGTATTTTCTATGTTAAAATTTTCATGGGAAACACTGAACATGAAAAAAAAAACAAAGAAAGAATATTAGAATGCAGCCATAATAACATTTTGAATATATTATTTTATAAATTAAATTTCAATTTTTCCAATTCGGAAAAAATTGAAAAGTACCCCTTCGGAAAAAAACGGAAAATAACCAGTTTTTTTCCCAAAGTTTCCGGTTTTTTTAGCATTCCCATCTCTACCCACAATCAATTTTTATGCTAAAAATTAACAAAACTACACATTAAAAAATTAATAATTTTTGAATGTGTAGTTCTATATATATATATACTTGATTTAAATTAAAAATAGAAATATATGGAAACCAAAATTTTCATAAATAACACGTCCTCACTCCCTCCAATTTACTCCTGCATTTGATGTCTTGGACCGGGACGAACTAGTCCATGCATAACGATGGTATTCTGAAAGTTACTGGAAAAAATAAAAACAATTCTGATAATTTCAATGGTATGCTGTGTTTTGCATCAGCATTTTGCATAGTTTACACATATATCATTAATTAGTGCCTAATCATTTATTGTAATAAAATGATAAAAATAACAAATAAAAATAAAAACGAACTTAATGAAAATATTACAAAACAGTTTGCCTCAAACCATGATCATTCCAAAAAAAATCTGTTTATTAGTGACTTATACTTGAAGTTTTTTTTCGTCTTTTTTTGGAACAAAAGTTAACGTCATCTTAACAAGTAATTTAATTATTGTTTTCTTTAATTAAATACAAAGAAATTCAGAGTTAATTAACCCATTCGGGACCATGGTACCATATATGCAACCTCAAAAATAGCATACAGTATTTGTTTTAGGCACCAGTAAAAAATAAAAGTAATATCTGCTTTCTCATATTAGAGTATTTTTGTGATAGTTTAAGTAAAGATAGCTTTTTATTAAAAAGTGGTGCCAAACGAGTAAAATTTGTGTAAAAGCCGCCGGTCCCGAAGGGATCTACAGGAGTCATCTACAGGAAAACTATGCAATGTTTGAGAAATTGAATAATTTTATTTTTAAAAAAGTTTTTTTTTAATCTATAATCTCGAATGTTTTTTTACCCAATTTCAAATTCAAAAGAGAATTCAGTTAAAAAAAAAATGTTTTTAACCCTTTCAGGGGAAAGCATTTGTGCTCCTGTAACGTTGAATTTCCACCGGAATTTAGTAAAGAATTTAGTTCAAAATAAGAATAAGCAATTTTTCAACTGTTTCTCGTCAAAGTTAAAAAAGTAAAATTTAATTAAAAGTTTCTGGTTTGAATCGGATTAAAATTAGGTGGTATAAAATCTATACCCCCGCCCTTCAAAGGGTTAAACGAATATTTATTATTACATCCCATAGCTGCCAACTTTTACGCTTTTTTCCTACCACAAAAATTTTACAGTAAATTTTTACTTTTTTAATCGCAATAAAATCGCAATTTTTTTTTAAATTTTTAGTGGTAGCAAAAAAGCGTAAAAGTTAGCAGCTACGATATCCATGTTCTTTTTCAAGTTAAAAAAATCGATATTTAAGGACTATCTGTTAACCCGGGAGAAGTCGCATGGGGTATGACATACCCCGTGTGCGTGCGGATTTTACAATTGTCACCACTACTTTTCGAAATGTAATCTTTAGCGTATTTTATCCTACAATTTGTAACAGTTGTCACTGCCTAAATAAGTTGAGAATTATTGTTTGTATATATTGGTGACAAAGTAAAAACTATTCATACCCTAGATATGCGCGATTTCTCCCGAGTTAACAATAGCATTACAAGAGCTTTTTGTTTTTATACACTTTTGTGATTGTGTAATTTGGGGTGTTTATATTATTTTTAGTTAATTTGAGATTGTATTTACTAATTCCAATTACAAATTTGGGCAACGGAGCATTTTCATTTAAAGGCATTGCTGACCCGTCACGAATATACTGTTGTTTTCATAACCATAGATTAACAGTACGCTTAGTTCAAACTATGCAAATTTTCGTCTATGAAATGTTGGTAACTTTTCTCAGAAAAACATATATTTACATCATATATGTCATATATTTTGTCAGACTTTGATAAACGTTTCGTAAAATTTTACATTGAAATATATTTACTGATGCAAAAACTTGAAAAACTATCTGCACTACACGTGGACTAACGACTTTCTGAAGAGGGAGGGCTTATGTTGTTACAAAACCTAAATTTTATATTGAATTACTGGTCAACAATGTGCTAAGAAGAAATATTGATCTTCAGCGTTGTGCTGTACTATTGTTCTGTTTCTTGCTCACTTATGCTCCCTGACTGACAGATACGTTAAACTAGATCTCTAAAATACTGGGTAATGGGTTGTAGCTGCTGCTGAACGTGCACCGAGAAAGATGATTGACTTCTGCCCTACAAGTTTCCCATAATTTTGATCTTTATTGGTAAGAAGAATCAGTTGGTTCCCCACATACCACAGTTTCAGAAAGTTTTTTATATAAATAAACCGTTTTTGCAAGATAGATAGAATTTAATACATAACTTGTTTTCGTCTTAAACCATATTAAGGATATTCTTTATAAGAAAACGAGTTACCAAACATGACCCGCAAGAGTCAAAATCCAAACCGATACCAACATGAACACCAAAACGATAGAGTGAAACTAACCGTCAACAAAAAAGATTATTGCGAAGCGAACCTGACACCCCAGGTCTGGTCGGTACCAGATGAAATCGAATTACCCGACTAGATGCAGGATTGTTATCTACATTCATTTTAAATCTCATTGTTGTGAATATCTTTGATTTTGACGCTCATTAGAAGATGATATATTAAAATTTTTGAGGTGCCCTTTTTAAAAAAAAACTACGCACGATACGACAACTATTTTGAAAACCTAGATTAGTGTTGTGGATGTTAACACCATATTAAAATTTCCCCGTTTTACCATATACCAATGACTCAGATTTTGTTTTATATGAATAAACCGTTTTTTCAAGAAAAATAGAATTTAATGCATGATATGTTTTTGTCTTAAAATATATTAAGGATATTCTTTATAATAAAACGAATTGATAAACCTGATCTGCAAAAGTCAAAATCCAAACCGATATCAAAACGAACACCAAAACGATACAGTGAAACTGACCCTCAACGAAAAAGGTTATTGCGAAGCCAGCCTGACACCGCAGGTCTGGTCGAGACCGATGAAATTGCGTTACCCGACTAGATGCAGGATTGTAGTCTAAATTCATTTTAAATATCATTGTTGTGAATATCTTTGATTGTGACGCTCTGTGGAAGATGATATATTAATGTATTTGAGGTTTTGTTTAAAAAAAAAAAAAAAGAAGAAAAAAAAAACTACGACGAATATTTTGAAAACATAAAGTAGTGTTGCGGACGTTAACACCATATTAAAATTTCATAACGATTGATCAATTTTTACTGAAGTTAAATTCTATATGGTCAGAAAAATACATGAAAACAGACACAAAGAGAAACATTTCGTTTTTAGATCCTATGATATTGAAACGGTACAAACAGTGGAACAAGATCTTTCCACCATAAAAAAGTTTGGAAATAGCACCATCCGTTGAAAGTAATACCTGAACATACAGAAAAATAAAAATGATACAGACGAAAAATTTAACTTCCTTCGCTGCAAGTCGGTTAAAAATTAATTCTAAGTTGATTTATGCTAAACAAATATACGGCAACATTTATAATTACCCGTACCAGAAAAAATAAATAGTTAATTCTGTATAAAATAAATTAAAAATCTACACCGTTGCTTTTAAAAATTCGATGCTCGTTCTCGTAAAAGCTGTTCATGTGAGACAACTTGGTAAAGTGATTGCAAAGATTCTTATTCAATACCACTTGTGTTACCGAAGTTCTGGTATTGACACGTAATTCATAGATCAGGAGCCTCAACGACAGCTCTAAAAGTCATGGTTTTTAAATCTTACTTTTCATATTATTTAGCATCTTACAATTCGCAATTTATTTGTTTTATATTACATACATATTTATAGGCTTATACCATACTTCGGAGGTTTCAGAAATTAGAACCGTTCAATTAAAGACGGTTTACGCATTGATATTCTAAAATTCTTATGAACTTCTTATTCATGTAACTTCTACTATATATATAAAACACAAACGGAAATTTCGTTCCGTTCCTTTATAACTCGAGTTCATCCGCATGGATTTGGATGGAACTTGCTCTGTTCGAGAGATAATTTTTCAGGGAAGGTTTTAGTATATAACACAACGTTCTATGTATATTAGTTATATAATTATGATAGAAAGTTCTGTTATTTTGGCCGAAAAGATTACCATTGCTATTTTTTTTGGCGATCATTACTGTTGCAGAAAGAAATGAAAAGGCTGTACATGTCGATAAATTAATGAAAAACTGTTGCCAATTTTATTTTTTTTTTTTTAAAGAAAGAAAGAAACAAAAAAGAAAGATAAAGAAAAAAAAAGTTTGGATAAGAGAATATTGTAAAACGAAAATATTTAATTTAAACATGATTGGGAATGTTCGTAATGCTTAAAATATTATTAAAGGGGCCAGATTTCTATATTGAAACAATATTTGGCGATGTATCTTTTGTTTTTGGCGATTTTGATTTTACTTTGACCCCAAACAATTTTTTAGCACTTTCCAACCTAGTTGAAAAGTGCTTATGACTTCGGTTTGTCTGGCCGTAAGGCCGTATGGTCGTCTGTCCGTGCTCTAACTCCAGTAAATATGCTCGGATTGCTCTGCAATTTTTATATGTTATTGTCGTTAGCTATAGCATGTTCCCTATTTCAACGGAAGTGTGTAGCACTTATAGTTTTTTTACAGGGACACTCAAAAGAATTCCGTTACATTGCGGTCTATGGGGAAAAATTATTTGCGGTTTATTTAAATAATGTTTCACTATTTTAAACGCATTGAAATTTATATATATCACTAAGGTGCATTAGAAGAAGCTTAATATGGAATAGGGTGTGCATACCACTTATAGTTACTATACAGGGACAGTCAAAAGAATTCCGTTACATTACGTCTATGGAGAAAAATCGTCTGCGGTTTATTTAAATAATGTTTCACTATTTTAAACGCATTGAAATTTATATATATTACTAAGGTGCATTACAAGAGGCTTACTACAGAATAGTGTGTGTATAGCAGTCATCGTTCATTTACAGGGACACACAAAATAATTATCTACTGTCTGTTAACAATAATTCCTGGAAGTGCGTTTTAAGCAACTGAACGCAATTTTAATTTTAACTCGTTTTTTTTCTATTACGTGGTGTGTATAAATTCTGTAGATCCTATACAGGGAAGCACAAAAGTTCGCGAACACATTTCCGTTTATTGACAGAAACTCCTGACGGAGAATTTTAAACTGTGCTACGCGTTTCCTAACTAAACTAAAATTTATCATCCTATATAGTATATATACAAATCTATAGATCATATACAGGGTTGAATAAAAGTACTCGGATACTTTTCCGAATATTGTATCTGTTCGAAATTCCTGAAATTATGTTTTTTAATATGTTATGCGTTTTCCAAATTGTTTACTTAGATGTTATCTTTTAGCTTATTAAACGGTATGTTTTGTAAAATTATTTTGGAAGCGTTGGAAAGTGCTACATAATCTATGCTTGGCGCATGATTTTTCGTTCTTGTTTTTTGTTGCAGAAAGAATTGAAATGGCTATACATCTGGAAAAATAAAAGAAAAAACTGTTACTAATTTTATTTTTTTTAAAAAGACAGAAAAGAAGAAAAAAAAGAAAAACAGTTTTGATGAGAGATTTTAAGCCAAAGGGTGTTTTTGTTTAACCTTTTGGCTTCGGGAACAGGAATCTACACTTGTTGTTTCCTTACGGAAAGATTAGGATGTCTGCTTCCCCCTTTTGAGTACAGGTGACAAACGCGGGGAGCCAGTAATTAGCACATCTGTTTCTCGTTAACCAAATCTGATCTCACCTGGGGATTTTTTCCCCGAATGTAAACGGAAGAAAACATATTATGGCTCCGCTTTACATGTGAATGATATTTAGGAAATACTTTTTTACTATGAAAATGTTGCTAAATTGCGGCAGTCAAATACAATTTGTGAGCAGTATAAATCAACGATTTCCTGAAAATTTAAATCTTTACCATATAATAAATAAAAGAAGATATATTCAAGCAAATCCAACTATACAAACTGAGTGTAACGTAAAAATGCCTCTTTGTTTAATTTTTTTATGGGGAATTTAATTTAATTAAATTTGAGTTTGGAATTATTTTACAGACACAATGCACTCTCGTCATCTAATAAAATTACATTTTTTTTTAATATTTAACAAAATATTTGTACTTATGTTTTTCTGCATGTGAATTCTTAAAGTATTAAGTTTATTGCACTGAATTTTTATTTTTCCAGCAATTCACGGACACGTAGGGTAAAGGTTAGGTCCAGTGTTGGGTACGACCGCGCTCATTGAACGAAAACTCGCGAACTTAGTTCACTTTCTGTGAACGTGAGTTGAACTTGACTCACTTTTTGATAAACGAACGTGAACTGAACGAAAGCTCAAAAAATCTGTGAGTTTGAACGAAATTTACAACTCAAACTCAATTTTTTTCATGATTTATTTAAAAAAATTCCAGCTGTTAAGAACATATTTTTCCCATTCAAATGCCATTTAGAGGCCTTCATGGACTCGGGACGGGTCGAGCCTGATCATCAGTTTTTCTGGGTCGTGCCTGGGTCTTGCTTTCTCTGGATGCGCTGGCCGGGCCCATCTGGACTTATTTCTGAACCTGTGCTTAATTCTTCCAAGAAGTCTGCACAAATACCATTATTCTACAATTAAAATTGCCTTTAAAGAATAATATATATACACATTTCTGGGGGGGGGGGATACAGTACTGTAAAACCTATAATAAGAATCTGTGTATGACGAAATCCTGTTTTAAACGGAAAAATTTCTTGATCAATTGCAAAATGGATATAATAATCCATTTGAAAATAAATAATACTTTGCAAGAGATGACAGACCTGGTAAAAATGGAACTAAACTATAACGATTTTTTTCTGTCCTATGTGATTTCGTCTTAGAAGGTTTTTCGATATAGAATTTTTCAGATTTTCAAGTCTCAAAGCCGTGTAAATGGATTAATGGTATTAATAATAATTCAGATATTTACATACAAATAGAGATCCATTAAAAAATCAATATAGTTTACAATAGGATATGTAGAAATAAATGTAGTACAAACAGTATTTTGGAACGAAGGTCCCTGTACTATGCAGTCTATGGTAGAGGTCTGCATGGGCCGAAATTTCAAGGCCTGGGCCCGGCCCGGTATAAAAGTTAAAACTTCGGTCCAAGCCTGGCCCGGTATAAAAGTTAAAACTTCGGCTCGAGCCCGGCCTGGCCCGGAAAAAAGTTAAAATCTCGGCCCGAGCCCGACCCGGCCCGAATGAATTTCTACAAAACATTTATTTTTACGTCGATTTGGTTAAAATTTTGTCTCGTACGAGGAGTTCTGACCAAAAATACTTATCTTTGCTTTTTATTGTCATGTTTAAAGTTTTCATTTTTACAGAAGTCATTGCGATATTTATTTTTTTAATGAATCGCTATTTGTTGTACGTAAATGTTTCAGTTATCATTAATATAGTTAATCCATATTCCATGTATTGGAGACTTAAAAATCTGAAAAATGCTATACAGTAAAATCTTTTAAGACGGAATTGCATAGGAAAGAAAAAAAATGCGTATAGACAAGTTCCCTTTTTAGCAGGTGTAAATGTATTATATATTCTTTTCTTACGTATTAGTATTTTCATTTTGCATGGATCAACATATTTTTCAGGTTAAGACAGGATTCCGTCATAGGCAGGTTCTTTTTCCCGCGTTTTACTATATTTTAATAAGCCTACAAATGTACTATTCTTAATAAAGAATAAAATTTAATGTTTAATTGTAGAATGATGGCGATTTAAAAATGTATTCATTTTTCGCAAAATTTTTTGGGCCAGGGCAAATTTGACTGATTTTTGAATGGACCAGGTCACGCCGATACAATTATTTTCATACGGGTTGGGTCAAAACCAGGACGGAAAACTTAGGCCCTTGAAGAGCTGGAAGAATGATACTAGTCCCGGTTCGGTACGGAAAAAGTAAGTTAGGTCCTGCCCGAGCCTTCAGAAAAAAGTATGGACCGGGCCCGGCCCTGAAAAGAATGCAGACTTGGCCCGGTCCGATTGCCGTCCGGAATGAAAACAGGCCCAATCCCTGCCCGTGAAGATCTCCGGTCTGTGGCACTTTTATTTAAAATGAACAATATAAACATGAAAAAAGACTGTAATAATTATATTTTTTTTGGTCAGAACTCCTCGCACAAGACAAAATTTTAAACACATGGACGTAAAAATAAATATCTGTACAGAACAATTAACACTATACAGGCTGCTGATGCATTTTATCTGTCATTTATAAAAACTATCATAAAGAAATTCCAAATTCTTCACAGAAAGTTGGAATAATTATTTTTGATTATTATAAGTATAAATCTTTCGTGAATAAGGTAAAGGAAAATTAGTATTGAAAATTTTATTCTCGAAATTTCTGAGTAAACAATCCGCCAGATTTAGCAATACTCTTTGTGGTATGTATAGTGGTTAAAAAGGCTCTGACTTGGCCTTAGAGGTTGACTTTTGTTTCGGATTCGGGTCGGTTTCGGATTGGGTTTTGACTCTTGCGGGTCGGGTTTGGGCAGACACGATTTTTCAAAAGAATGTGTCGAAAATAAAAAGGTTAAAAATCTATATGCCATAAGAACTCCATAGCGTACACACACGGAAAGCGAATATTTCTATTTAGCAAACTTTTCAGTTTTTAACACAATTATATATTTATATTGTACTGCTTTTCTGCATTTATATGGAAATTTTATTTTTTATGCAACATTCATGGATAAAGTACTTCTCTTCTTTATACATTTTGCTTTGGAGATACTTTTGGTTTTTCGTGTTTGGTCATCTGCAACAAAGCTTTAAAGCCCCTTTCCCTACCCACACCTCTCCAATTCTCTGAATCCTAATTGGAACCTTTTTGTATCAGAGGCCGGAAGGCCTCTTCTTTGTATATTCCGGAAAAAGCAACCCATCTTATTCTTATCTATTTAGTGATCAAATCGGACACTATTTGCCCTCTGCGTCAAAGCGTTAATTTATTGTCTTCTAGCTAGGCCAGAATCAGGAAGAGAAAATTTTCCGAGAAATTTCGTCCCCTGCTCAAAAAGAAGAAAGAGACCTCCGCCCTGCTACTGCCTGTGGATGGAGAGTGGCGTCTTTTTTTATCACACGCCATGCTAAGGTCTTCCTAAAAGGATTTTTAGGTTGTAAAGAATGAAAGTAAACAACGATTTTAGAGAAAGTGCAATTATCTATGGAAAATATTATACACTAAAAAATAATAATATTATAATTATAATTAATAATATTAGATTATAAATTCAAAAATGTGAGATTTTTTTCTATATCAGTTGGCGCAAAAAAATACAGCCCATCTTGAAAAACTATTGGGGGGGGGGGGGCTCACCTATGCTGTTTTTACCACTGAATACTGGACATCTGACAATCTATAAACACGTAATATGTCTACCTGTGCAATAAACTATCACAAACACTATATGTGTTTTGTGTGTGTCAGAAACGAATTGTAGATTAATATTTTCCATATTACGAGAGAAGAAAAAATGGTTCTTAACTGTACCGTAAAGAAAGAATAATCTATGATTGCAATTCTTATATACATTTTATTTCTCAAGCAATAAATTCAAAATACAGGGTGATTCTAAATTCATGGTATAAGCTTTAAGGCTTGGTACAGGACACTGTAACCATCATTTATTGTATAGGAATGTATGGGTGCAAATGACGTATTGAGGTACAAACACCAGGGGCCAATTTGGTCCTTTTTTTTACTTAAAAATTTCTCATTTATACCAGAAAATTCCTATATTATTACATAAAGGTCCTATACTGTTACTGATTACATACAGAAAAAATTCTTTGAAAATTTCCGGTATTAAATCACAATTTTTCAATTAAAAAACCCCCGCAAAACTGGCAAATCTGTCAAACATGAAAAGAAATAGGAATAAAGAATTTTTTTTCAAAAATTTTTATTTCATACCGGAAATTTTCAATGTAATCATGAAATGTCTGTCTTGAATAAAAAAAATAGAATAGCATAGGAATTTCTCATTCTTGGTTTTCGTAATGTTTAGGCTTTTTTTTGCGCTACTTACGACGAGTAACTTTTACTTTTTTATTTCTGATAATCCGACATAGAGTTGGGTTGGGTTGATTTATGACGGCCAATTATCAACACGAGGGATATAGGCCCTAGGGGGGAGTGCCCTCCGTGGGGGGTCTTTCTAAGAATCCGACATAGAGTCCTGCGCGGGTCAAGAGCTCTACCCGAACCCGAAAATTCTATCTGAAATCAGCACGCAATCCAACCTGAACCCGACAAAAATAATAAATTCGATCCGCAACCCGACCCGAACGCACCAAAATAATTGTCGGCGACCAGCAACCCGACCCGAACCCTAAATGAAAGGAAAGTAAATTCTGTTTTCATGCAATTGTGAAAAGTAACCTACATTTATATCTCTACTACCAATTTTATGTTTTTATAGAAAAAAAAAAAGACAAGTGTTTAATATTCCAATATTCATAAAATTCATTTTTAGCTCACAGGCTATCAAAGCCTGAGAGCTTATGTGCCCGCCGGTTCTGTACGTACGTATGTATGTATGTACGTAACGCGATAACTCTTCATAGAAATATCCGTTTACCTTCAAATTTTGTTTATAGGTTCACTGTGTTAAGGCGCTTACCTGATTAGTTTTCGGGATTGATTGGTTAAGTATAAAGGGGGGGGGACGAGGGGGGCTAATCCCCCCTTAATTTATACAAATGGGCTTTTCATGCAGAATTAATCGTTTACCTTCAAATTTTGTTTATAGGTTCACTGTGTTAAGGGGCTTCCCTGATTAGTTTTCGGGATTGATTGGTTAAGTATAAAGGGGGGGGGGAACGGGGGGAACGAGGGGGGATAATCCCCCCCTTAATTTATATAAATGGGTTTTTCATGCAGAATTATTCCGTTTACCTTCAAATTTTGTTTATAGGTTCACTGTGTTAAGGCGCTTACCTGATTAGTTTTCGGGATTGATTGGTTAAGTATAAAGGGGGGGGGGACGAGGGGGGCTAATCCCCCCTTAATTTATACAAATGGGCTTTTCATGCAGAATTAATCGTTTACCTTCAAATTTTGTTTATAGGTTCACTGTGTTAAGGGGCTTCCCTGATTAGTTTTCGGGATTGATTGGTTAAGTATAAAGGGGGGGGGGACGAGGGGGGATAATCCCCCCCTTAATTTATATAAATGGGTTTTTCATGCAGAATTATTCCGTTTACCTTCAAATTTTGTTTATAGGTTCACTGTGTTAAGTATAAAGGGGGAGAACGGGGGGGGGCTAATCCCCCCTTAATTTATATAAATGGGTTTTTCATGCAGAATTATTCCGTTTTCCTTCAAATTTTGTTTACAGGTTCACTGTGTTAAGGCGCTTCCCTGATTAGTTTTCGGGATTGATTGGTTAAGTATAAAGGGGGGGGGACGGGGGGCTAATCCCCCCCTTAATTTATATAAATGGGTTTTTCATGCAGAATTATCCCATTTGCTTCAAAATTTGTTTATAGGTTCATTGGGTTAAGATGCTTCCCTAATTAGTTTTCGGGATTGATTGGTTAAGTATAAAGGGGGGGGGGGGACGGGGGGGGGCTAATCCCCCCTAATTTAGATAAATGGGTTTTTCATGCAGAATTATCCGATTTTCTTCAAATTTTGTATGTATATTCATTGTAATTAGAGACTTCCCTGATTAGTTTAAGGGGTTCATTAGTTAACTATGAGGGGGGGGGGTAACGGGGGGATGACCCCCCTTAATATATTGTTGATTTCTTTATTTTTCTCTTATTTCAGATTCTTTGAAATAAGAGTATAATATACAATTAGTGTGAATAGCCTGTGAGCTCAATGCCCTCAGTTTAACTGGGCAGTTTTCTTTTTATTTAATATTCAAATATAGTAAAACCTCTGAATAGTAGATACATCGGGATCATTGAATAGAGTCTTGCATCGGGTCAGGTTGCACAAATTTCTGTTTTCAGGTTTTAATGATTCTAAAATTCTTTTTGTAGGTTGGGTAGCATAGAATAATTCTTGCGATCGGGTTGTTTGCATTTTCAGAAAAAGTTTGAGCACAACTATATTTCAGATGAAAATAAATAAGTTTTGGAGTATGAATGAGTATATATTCAAACTAGTACGAGAAGAAGGAAAAATACTTATTTTACCTTTTTTATATCATGTTTATATTCTTCATTTAAAAAAAATGTGTTCTGAGATGTGGTATTTATTTTTTAAATGCATCTGATTATATGTAAATATCACAGTTACCATTAATATCGTTAATCCACTTTCTATGGCTTGGAGATTTAAAAATTAAAAAAATTCTATACAATAAAATCTTCTAAGGCGGAATTACATAGGAAAGAACAAAAATCCGTCATGGGCTGGTTCCCCTATGAGCAAGTTCATCGTCTGTTGTAAATGCATTACATCCTTTCCACAAGTACTGTAATCCTCATTTTACATAGATCAACGTTTTGTTAAACACGGGATTCCGTCATAGGCAGGTTCTTTTTCTCAGGTTATACCATATTTTGATTTTATTGCCTAGAAATATGTGTACCCATCTTATATATGTATATATATATATTAACTTTGTCGTATTCTGTCTACACTTTATTACTATTATCTCTTTGGAGATTTAGTTAGAATGTTACAAGAACTTTATTAATGTTTTTTGAAATTCAAAGACATTATATATATATATATATATATATATATATATATATATCAATTTTTATTGTGGAATAATAGCGATTTAAAAATACGTGCATTTTTAGAAAAAAAAAATTGGGGCATGGCCAAATTTTACTGATATTTTTATTGGACAGGCCAGAGCCGTGCCCGGTCCAACGATTTTCATATGAGCTGGGACTGAAAATTTCTGCCTGTTCAGACCTCAAGAAGAATGCAGTCCAGCCCCGACGGCAATAAATCTAGTCCGGCCCATCTGTGTCCGAGCCTCTAGAAAAAAGTAATCCCCAAACGAAGCTCAGACCGAGTGTCGGGAAGGAAAATTGGGCCGGGCCCATGAAGACCCTTACATTGAATAACCGATTAGTTCACAAAATTTTGTAGATTTGGACGATAAAGTTCTAATATATTTAAAAAAAAAAAAAAAAAAAAAAAAAAAAAAGAGTTTTTAGTGAACTTTGTTCACTTTCATAAATGAGTTTGAGTTGAGCGCGTTCGTTTGAAAAATTTTGAATTTGAACGCGAACTTGACTAATTTTTGAGAAAATGAACTTGAGTTTGAACTAGTTCGGGTTTTTTGCGAGCGTGCCCAACACTGGTTAGGTCATAACTATATAACAATCTTTAGCGTTTAAATTTTTAAATTGCGATATGTATATTTTTTAAATAAAATTTTCCATTAAATATAGTTAAAAAAATTATTATAGTTTTACATATTATGTGTTTGAAATATCTCATACTTTAAATAAAATAAATTAGTAAAAATTGTTTTTAGTATAAAATAAGCTATAAAACGTATATACCTCTTTATAAACTTAGAATTTTAATCCCTTTCATAAATGGTACTATTTAGTTTGTAAGGGTATACCAAAAATTAAAATAAATATTTTTTGTTTAAATTTAATCATGGAAATACTTCTATTATTAAGTAGAAGATGGAAGTTAATGTTCATTATTAATTAGATAATAGTGATTAAAAGGCGGAATATTTGTTAAAGTATGTGCAGTAAAATCTAGAATTTCACGCAATAATGATGATCAGATAATGATGGAAATAACCATAAACATACAAAGAAAAAAATATTTTTATACGGGTAAAGGCAAGATTTGGCATTAGAAAGACCACTTTGAGCCACATTTTCATTGAAAGCCATTCTTGGAATACGAAATTGTGTAAAAAAAAATATTTTTAAATCTTGCCTAAGAAAAACAAAATCTTTCCATTCTTTGAATTTAAGGCCCCACCAGTGGCTGAGAGGATCTGCTCTCGAAGCTGGTAGACGGGAGGTGCTAGGTTCGATCCCAATCGCGCCCGTCGGCCTAATCGTTCGGAGTTTTCATGGTTTTCTTCGAGCCGTGGATTTATCCATGCGTAAATACGGATTAGGTTCCCTTAGAAAGACCTCCACGAAGGGCACTCCCCCGGGCCTATATCCCAAGTGTCGATAATTGCCCGTCAAATAATCAACTCAACCCAACCCAACTCTTTAAATTTAAATTGTGCAAATAGGAAATGCAAATTTCTATTCACGGCTAAGTATTAGAAAGAAACCTTTATAACTATATTATGTTAAAAAGTGTAGGTGATTTTTATAAAGTGTTATTAAATGATGTTGAAATATGTTTGACGTAGATGATTCAATATTAATTAACAATACAGATTTAAAATATTGTCCCTTGTATATATATAGAATGTTATTTTCTCTGAAAACAGAAAAAAAACTATTAATTAATTCTTTTATTAAAATTTATTCTATTACTTACTACCAAGCTTTTCCATAAAGTTTAAACAAATACTTTTAAAAATTGATGTATTTTTATAATATTCAGCCGCAGCAGGAGTGGCGCCCTGGCACAAGGCGCTGAACTTGACAAGCACTTAATTGTACCGTCAGCTAGCAGTACTGATAAACCTATCTTTAACAGAAGAATTAATTTTTTTTTCAAAACACTACATAAAATTGCTATGTCATATCTCAAAATTTTGATAAGTGAGATAAAAATTATTGGTACAATTTTTGTTATTTAAAGTTTTTAGTGTTTTCTGAAATGAAACTTATTCTCTGAAATAAGCACCATTATTAATATTAAATCATGATAAAATATTTCAAATTAAAAATACAATATCAAAATACTCGCACTTTTTTACGAGTGTACCAGAATGGGGGGGGGGGGGGCTTAGAGTGCTGAAGCTGTCTCTCCGAAAAATAAAGTCGTGGATACCGTACTGCATCGCTCATATATTATATTGTCTCTTTCACTGCAAACAGAATGTAAAACCCTTAATAATTATTATTATTACATTAAATAGAATTTATTCTATGCGAGATTAAATATGTGGAAGTTTCTTTACAAATTCGTGTGCAAGAATTATGAAATCATTAAATGTAATTTTCATTTTTCAACATACACTTAAACGAAATTTTTACACATATATGTGCTTTAAACAAGCACATATATGTGTAAAAATTTCGTTGTTAAAGTAAACTGATATTTTTCGCTTCAATCTATACTGATTAATATTTATTTTATAATATGCGAAGTTTAACATGACGGGATAAATTATGAATCAAATAGAGTAGGAATTCAAACTATGACAAGCTGTTTCTCGTTTTTTACAAATAAAAATCGGGATTTTCAGTCACTTTTACCCTAATGCGAACTGATATTGTCCCTAAAACTTTATTTTGCTTTCAAAGCAGGTAAGACACCTACTGTGTAAGTAGCTTTAAACGACTTCTCTACTTCCGCTTTTGGGGGTGTAAAAGATTGGGATTACGGCAATCCCTACCCCGTATTTTACGAAGGTTTTTTTCTTGGAATTACCGTTATCCCACCGTAATCAAAAGGTTAAGTGTACGACTGCATTTTTGTAGTATTTTTTTTTTGTACTTTTCGGTTAGCCGGGCGCCAGTGATATATATATATACATGTATATACAGTGAAACTTCCTTTTAACGAAGTTTTCTACTTAACGAAATTTTCTGCAGAACTTTGACTTTGAACACTTTGAGCATGTAAATTAATCTCCATATTACGAAAAATATATTCTATATAACGAAGTTTATTCCACTTTAGTACATATACAGAATCCAAACTAAGAGATTGCTGTTGCGATGGATATGCGAATTTATTTCAGCGGATTGTATGAAAATGAACACATTTAAATAATTTCCATTCTGTTTGGTGCTAAATAAAACAATATTTTTTCACACTAAGAAAAACACTTGTTATCATTACTCTCCCGCACCAAGACTCCAGCGCTGCCAGTTGGGGGAAGTGAAAATCTTCTTTTTACATTTAATGATATAGAAGATGGACGCAATGGTGTGAGATATATTGAAGCAAAAAATATTAGTTAGAGGCAGACGGTTACCATTTTGACCTTCCTTCACTGATAGATAACTGCTTTGTACATCCACAAGAACGTGCTTCAAAATTCAAATCAAAGAACATCAAAGTTATTTTTGTTCCTGCCAATACAACTTCTAAACTTCAGCCATTAGTCAAAAGAATAATAAAAAATCTTGAAGTACATTATCGAAAAAGACAGCAAAAGGACAATGTAGTGAAAACATTAGTTTGGGAACCTGTGTATCAGAGCTAATGAAAGCTTGAGCCTAAGCTTGGAAATGTGACGTGAATTTGTCGACTGTACACAACTGTTTTGTAAAAGACGTCTACATAATTGAAACTGAATCAAATGTTTCTGAATCCAATGCCCGTTTGTCACATCTGAAGGAAAAATTTCATGAATTTAAGTTGATTTCTATTTAACGAATTTTCTTCATAACGAAGTTTTTAAGTGTAACGATGAGACTTCGTTAAATGGAAGTTTCACTGTATATATATACACATATATCTACACAAATACATGTATATACATACATATATCTACAGAAATACATGTATATACATACATATATATATACACTTATATGTATGAATATATATATATATATATATATATATATATATATATATATATATCACTGGCTCCTGGCTAACCGAAAAGTACCTTTTTTTTATTCAAATCCAAACTATATTAATGGCAATATACTTCTATTTACTTCTATATATGAAATTTCGTCCCGGCTGCTTATAACTCGAGTTCTGCTGAATGGATTTTTCGTAGATCTTAAACTGTAAGATAATTTTTCAGGGAAGGCTTTATTGTTTAACATATCGTTCTACGTAGCTTAGTTATAGAATTATTCTGGGAAGTTCTATAATCAGATCAATCCGATTATGAAATATTAGCCTTTTTAACCCTTTCCGGCGCGGAGTAAGTCTATTTTTTAAATGATGAAATTATGGACTGACACCAGAATTTACAAAAGAATTCATTAGAAAATAAAAACCTGTTTATTTTCCCGTACTTTACAAAAGGAAAATTTTAATTAAATATTCTTGGTGCCGTTTGTCAGTTTTGGAATTAAAATTAGGTGTCCTTTTTGTGGATGCCGCCCGCTTAAGGGTTAAAAGATTTTGCCGAATGGATTTCGATGGAACCTACACTGTTAGATAATTTTCTAGGGAAAGTTTTATTATATAACATATCATTCTACGTTGCTTAGTTCTAGAATAATAAGAGGGAATTCGAAAATTGGGTGTGTTCAAATAATGCTATTTCATAATCTTTTTAATTCTTTTTTTTTTTTTTTTTTTTTTTTTTTTTTTTTGTTATTTTATTTTCATTTTTCACATGGAAAATTTTCTATTGAAAATAAATTGGTGAGTAAAAATTATTATTCCGAATTTTGATTTAGTATTGGCAACGATAAAGTAAATTTAACCATTTTAAAATTTTATACGAAAAAAATGTCCATTTATTCTATAGGAAAATAGTGAAATTTTGAATTATTAAGAAATGGTTGAAAATATACGTTTTATTTCTAATAATGTTATTTCATCTTGTTTTTAATTCTTAAATATTTTATTTCACTCTCATATTTCACGTGGAAAGGGTATAGCCAGGTTTCCTATTAAAATATGCCCTTGAGTCAACCAGATCGAGTCCTACATGAATCGGTAGCCCTTCAATAGAGATGTTTTTTTGCCAAGTTTGAAGCATATATCTCAAACGCATGGGCAGTTATGACTCTTTATGTGCGTTTTTGAAAAAGGTGCATTGTGAAGAAAGTAGTGATCGAATTTTCCCGAAAAAATCAAGGATGTGTAATATTAAAATACAAATAGTGGATATTATTTTCAGATTATTTTCTGCAAAATAGACAGTTTTATAAATTTTTTCTTGTTTTTAATTTAACTTTTTAATTAAGAATATATCGAAATTTTTCAGTGACCACCTTCATGTTTTTACCAAAATTACTACGATGTATGATGTATATTTGGTGTGAGTTTCAAATCTCTATGATGGTTGTATCACAGAAAAAGAATTAAAAATGTGTTCCAGGGCTGGGGGAGTTGCAAATTGCCTGTGTTATTACAAGTCCATACACAGTTCTATGAACAGTTTATGTATATAGTTATATTGTTGGTGGCAATCATTTGAAGGATACAATTGTGTTTTGTTACTTGACAGTTGACGGATTTTTTTAATAGTTTTCGGCTCAGTTTGACTGTTGTTGATTAATCGAAAACATTGTTAACATACTGAGGCAAACACAATCGAGGGAAACTTCCACCAGTAAATTTCAGTAAACATTTTTGCCTAATTTAAACGCTCTAGTCACAAAAACAATTACTGTCTTGAATAAGGACAAAATTTCTCTTAATTTTTACTGGTGGAAGATTATTCCGTTGTTAATCCGAGTCTGAACGGGAGACATGAATTCACGTCTTTTGGAGATCTGTAATTCAGCCTTTGTGTTTTATATGTTACATTATTTCTCAAAGAAAATACACAAAATTCGCATTTTTACAATTAGAGTACTCTGCATATTAATAGTTCGATTAGAAACAATACCACTATTACATACATCTTTTTATAATAGAAACACATGGTGATAAAAAATTTTCTTAAATAATGGAAAAAGCAAATGTAACGCCCATAGGCGAGGCTTCATGTTTAAAAGAAGAAAAGCAATGTGTTAAGTAAAACTGCTCAGAAAACTAAAAACAAAATCAGTCAACTGTCAACTAACAAAACAAAATGCTTTCCTTCAGATGATTGCCACCAACAGCATAGCTACATGCGTAAACTGTACATAGAATTACGCATGAACTTGTAATAACACATGCAACTTGCAATTTCCCCCACCCCTGGTAAATATTTTTAATTGTTTTCTATGATGCAACCAGCGAAGAGAGTTGAAACTCACACCCAATATACATTATACCTCGAGTATTTTGGGTAAAAACATGAAGGTGGTAACTGAAAAATTTCGATATATTCTTAATTAAAAAGTTAAATTAAAAACAAGAAAAATTTTATAAAACTGGCTATTTTTCAGAAAAAAATCCGAAAATAATATCCACTATTTGTATTTTAATATTACACATCCCTGATTGTTTTCGGGGAAATTCGGTCACTACTTTTTTCACAATGTACTTTTTTCCAAAACGCACATTAAGAGTCATAACTGCCCATGGGTTTGAGATATATGCTTCAAACTTGGCAAAAACGCATCTGTATTGAAGGGCTATCGATTCATGTAGGACTCGATCTGGTTGACTCAAGGGCATATTTTAATAGGAAACCTAGCTATACCCTTTTTCAATTGAAATTAAACTGTTGAGTAAAAATTATTATCCCAGGTTTTGATTTAGTACAGTTGTCCATTTATTCGCTATGAAAATAATGAAATTTTGAATTATTCAGAAAAATATTTGAATAAAATTAACAAAATAGAGCCTATGTTCATTTCTTGGTTATAATCCATCTATATGCAAAGATACAGAGCCATTAAATCCCCAATTTTGACGCTGGCTTCAGCCAAACATTTAGACACACAATCGGATTTATAATATTATTAGGATTATTAACTAACATAAAATATATTAATAAAGCGTCTGAAATTACGTTTACAGCACTGAAGTGAGGAGATTTTTAAAAATCACTTTTTCATATGATGCACGATGCCTAGGTGCCAAGAGTTATGGATTTTATATACCAATATTTCTCTACAGAAAAATATAACTTTTTCAATTACAGAATTATGCCATGAAAGATGAAAGAAGTAGTATTTTACTATAAAGAACAAGTTGGAAATTGTACGTCAAACGTTACAAACGAGGTGCGTTCGTACGCACGTTTTAGAATTAAATTCATGATCTCCCGTGCGTAGAACGGGTTAAACAGCCAGTTAAGTATATATTTTATGACACTGTTCATACAAATATCTTAACTAGTTATATAAATATTCAGATATATATGTATCAGCTAGTTATATAAATATTCAGATCTTGATGATTTTTAATTCTGTGAAATGAATTATATCGTCTGCAGATTAATTTCTGTCATAAAATAAGTAATCTCGGTCGCTTGACGATTAAACTTCGGAAGCTCCTATAACAAAAAAGCACCGATTTAAAAAAAAAAATTCAAATTTCTTAATAAATATTTTTATTAATATCTCCTAAAGTTTTGATTCGATTTTAATAAAATTTGAAATGTCTCGACAAAATTCTGCAAAGATAATATATTTTAAATTGCAAACCATTTGGTTGGGTAGTTTTTGCGTTTTTATATGCGGACAGACAGACGGACGGACAGACGGACGGACCAAACGACGACTATAGGTGCTACGTATTTATATAATTACGAACGCACCTAAAAAGTGGTATTCAGTGTCCGTACCTTTTAGCATCTTAGACAAGCTATGATTTTTAAGCAAGCAAATGATGCCTTTCATGAATTAAATTTAGTTTTTTCATGAAAAAATTTATTTGGCATCTTTTATATAAGAAAAACATTTACACATATAAAGAAAGTATATCAATTTTGTTAATACAGTTATCGGCTTCATTAACATTTACTGAATATCTCAGGAAAATTAACGTTAGTTTACCAAAAGCAAAAAAAAAAATTAAAAAAATAAAATTAGTGTCTTTTGAACACATATTTTTATAGAATTGAATGTAACAACAATACACTGGCGGACAAAGAAGAGCGTAGAATATGATTTACAACGATGGTCTTTACAATAACCAAGGTAGCCAATGCCTGATTACCAACGGGGCAAACTTTCACAAGCAAAAATGAATAGAAATTTTTGCCTTATCAGACCTCTAAAATGATCCGCTTTTTGAATACCGTTACTTTCTTACCGTTACTTTATATTTATTAATTTTAATGTATTTAAAAATTGACTTTCGTGAACAATTGTTATTTCGTGAACTACCTGGCATTCCTTGGACGTTTATCCTGAAAGAACGGCAGCGGCAACGGCAGCAATAACAACTTTTTTTAGAATAGAGAGACATCACCAGTTTCTGCGCGACAAACAATTGCAATTCTGGCAACAATGTAATTATACGTGAATGAGGCTAACAATAAAGTGTTGTCAGAAGAATATTCTTTTGTGTGAAATCATCAACATTAAAATACTCTAAATATCATTCAATAAAAATATATTCGATTTTTTTTAGAAAATGGTTTGGCACATGCGTTTGGTTTTACTTTTTAAATTATGTTTTTTTGTCAGAGATATTCAAATATTATGTGTAACGAAAATTCAAAGTAAAAGGCTGAAAATAATATTTCAAAATTAAATCCTTTCAGAATAAAAGCAAAATTTAAAACTCTAAATTCTCTGCTTTTTAATTTTTGTGGCTTTTATTGCAAGTAGCGAATGAAATTTTCCAGTTTGTCCACCAAGGTTTTACTCCCAGTTATTTTGTCCTGTTAAATCTTTCAAATTTCTAGAATAACTTTAACTGTATGACGGAAAAATTTTCGTTTAACTAGAGACGAATTTTACACAAATGTTAATCTAAGATGTCTCGTACACAAGTATTCGTAGATTTTATAGGGATATAAGCTTCTATAAAGGATGGCATCCATTGTGATCCTTTGCTAAGTTTCAATAATTTGTAAATGAGATTTAATTAATCCTTTTAGTTAAATCAATTTAATATTATATACCAGCATTTTTCAGATATAAGAATTTATAAACTATCATGAATTATAAAAATATATTAGAATCAGACATTTAATGAACTCACACAATATAACTTACAATTGAAATACGCGTACAATGTCCACATCCTGGATCATACGTCACAGCCGTACCGCATATTCCGGTGGGACTAAACTAGCTTCATTGAGAGGGGGTCCTTGTAATTTCGTAAAACAGCCTTCAAGGAACACACGACTTGTATAGTTGTTGCAATTTGACTTGATTATTTTTACATTTTCAAAATACAGAACTTAATCAGTGTCAAGCGAGTACTGACATTTTTGTACTGATGAAGAGCTTTGAAAAAGCTTGAACCGTTTACAATTTTCTTTTATCTTGTATTTTGTGTGATTTTACTAACTGTATGATTTCAATGTTTATTTATTTGTTTATGACTGAGACGGATTATGCTTGTCCATCTGAAAATATCATGAATTATGTTTCGTTCTTCCATGTATTTTTACCCGAAGACTTTCCTAAGAATTACCACACATAAGCCATTTATCTGTAATATTTTTATTTTGGAAGATTTGGCTCATATCGATGCTATAATACCTTCTATGTAATAACAGATGGTGCGTTACACATCAAGATTCTGTATTATGAAGATTCAGGATTCTTCCTTATAAAAACTGGAAAAGCGAAAAAATATTTTTATTCGATATCAATAGAGTGGAAACAATATGACCTCATCCACAAAAAATGTTATAAAACTGTAGTAAATAAAACAAGTTGGAAATTGTACGTCAAACGTGACAAATGAGGTGCGTTCGTGCTATAGATAGTTATATAAAGATTCGGATCTTGATAATTTTTAATTCTGGGAAATGAATTATATCGTCTGCAGATTAATTTCTGTAATAAAATAAGTATCTTGATCACTTGACGATTAAACCTCGGAAGCTTCTATAACAAGAAAGCACTGATTTAAAAAAAAAAAAATTCAAATTGCTTAATAAATATATATATTTTTAATATTGTCTAAAGTTTTGATTCGATTTTTATAAAATTTGAAATGTCTCGACAAAATTCTGAAAAGATAATATATCTTAAATTTCAAACTATTCGTTTGGGTCGTTTTTACGTTGTTATATGCGGACGGACGGACAGACGGACAGACAGACGGATGGACCAGACGACGACAATAGGTGCTACATATTTATATAATTACGAACGCACCTAAAAAGAAAGAAATTGCCCTTAAAATTATTAAAGAGGTCTTAGTATGTATCTTAGTGTGTGCTGGACTTATTGTATCTGGAGTTACGGAGGTAATATCATGAATCATCAATAATACACTGAAAAACATAACATAATTAATAGTAGTTTTAAAATTACCATACCTAAAAATATTTTCACCCGTGGTCTGAAAAGTAATTATACAAAATCTTGTTGTACATTTCTCACAATTTAACTTGAAACTGGCCTACATTAATTTGATCACTTTGTACATTTTATACAATTTAAATTTTGGGAACAGATGCTTTACACTCACGCAGCGATGTTTGGCGATTTTTTGGTTAGAGCGATTTTCAAGCCCGCGCCAAACCAATAATTCAATACAATAGCTAGGTTGCCATTAAAGGAAAAAATCCCCTAAATTTGGCGACTTTTTTCCTTTTTATAACCGATTTAAAAAAAAAAAAACTGTGCGTGAGTATATGACATCATAGCCAAATTTTGAAATATTTCAAATAAAATTATGATTTAATTCTCTAAATAATACTACCATTACTAAGAATATCTTGTATTACATATGCCAAGTAATATTTTTTTTATTCTGGATACAGAACATCCTTAAAATAATAATGCAAGAAAAAATTAATATATGTCTCTTCTTCGTTATATTTAGAAAAACGTTGTCCCTGAATGACATTTACATTTATGGAGTACAAGGCATGGAGTCTCCCCAAACATTTATGCTTTATCTCATCATCGATGCAGAAAGTATACTTGGAGTTGCTTTTCCCAGTTATGAGGCGTCAAGGATACTTAATAAGCTATTCGCTGATTCAGAACTGTCTCCTCTTTGTTGTTTGCTGACGTGAGCCAGAAAACTATATGGATGCCAAGCAGAGTAAAGATCCTGAGTAGAAACATTTATTCTTCACAGTCTAAGGAGAAGGAGAAAACATGTGCTTTTCTAGATTTCTGTGTTTAAACAAAATTCATTAAATTACTAATGGGGTTTCATTTCAGTTAATTATAAATATAAAATAATGAATTATCAGGCAATGTATGTTCTTTATTGAATAAAAATTAAAAATTATTAAAAAAACTTTTATTTTTTATGATATTCTGATCATTATATTAAATTTCGTATTTTTGTTATAACTGTCTCACTTATAAAAGATGAAAAACATGCATACATAGCTGCCAACTTTTACGCTTTTTTGATACCACTAAAATTTAATAGAATATTTTATCTTATTGAATCGCATGAATTCTGCGATTACCCTCACCAAACGGCAAAATGATCCTTCATTTAAAAATAATTGTAAATTGTTTTTTATCGGCAAAATAAAGGATAAAAAAATAATTTTGGCAATGCATAAGTGTAATTAACATCCAAAAATATACTACATTAAGTAAGCCAAGTCATATATATTTACATGAAAGACTGCATGTGTAAATAAATATGAAAGTCAGTGCTTACCTTATAACTAATGTCATAAAACCCAATTTTTCAAAGAATTCTATTGAGATGCATAATAACTGCGGTCGCTTGAATACCGTCATTGATTCTTCTTCACTTGACATAACTAGTATGTGTTACTCGATAGATAGTGCGACCTGTCTGATAGAAAACATATGTGGATCGTTTTGCCCGCAAGGATCATTTTAGGCCACCTTCTCCTAACTTATAATAGTTATTAGAAAATAAATAGAGAACTTGTATATGTGTTAAAAAATGTGTAATTTATCATCATCCTTATGATAATATTTAATTTTTCGAAGAAATATGTTGATGTAATTTCATATTTCAATTAACCCCTTAAGCACCACGACGTACCTGCGTACGTCATAAACACCTCTATCTGAAATACCAGGACGTACGTGTTGCCCGTCCAGGTTGCCAGTTTGGCCTTTTTTAAAATTCAAAATTTTGAATTCATACCAGAAAGGTATAGCAGTAATTTGTATTTTATGTAATGGCAGACTTTTCGTAATTGCATAAATTAAAATTATTCTTTTAGAATTTCCGGTATGGATTTTGTATTTTTTAATTTCTTTTTTGTATTTTTGACGAAATTTAACATAGCTGGTATTCAGCATACTATCACTAAATTGAATATGGTGCTTAAGGAGTTAATATAGATCTAAATGTTTTATTTTTATTACCATTATTTGAAGCCCGGTAGCTTAGTGGTCAGCGAGTCACGCTACCACGCTTTGTGTTCAGAGGTTGGCTCCGAACGTAGGAAGGGTTCACTGAACCTTTCATCCTTTCGAGATCGATAAAATGAGTCTCATCATCAATGAACTTGTATGGAAACAAATCACTGACAATAAACAAAACAAATCACTGGAGGCTGACCACGTTAGGCTGGCCACCTGGCCGGGACATATGCTGAATGAAACATCAAGGACCATGGTCAGGAAAACAAGTCTGTTCATTGTAGGCCAAGATCTTTAATGGATGGTAGTTCCGCAGGTTTAGTTTTTATTACCATCATTTATTAAAATGAAACTTGCATGGAGCTATTTTTGCGAGCTAAGATTTATCAAAGAATTTAATAAGCCTAAAATTGATTTATAAATGTGCTTTTGTTTACTGGCCGTGAGAGTGAGCTAGAAAAGAATATGGATGTCACCATTATATTGAAAACAACCGTTTTTAATAAAAAGACGAACTATTGGCCATGCAACAGGCTACACTCTATAAAACACCATGTAATCAAGTTAGCCACAATGAAAATTCATGAAATGCCACATTCTGCATCTTGGAAGTGGAAGTAAAAAAATGACGGACTAATGGCGTCAACAAGACTTCCCCCCCCCAAAAATACTAAAATATTCAAATAAATGTGACGAAAACCATATACATGATTAACTGTCATGATAGAGAAAACTACCCGTGAAAGTGTCAACAAAGACAAAACTAAATGTCAAAACTAAAAAGGCAAAGAGACCAGCATCTGCCCTAACGATTGTCAGTGCGAGTACTGACCAGCTGATCCAGACGGTTTGTGCGAGTGTTGAACAAGAGTGAGTCCCCCTCCCCGCCATTTTTCTTCTTTTTGACACTTTCCAACCTAGTTGAAAAGTGTTTATGACTTCGGTTCCTCTGGCCGTGCTCTAACTCCTGTAAATATACTCGGATTGCGATGAAATTTTTATATGTTATTGTCGTTTAATATAGCATGTTCCCTATTTCAACTGAAATGTGTAGCACTTATAGTTTTTTTTTTTTCACGGAAAGTCAAAATTATTCCGTTACATTACAGTCAATAGGAAATAAGCGTTTCAAGTGCATTTTGGTGACGCTACGTCATTTAAAACGTAATTAAATTGATATCTAATTATGAAGCGCATTAAAACATGCTTTTTGTAGAATATGGGGTGCAAAGCAATCATTATTCATTTACCGGGTCAAATAAAAGAAAATATGTTACACAACGTTCTATGAGGAAAAATCGTTTGCAGATAATCCTGCGCAGAAGCCATACAAGCTGAATTCATTTATCAAATAATTTGGTCAAGTAAGAGTATAACTCGTGTTCAAAGGGTTCTATACATTACAATTATTAATTACTATTTATTAATTAATAAAGTCCTACTACACCTAATGTTTTTCATAATTTTACGAAAACAGTAGAGGTGGAGGTAGGACATCGTTTCCCATTATACTTTCGGCGGTATCTCTGAGAATGTAATTCCTAAAATGAAAACAAATATATTTTTTAGTTCGATGTCACGAAATTCTACGAAAAATGCCCTACACGTACATAAGAATAAAGTTGTTTTTTTCAAGTAACATAATTAATATCTCGGCTAATTACCGACAAATGTTTTCGAAAAATCTTTATAAAATATCCCTGGATGATTGTGCGTCGATAGATACCTCAAGCTCTAGTCAACACCTCCACTGATCGCCCGAAAAGTAAAGTTTGTATGTAACAGAAAAATGCGTTTTTCTCAAAAACTATTTACATAGGAAAATCGCTATAGTTTTCTGTAAGTTTTAATTAAATTCCTACCATCCCAATTTTTTTCATTATTTTAGTTTCGGTAGATTCTGAAATAGAGGGGGAGGGACATATTTTTTCAGTTCATTTTTGACGATGTCTCTGAATATATATTATTTAAAATTAAAACGAATATATTTTTGAGTTCGATATTACGAGATCTTTCACACGATACCCCAGACGATATACAAACAGAAAACTTTTTTTTCAAGTAACTTAATTAATTAATAATTGTGAATTGATAATAATCTGAAAATATGTAAGTAAAAAGGCTTTATAATTTTTCCAAATCCCACAGTTTACCAGAGCTGCCAAGTCTTTGGCTTTTTGGATACCAGTATTTTATTACAGAAAATGTTGTTTTGTTTGATCGAAGCCATAGTGCGATTTAAAAGAACAACATTTTCTCTAAAAATATGCTGGTGTACAAAAAGCCGGAGACTTGGCAACTCTGGTTTACCAGAAAAACGGCTGTGAGAGACAGACGGACAGACACAGGAGGGATCTTATATTGGTTCCGTTTTTACTTTTTAAGTACGGAACCCTAAAAAACATTGAATTTCCTATTAAATAAAAAAAAATCTTTATATGCATCTAGACTATTTTTAGAACATTAATTGTTTATTAGAATGTATATTCAAATGTGCAATTGATCTTATTTAATCATTCATGAAACTAGCCGTCAGCTGTCACGACTGCGGTGAATTCGGCCTTGGGAACAGAAAATTCCACCCAGTCAAATGGAAATTCATGGCAATCCCATTACAGAAGATCGCCACTAGTCGTGATAATATATATCGTGTGTTTACCATTTCATTTACAAAATATATTTATGTGGAGTTTTTGCAGTTAAATTTCAAATTAAATTTTCAAAACTTTATATGCAGATAAACACTTTTCATAACATTATCTGTTTGCTAGAATGTATCACTTTTAATGTGTGTTTAAAATTTCATTTCCAAGAGTTAGTTAGAAATGGAGATTTTTGCAGTCTGTATTAGGTTCACTTTTACATGTAATTTGTCAGTTTAAAAGACCCCTTAATGAATAACATACACATATTTAAAATATACATATTGTCTGCTGTCTAAATGGTTATATTTAATTTTTCGTAAAAGTATGTTGATAAAATTGCACGTCGAAAATTACACAAATCTAAATCTGTTATTATTATTATTATCATTACTTATTACAAAGGAGCCTACACAAATTTCACTTTTCTAGTTATGACCCATAAAAGATACTTAATATGCACACCGCGGATTCAGAACTGTCATCTCTCTATTATTTGCTGACGTGAGCTAGAAAAATATATGGATGCAAAGCAGAATAAAGGTCCTAGTTAGAAACATTTATCTTTACAATCTAAGGCGAACAGCAAACACATGCATTTCTAAATTGTTATGGGATAAAATTACTTAGATTAATTCGGCGAAACACTGATGCGATTAAAACAGAGTTAATTGTAAGTATAAAATTATGAATTGCCGGGAAATATATTTTCTTTATAACATAAATAAGAAAATGCATATAGAAAACATAAAATAAAGATTAAGATACAATTTCATTTGCTTTATAAACATTTAAAATATACAGACTTCATTAAAATAATCCGAAAAAACTTTTTATGTATTTTACTAATGTTTGTGTTTTCTTCATTATGTTTAGCGAACATTTTCTGTGACATTTTCATTTTACAGAGAAGAAGATATAGCATTAGTCATGAGGAACTGACTCAAGGCTTGGGGAGTCACAAATAGATAGAGAAATTTTTAGAATTTACAGCAGATTGTTAATATTCACACAATTTAAATGTACTCCGGTTAAAATGTTATTATGAATGTCTCCTGTCAATGTGTGCTTATACGATTATTACATAAATCTGACATTTTGTTATTAAAACATCTCCACATTATTTCTTATCAATATTATGTTAAAGGAAGTAAATTGTTATAAATTGTATACAATAATTTAGTTTTGTTTATAGCAATAAAAATGTTTAACTATCATAAACTAAAAAATTACATATTTGACACCTGTATCAAAACAATTCTCGTTTTTTACATAATATATTCATGGGAGGGCCCTATTTTAAGTATGTGCTCGCTGTTTCCAAACGCGGTAGTAGGGTTCAAATTAATCTCCTTAAAATTTTTGCTAATCTCATAATACATACGGAAAGATTGTCAAGCAATCTATACTAATATTATAAAGGAGTAAATCTTGTTTGTTTGTTTGTAGGGGGTAATCTCTGGAACTACCGAACCGATTTCAAAAGTGATGGTGGCAAATTGATGGTGACAACCCCTGCTCCAACATAGGCTATATTTTATGTCGGTGCCACTAAATTCAGGGGGTGCAGGAGCAAAAAACGTTCTAAAATTGCGATTTTTCAGTTATCACACTGGCTGTCAAGCCCTGAGAGCTTGGCAGCCGGTTCTGTATGTATGTATGTACGTACGTAATGCGATAACTCTTCATAGAAATATCCGTTTTCCTTCAAATTTTGTTTATAGGTTCACTGTGTTAAGGCGCTTCCCTGATTAGTTTTCGGGATTGATTGGTTAAGTATAAAAGGGGGGAACAAGGGTCTAATTCCCCCCCCCTTAATTTATATAAATGGGTTTTTCATGCAGAATTATTCCGTTTTCCTTCAAATTTTGTTTATAGGTTCACTGAGTTAAGGCGCTTCCCTGATTAGTTTTCGGGATTGATTGGTCAAGTATAAAGGGGGGGAACAAGGGTCTAATTGCCCCCCACCCCTAATTTTTATAAATGGGTTTTTCATGCAGAATTATTCCGTTTCCCTTCAAATTTTGTTTATAGGTTCACTGAGTTAAGGCGCTTCCCTGATTAGTTTACGGGTTTGATTAGTTAAGTATAAAGGGGGGTATCGGGGGGGGCTAATCCCCCCTTAATTTATATAAATGGGTTTTTCATGCAGAATTATTCCGTTTTCCTTCAAATTTTGTTTATAGGTTCATTGGGTTAAGACGCTTCCCTGATTACTTTTCGGGATTGACTGGTTAAGTATAAAGGGGGGGAACAAGGGGCTAATTCCCCCCCTTAATTTATATAAATGGGTTTTTCATGCAGAATTATTCCGTTTTCCTTCAAATTTTGTTTATAGGTTCACTGTGTTAAGGCGCTTCCCTGATTAGTTTTCGGGATTGATTAGTTAATATAAGGGGGGGGATCGGGGGGCTAATTCCCCCCCCTTAATTTATATAAATGGGTTTTTCATGCAGAATTATTCCGTTTTCCTTCAAATTTTGTTTATAGATTCATTGGGTTCAGACGCTTCCCTGATTACTTTTCGGGATTGATTGGTTAAGTATAAAGGGGGGAACGGGGGGCTAATCCCCCCCTTAATTTATATAAATGGGTTTTTCATGCAGAATTATTCCGTTTTCCTTCAAATTTTGTTTATAGGTTCAGTGTTAAGGCGCTTGCATGATAATTTTCGGGATTGATTGGCTGAGTATAAAGGGGGGAACGGGGGGGGGCTAATCCCCCCCCTTAATTTATATAAATGGGTTTTTCATGCAGAATTATTCCGTTTTCCTTCAAATTTTTTTATAGGTTCACTGAGTTAAGGCGCTTCCCTGATTAGTTTTCGGGATTGATTAGTTAAGTATAAAGGGGGGGGGGATCGGGGGGCTAATCCCCCCTTAATTTATATAAATGGGTTTTTCATGCAGAATTATTCCGTTTTCCTTCAAATTTTGTTTATAGGTTCACTGTATTAAGGCGCTTCCCTGATTAGTTTTCGGGATTGATTGGTTAAGTATAAAGGGGGGGAACGGGGGGATAATCCCCCCCTTAATTTATATAAATGGGTTTTCCATGCAGAATTATTCTATTTGCTTCAAAATTTGTTTATAGATTCATTGGGTTAAGACGCTTCCCTGATTAGTTTTCGGGATTGATTGATTAAGTATAAAGGGGGGGACAGGGGGCTAATACCCCCCTTAATTTATGTAAATGGGTTTTTCATGCAGAATTATCCCATTTCCTTCAAATTTTATTTATAGGTTCACTGTGTTAAGGCGCATCTCTGATTAGTTTTAGGGATTGATTGGTTAAGTATAAAGGGGGGGAACAAGGGGCTAATTCCCCCTTATCTATACTAATATATAAAGTAGTAAAGATTGTTTGTTTGTTTGTTTGTTTGTTTGTAGGGGGTAATCTCTGGAACCACTGAAGCGATTTTAAAAGTGATGGTGGCAAATTAATGGTGACAATCCCTGCTCCAACATAGGCTATATTTTATGTCGGTGCCACCACCCCCAGGGGGGTGCAGGAGCGAAAAACGTTCTAAAATTTCGATTTTTTGTGTACTGAAGGAGATAGAAGTATCAAATTTGGTATGGTAGTTACTTATAAGATGTAAATGCTCTCTAAGAACAAATTATAAAAACATTCGCAATTTAAAAGGGTGAGAAGAGGAAGAAGCGTTCTAAAAACATTCTAAATTACAATTTCTATGGAATCTCTGAAACTACAGAACCGATTTCAAAAGTGATGGTGGCAAATGGATGGTGACAGTCCCTGCTCCAACATATGCTAAATTTTTTGTCGGTGCCACTGCCCGCAGAGGGTGCAGGAGCGAAAAACGTTCCAAAATTATGATATTTTCAATAATGAAGGAGTTAGGAACTTGACATTTTGTATGGTCGTTACTTACAAGATTTAAATGCTCTATAAGAACAAAATCTAAAAAAATTCGAAATTTAAAAGGCTGAAATAAGCAAAAAATTTTCTAAAAACATTCTAAATTACAATTTGTATGGAATGTCTGGAACTACTAAAGCGATTTCAAAAGTGATGGTGGCAAATGGATGGTGACAATCCCTGCTCCAACATAGGCTATATTTTATGTCGGTGCCACTACCCCGAGGAGGGTGCAGAAGCGAAAAACGTTCTAAAATTGCGATTTTTGCGATGCTGAAGGAGCTAGAAACTTCAAGTTTGGCATGATTGTTATTTATAAGATCTAAATGCGCTCTAAGAACAATTTCTAAAGAAAAATGATCTAATGATTCTGCGATTTTTCAACTATTGAATTTCTAAAATTACCAAATTTCACAATAGAGTACCATAGCGAAACCTTCACGCGTAAAAAGATAATGATAAGGGCGACGTGTCCTGACGTGTATATTGACTATAGCACGAGTCACAAATTATAGTATCTTATTATTCTGTTAAAATATAAAAGTGAATTATGAAATGTCAATATTTTGTTTGATTAAAGGTTCGTTAAGAGAAATTGACCAGCGTAGCGGGCGTAGCTTGCTAGTCATTAATAAAGGAATATAAATATAAAGAAGATAAATTATAAGTATAAATATAATGAATATAATGAGATTAATTATTTTTGCGGTTATACTTGATTTAATTATCAATATTAAATTTTGAATAATCAGTTAATAATTTTCATTTAATCATCAGTTTATCATTTTGCCTATTTTAAAACTAATAATTCATATGAAGAAATGAGACAAAACTAAGTCAATAAACCTTCAACTTCATTTTTAACACTCTCCAACCTAGTTGAAAAGTATTTATGACTTCGGTTTGTCTGGTCGTCTGGCCGTGCTCTAACTGGCTTAAATATATTCGGATCGCCCTGAAATTTTTGTATGTTATTGTCGTTTACTAGAGCATATTCCCTATTTCAACTAAAGTGTGTAGCACTTATAGTTCTTTTACAGGGACAGTCAAAAGTATTCCGATACATTACAGTCAATGGGAAATAATCGTTTCAAGTGCATTTTGATGATGCTACGTCATTTAAAACATGATGAAATTGGTATATAATTATGAAGCGCAATAAAACATACTTTTTGCAGAATATGGTGGGCAAAGCATTGTTTATTCATTAACAGGGTCAAACAAAAGAATTCTGTTACACATCGTTCTATGGGGAAAAATTATTTGCAGTGTAATTTAATGATATTTCACTATTTCAAACATAATGAAAATTATATGCATTACTGAGTTTCATTACAAATTGCTCTCTTGAAAGTGCGGTGTGCGAAGCATTAATTATTCATTTACAGAGTGAAACAAAAGAATTCTGTTAAACATTATTATATGGGGAAAAATCGTTTGCAGTGTAATTTAATGATATTTCACTATTTCAAACATAATGAAATTTATATGCATTACTGAGTTTCACTATAAATTGCTCTCTTGAAAGTGTGGTGTGCAAAGCATTAATTATTCATTTACAGGGTCAAACAAAATAATTCTGTTAAACATTATTCTATGGCGAAAAATCGTTTGCAGTGTAATTTAATGATATTTCACTATTTCAAACATAATGAAAATTATATGCATTTCTGAGTTTCACTATAAATTGTTCTCTTGAAAGTGTGGTGTGCATTGTGTTTATTTACAGGGACACACAAAAGATATCGGTTACAGTATATGTGCGATATTTACAGTCTATGTATGATATGTGCGTTTTCAACTTTGGTTTGCATTTTTTTAGTTTAACTAAATTTTTTCATAGTACGTGTTTGTTTGGATACTCGGTTGTTCATATACAGGGCTACACAAGAGAATCCGTAAATATTAGAGACTGTGGGAGTGAATTGCTTAAGAGTAGTTTTTAATTGGGTTACGTATTTTCTTGCTGAACTATAACATATTTAGTATACTAATAGAAGTTATTGGAATATAAATAAATTCATATACAAGGTTACGCAAAGAAAAAGATACATTGTCGTTTACGGTTGTTAATTGCTGCGAGTGAGTTTTAAGTTGCCTTTCAGCTTAATATGTGGTGTGTATAAACGTATTTACATAATATATAGAGCTGCACAAAGGAGAGTGCATTTTCATAGATCGGAGAAAATTGCTAAAAGTGAATATTCTAACTGAACTAAATTTTATCATGCTATGTATCCACATCTATTGATCAAATACAGTGCTGCACAAAATAATTCGACTACTTTTTTCACACTGGAAGGTAATTTCGAAAACTGTATTTTGTAATGTGTTATATGTTTTCTAAACTGTTTACTTACATATCTTCTTTCACATTATTTAACGGTGAAGTTTTGGTTACAGTTTTCTGGCTTTGTTGGAAAGTGTTTCATAATTTATGTTTGTTGCATGAATTTTCGTTCTTGTTATTCATTGAAAAGAATAACTATTTGCAATGATAAAAATATAAAAAGTGCTAAAATGTGTTATTAATAATATTATTTTTATATATTTACCGTTTATATTATTTTCAATATTCTGTAGTAAGTAGTATAAGAATAACTATAATCTTTTTTAGGAAATAAATAAACAACAGTCATATGCATTAAAATTGCTATTGTTTTTATCTACATTATTTCTTGATATTGCTATTACACTTTCGCGCCTAAAATAAGAATGGAGTGTTTTTTATTATAGTTAATACTATTTATTAATATTATTGCATTATTTTTTAAATTGTATTGTAAAGCATAAAACATTTTGATTATTAAACTAATACTAGATAATGCAAAAGTTTGTCAAACTGATATCCGTCGGTTTTCAGAAAAAAAACTACATTTTTAATCAATAAAATTTTGAAGCAAAAATATAAAAGGCCTCTAAGTAAACATATCATCGCTACCATGTCAAACTATAGAATGTTCAAAAATGCATTTTTCATTACTTTTAAAAATGGGCCGATTGCCACCACTAAATTTTAATAATATTCTTCAGCAGGGTTGGAAAATATTACCATTTGGGCCTATTTTTTATTCAGAAATTCCGCATTGATACCAGGAATTTCAAGCAGAAATTTTTGATTTATTTAATGACAGACATTCCGTAATTACTTAAAGTAAAAGAAAATCTTCCATAATTTTCGGTATGAATTCGACATGTCTCAATCAATAAGAAGCCCAAACTGCCAACCCTGTTCTTCACAGAAATTTTATTAGAATTCCTACTTGACGAAGAATTTTAATAAAATTTAGTGGTTCCCATCGTCCCATTTTTAAAAGTAATGGAAAATGCATTTCGATGCAACATTCGATAATTTGACATGGTAGCGACGATAACTCCGCAAACACATAAAACTTTGAATAACTTTCATTCCCCCTCTATCAGAAAAAAATATATATAACGAACTGTTGAATTCGAATATATTATATTATACACGAAATGAGAAAATCTTCATTCTTCGTAATAAACTGAATAGACATATGACTTTCATGATGAACTTGTCGAAGACAGTATCTCAAATCATTTTGAAGAGGGATATTCAAAAATTAACAGGTAATTTGAAGAATTTAACAGTCAAGGATCAGATTGGATACTTCAAAAAACTGACTGTATAGAACATGATATTTCAAAGCATAACCCCTAGCTAGAAATTAATTCTACATAGAGAAAAAGATATGTTCTTTTATCATTGAATTGAATTATTAATTTATAAAATTTATGAATTTAGAACATTTACCCAAACTACTGACGCAGCATTGTAGAGTTGACCTTGCTCTCCAAAAAAGGAATTTGTAAAAAAAAAAACACTAACTGTTGTAAAGAAATTTGTTACTCATGATTTTCTAATTGAAATAAATGTAGACAACATCTACAATGTATTGTTTAAATGATCATAATATTTTTTTATCTATGCATATCTGTGTGTTTATTGTTATAAAAAATATTTCATTATTCAACTATATTGTATGATTATATAAGATATATATATATATATATATATATATATATATATATATATATATATATATATATATATATATATATATATATATATATATATATATATATATATATATATAAGAATAATTCGTAATAACGAAAATAAAATTCGAGCTCGAGAGCATTTATAAAGAATAAATGCATGGAAAGTGACAAGTGCTCATAACTCATAAACCTTTGTACATAAATAGGACTTTCGTTAATGCTTCTCTGCTTAAGATGTTAATGAGGACAATTTCATTTTCTCCATCTACATGTAATTAATGTTAATGACATTGCTTAATGCGTGTAAACAATGTGTCGTCTGATAATGTAGACGAATCTTTCCTAAATAAATCGGGTTGAATCCAAACTAGTTTTGTACGTTATTTCTTCAAAAGCAGCGTTGTAATTTTCGTTAATGAGACATAAATAAATTGTTAGTGATAATGATAAGAGAAAGAAAACATTTCACCACAAAAAGCGTAATATATTTTTAAATTGCCAATCATCAAAATATTTATACCAATCAAAATTTAATGTAACATACCAAGTTTTCGAGTTTGTTGCAAAACTGAAAAATAGTGTGGTAAAAAAATTATTTTTTCAACTATCGCAACGAAAAGTGAGAAAAAGAATAATTTAATTAAAGTATAATTATGTAAATACAGCCCATTATATAATTTTCAATATTCTAAAGTAAGTAGTATAAAAAGGCAACTATATTTTTTAGGAAATAAATAAACAACAATCACATACCACATTAAAATTGCTATTGTTTTTATCTACACCATTTCTTGACATTGCTAGACTCTTTCACGCCTAATATAAGAAAGGAGCTTTTTTATTAGTGTTAATACTATTTGTTATTATTATCGCTTTTCTTTAACCCTTTCAGGGGCAAGCACTTGTGTTCCTTTAACCTTGAATTCTCACCGGAATTTAGGAAAGAATTTAGTTCAAAGTAAGGAAAAGCAATTTTACAACTTTTCCTGTCAAAGTTAAAAGAGTAAAATTTAATTAAAAGTTTCTGGTTCGAATCGGTTTAAAATTAGGTGGGATATAATTATATTTTAAAGTGTAAAACCTTTTGATTATTAAGATATTGCCAGAAGATGCAAAACTTTGGCAAACTTATATTCGTCGTTTTTCAGAAAAAAAATTATATTTTTAATCAAAAAAAATTTGAAGCAAAAATATAGAAGGTCTATTTTAACAAGCGTAAGTAGACATATGTTCGCAAACACATAAAATTTTAATAACTTTCATTCCCCTTTATAAATTAATAAATAAATAAATGTTTAACGAACTAATATTCGAGTCCGAGGACATTTATAAAGAAGACATATGCATGAAAAGTGACAAGTTACTCATAATTCACAAACCTTTGTATAAGAAAAACTTTCCTTAATGCGTTCCTTAAGATGTTAATGAGGACAATTTCATTTTCCCGCTGAATGCGCACTGCTCATCGGATAATGTGGACAAATGTTTCATGAATAAATCTGAGAGAAAGTTTAAAACAGTTTTGTTCATTACTTCTTCAAAAGCAAATTTGGTGTAACTTTGGTTATTGAGGGATAAAGACATTGCCAGTGACAGCGATAAGAGATAAAAAAAAAAATTATCACAAAAAACGTAATCGTTTCAAAAATTGCTAATGGCTGTTTATACCAATCAAAATGTGATGTTACAAATCAAGTTTTCAAGTGGGTCGCTGAACTGGAAAATGGTGTGGTAAAAATATATTTGTTCAACTATTGCAAACAGAAAAAAAAGTGAGAAAAAGAATAACGTTTAATTAAAGTAAAATTATGCAGACTTCGGTTAGTGCGGGCAAAACCCTTGGAAGTTCGTACTAACGGGAGTTCGCTGTATTCATTTCGCAAATAAAACTGTATCCTGTGACATTAGACTTTGTGTTAATGGGGGAACAACTGTTGTGAAACTACAATAAAACAGATGATATTGTTGTTCCTTTGTCTCGGGAATTACTGGAGAGATTTCAATAGTTTTTAAATAGTTTTGGCAGTAGCTGTACTATAAATTGGCAACTCCGCAAGACACATAAAATGTAATAATTTCGTCAGTTAAAAAAAAAAAAAAAAAAAAAAAAAAAAAAAAAAAAAAAAAAAAAAAAAAGTAAACTAAATAAATAAATAACAGACAGAGATATAACACCCCCATTTATTTTAATCACCAAATTGTCGCAGAAATAAAAATAGCCATTCGATTGGGAATTATATCATCTTTCAATTTATGTTTCATAATTAAGCTTAAGTCGGAATCCTCATATTGAAATTGTACCAAACTGAGAAATTTTCAATACGAACACCAAATACTTACCTCATATTTTGAGTTTTCGGTAAATGTTACCTAAGGTTAGTAAACAGGGAGTCATTCGATCAAGTAGTTTAAGAATTATGACGGTTTCAAATTTGGAATTCTCAACGCTAAATTCATATATAAACGTTTTCAAACGCAATGTAACAAGGATAGTTTTTTAATCCTTTCCGGCACAGACAAATTCTGTTCGTAAAATGAGAAATTACTGACTGACACCGGAATTTACAAACGACTTTTTTAGCAAATAAGAACTCTTTATTTTCAGCTTTCATTGTAGAAACAATATTTTATTAAAATATTCTTGGTGCAAGATGCAAGTTTGGAATTAAAATTAGGTATGCCCGGAGTGGGACCAGTGTGCCGGAAAGGGTTTTAAGCATTACTCCAGCACTATTTAGCGGAAAGAACTGTAATTTTGAATTTGTATATTTGAAGCTGCTATTTTTTTTTTGTTAAAAATTCATAGGTTGCAATTCGTATTGTTTTCGAAAGATTTTTTCGAAAGAAAATATACATTTTTTGAAAAGTTTTAATAATACATATCTGCTTATCTTATTTAATGCCATGTCGGTTGCATCCATCTTCGTTTACTCTGTATTTTGACGAGAATTGTACAACTATTATAATATTTTCTTTAAAACGAATAAACCAAAGAAAAATTAAATTTCCAAAATGGGAAATTACCTGCCGACGGTAAATTATATTAAGAGCAAAAAGTGAAAAAGAACACATGACAAACTAACTGTTGAATTTTGCTACTAAAAAATATACTATTCTTTCCCTCCTTAAAACAAATAACCTTTTTGTATACTGCAAGAAAAAGAAAGATTTCTAAGGAAACACTGTTTTTTGTAAAATCTAGCTGACATCCGAATAAAAGAAAAATACATTGATATTACATTTTTCTCTTCTTTATGCGTTTAAAGATAATTAAACAATGCATGTCAGAAACAATTTTTATGCAAATTTATCTGAGCTTCATTCTCGTCTTTTCTGAAATGTTCTTTCCTTCTCGCCAAGTTTCTGTCTCTACAATTCCAGAGCTGCCATATTTTGATTGACATCTTTTTTGATAATGCAATGCATTGCTTTTCATGCTTTGTTTTGTCATTTGGCGTGATTCTGTCACACATGAGTTTGCAGTAAACCTTTCGCATAAAAGCCTGCACGCAATTGTCTATAGAGTTTCAGTATCCAGTGTCCAGACTCCTGAGTCCTGCCTTCGCCTCAGTAGCCTCTCAGTATCCATGGAATGAGCTTGGAACCCGACAATAGTCACTCTCAGAACTCAGCCACTGCCAGAAACTAGCTTCGTCTTTCGACAGTAATGATTGATATCGCTTCATTTTTCGAAGTCAGCATTTTAGGTAAATGTCGTAATAGTTACTACCTATTACATTCTCTCCTATGTTGGAATTTCTGAAATTTTTTTGCAGATCTACGTCGATCATGACTTCCAGAACCCAAAACCACCACCAGTTCAAAACTTTATCTACCGATCTATCTATCTATCTATATCACTTTTTTATGGACACGATAACTTCAATAATTCTACACAAACGTTTTCCAAACTAATACATAAAATCAAGGGGCATAAAATCTCGGTCAAGTTCGTTAATTGGCAACAGCTAACAAAGAGGGGGGGGGGGATGTGGTGGGTTTTTGTGAAAACAGAAAAAAAGCCCGCATAACTTCTTAATTATTATGTGTATCGAATCCGTTTAAAGTTATTATTACTTCTAGGAAAAGGGCCGAAAATTTGTGCATGACCGATTTTGATATCATTAAAAAAGGCCTCAAGGAGGGGGGGGGGATAGAATTTTAAGAAGAAAAAAATTCATAACTTCATCAATTCACAAGATATCAAATCCGCTTAAATTTATTATATAATATATCCTCTTAATATTATCTACAACTTTTATATTGACATTTTTTTATAAGACCAACTCTTTCTTGCAAAAAAAAAAAAAAAAAAAAAAAAAAAAAAAAATCTTGCCAGTTTTGCCTACAGACACAGGTAGATTTCGAAGTGGGTGGTCGCAACTGGTGCACCACGGCAAAAAGGTAATTTCTTCTGCAATTCTCAATAAACATGCACCCCATGGTCTGCGTCATCTAAATCTACCTGTGTCTGTAGACCGAGCCGTCAGGAATTTTTCTTATACGATGTTCATCTCTCGCTCAGTATGTTTTACTATCATGAAGTCTGTATCTGCGGCTTTATCATGATTATGAAGTATGTGCTTATTTTAATTAAAGTCATACCTATTACGAATAGTACAGTATTTGGATTCCAGTTTATAACTTGCAAAGACACCTGGCGTACATGATTTATATACTTTTACTCCCAGCTGTTTTATCCGGAATTGAAGTCCGGATCAGTATATATTTTTTAAGTACTTTCTTGTTACAGTTTTGATATTTTTTAACATTCCATTGAAAAGTAAAGTTTTTATAGTGGTTAAATGTTTCAGTCAATTAAGGTATTAAAGCCATGCCTATCGATGACATAAACTCCTTGTTAGTGGTCTCAAAGAAAATTGACGAATGTTCCTATATTATGAAATAAACGTCATTGAAATTTAAACCAGTATTCTTCTATTCAATTATACATGCCTTTTTCGTAAATTTTATTTACAAATTCAGCATCTACTATTCATTTTGGTGAAATAAAATACAATTTATTTATTGTAAACTGAAACAACCTTTAACTCTTAGTCTAATGTTTACCATTAAATTTCTCGTATTTTTACAGTCGATACTAGAAGATTTAACTCTTGTTCTCCTTTCTTCAAAATAATTTTAATTATAACATGTGGTACAGAAACCCATTTTCTTCAACTATTTATTTACACCAGTAAGATCATTAAAATGCATCGAAAACTATTTTTCTGCATATACCATAAAGAAACGGAAATATTTTGTGCATTCCTATAAACGAACTTTAAAGGCTGCACACTACATTTGCGATACTGAACATCCTATAATAAACCTCAATATCATATAAAACCTATATGGCAATCCGAGTACATTTATGTGAGCTAGAGCAGCAGGCGGACTGACGAACAAGCAAATTAAACTCATAAACACTTTTCAACTACCGTAATTTCCAGTGTATAAGCCGCGGGTAAATTAAGTCTGTTTAAACCAGAATTATTTTTTATAGAAATAAATGCAAATAAGTGGCAAAATTTAACCCTTTACATTTCATTAAAAACAATTTCCGGTCCGAAACCAATTTATTGGAGCCGCGACTTATACATCCGAAATTACGGTATGTTGAAAAGCGCTGATAAAGATTTCATTTGTAATTTCTTTGTTAGTGTCTGAATAATAAAATAATCCATTTACTATGGATTTTAAATTTTAAAGAAATATCAAAAATAAAATTAAACACATATTGCTATTTCCTTTTACATGTTCTTAAAATTGTCTATAAAGCATTTATATGATTAACTAATATATAATTAAGTTATATATAAAAAATAAATACATAGAAATAAATATATAAAATTAATTTATATATACAAATTAATTAATTATACAATTAACTAACATACATAAAAAATATTTGAGAAAAATGAATAAATCCTAACTTTAAATTGCTCTTATTTTTAAACACTGTATTACAAAGTTAAACTCTTTTAGTAAAAAACTATAATGTGAATTTTTAACATAATGAGGAAATATTTCAAATTTAACAGGGGAATAAAATCTATGAAAGTAATTTTTATGACTGATTTCATAATTAAAGAGATGTACAGTTTTATATTTTCCCTTCCTTTATGAGTTTAAACATAATTAAACAATTCTTATCAGGAACAATTAATTTGTGCATTTAAAGATAGCACATGCATCATTTTTATTATTTGCTAGAACTTCTTTTTTGTTTAAAAGTAGCAAAGGCATTTTCGTTGTTTGCTTTATTTTGTGTTTCTTATTAAACATGAAGATTTTATTTGTAATATTTTTATTATTGTCTGAGTAAGACACGATATATTAAATTTTAAGGATGTATCAAAAATAAAAATACACGTACATATTTTTTTATTATTATGACTTCCATTTAGAAGTTCTAGTAATATGTCAATGAAACATTTATGTGATTTAATATTAATTTACAATTAATTAATGTATAAAAATAATTATATGAAAATAAACATAATTGATTTCTTATATTTTTATTTTCGTTTGAGTAAGAAAAGTATATATTTGTTGTTGAATATTAAATTTTAAAGACGTATGAAATCATAAATAAAAATATAGTTCCCTTTTCTTTATTATGATCTACATCTAGTAAAAATTTCCAATTAAATTTTCAGCAGGCCTGAAACTGCGCTGTAAATTAATAACACTTACAAAGGATGTGATTTAATTTTCACTTTTTGTTTCATAATCAACATAGTGAAAACTGTGTCCAGACTGGGGATCGAACCCCGATACCCTGTTATAGCGCACCAAGAGCTTTACCATTTAAGCCATCTGGACGACATTATTAATTTACAGCGCAGTTTCAGTCCTGTGAATATTTAATTAGAAACTTAGATATTATCCGATGCTGGGAATTTGTTCGTCTCATGTACGCCACTGGGTAGTGTGCCCATGTTTGACATTCCATCTTACGCTGCGAAGTTCCAGTCGTACAAACTTATAAGTGAAGAATACCAGACTGGATGTCGTCCAGATGGCTTAAATGGTAAAGCACTTGGTGCGCTATACCAGGGTATCTGGGTTCGATCCCCAGTCTGGACACATTTTTCACTATGTTGTTCATGCGTTGTTTAGAAAAGTAAAAATTAATTTACATCTTTTGTCAGTATTACATCTAGTAGTTCTAGCAAATAAATCAGATCACTTTCGGATGGAACGCTCGGGCCCGTCACGTAAAATACTCGACACGACACTGAATTTTAATATAAAACAACAAGCTTATTTTAATTCAATAAATGAATGAAGTCTGCAGTGACGCGTGCTAAATTCATCTACGATTCTCGAATTCAGATTCTACTCAAGGGATGACCACCTCAGGAAACCCGGCTTAAGCCTTAGAGTTTGTGTGCAATCCTGAGGGGCTGACACGCCTCTATCACCAGCGAGACCACAATTACAGAATTATGTATGCAATTTTTACAATATAATATTACACATGAATTTTGTCTGATAATACAGTTATTGCTTTCATACATACGATTATTATTATTATTTCAATGTATGCAGAATATATAATTTCCGGATGAGCTATTTACAAATACTGTGCGGGCACCATGCCTAAAATTATTAGTGGTTAAATATGATGGGTTATTCTTGGCTAGCATATTTTATACAAATACTTTACTACAATTGATGTATATGGAAAAATATGATGCATACATACAGTTATTATAATTAATTCGATTATACAATTATACAGTTTAGACCATTTCCAGAATATGACTATATACAAGTACTGTGCAGACTTTATATTTTGGATTTTTGGTTAAATGGGATGCAGATTCTTGGTTAAATACTTCTAATACAATTAATAATATACTAATATGAATATACAGATGCGAATATACTAAAAATTTACAAATAATATGCAGATACTAATAATATACAGACAGTGTGATATTAAATCTCATTACAACAATTATTATATTCAAATACAAAATACAATTATTTATATACATATGTACAGAGAAAACAGGACCCCTGCTATATTGGACAAGCGGGCGCTCGACTACAGAGGAAGAGGATTGGAAAATAAAAATTCATTTTTTTCAATAAATTTCATGCAGTTGACTATGCGCTGGAGAAGAACCGGACGGTCCAGGAGATATTGTAGCCAGTTTTTAAGTGGCATTTGTGGTGATTTTTTGACATGGAAATGTGAAGTTAGAGTGCAATTTAATATGTAGTGTAACGATGTTGCTTCTGATCCACAGATACAAAGTGGTGAGTCACTTCTGTTAATTTGGAATAGGTGTTGTTGAAATGGTCCATGATTTGTTAAAAATAGGTATAGATATCTGTTGTGTATTTCTAGTTGTTGCGAGACTTCCGGAAGGAAGTCTCTTGTGTAATGACCCACTTGTGCTGTAGACCAGCGTTGTTGCCAACTGTCTGTGATTTGTTTTGTTAATTCTCTTTTGAGTGTAGACGGTGGTACAGGAAGAAAAGTTGTTTCCAGCGTTTCATCGTTTGTTGCTGACCGCGCCAACTGATCCGCCAGTTCATTTCCAGCTACACCCGAATGACCCTTGACCCAATTAAAAAAGAAGTTTTTGGAGGATAGATTTATACGTACTAAAATTTCCTGAACTAAATAATTATCTATGTCAAATTTTGAAAGAGCCATTAAGCTTGATAAGCTATCCGATGAAATTAGAAAGTTGACCGAATCCTCTTCCATAGCCCAGCGCACAGCTTCTCCAATCGCAAGTAATTCGGCCTGGTAAACTGAATTACCCGAGTCTAGTTCTGCACGCCACGTGTGATGAATTATATTATTTTTATAAGCACAGAAAGCCGATGCTGTGCCTTCAGCTGTTTTTGAACCGTCTGTAAAGATATGGAATTCCCCATTGAATTTTGAACCCGGACAGGTTTTTATTTGATCTAGAGTTGGTGAAATTTTATATTTTGAGATCTTTGTGGCTATTGTTTGTGCATTAATACGCGTTGATGATATCCCCAATCTAGTGACTCTAGCAAATTCAGCCTCTGCTTCCAGTTGCAAGTCCAGGGGCGGGATACCCGTTAGGACCTGCAATGCCGCTGTTGACGTATTTTTATACGCTCTTGAAATGAGTAGGAGTACTTTTCTCTGCGCTGCCAAGAGGTGACGCACACCATGCGACCGTGTCATACGCGTGAACCACACCCCACAAGCATAAGCGATTTGGCGCTGTAGGATTGCCGAGTACCATATCTTAAAGAAATGATTTGGCAACCTACCCGAAATTGACGAAAATTTATATAAATTTTGAGTAATTTTAGTAATTTCTTCCCTTTTTATTACTATGTGGGGTAGGAATGAAAGATGTTGGTCTATTGTAATTCCTAAGTATTTTAAGGTTTTGACTGATTGTAGGTTTTGTCCTTTTAGTTTGAAGATTGGGTCCCTTTTTAAGATTTTAGGTTTGCCAAATGTAATTGTTTTTGATTTATTCAATGATATTTCAATGTGGTTGCTCGTAGCCCAATTTTGAACATAATTCAGGGCAATCCTACCATTATGCTCTAGCGCAGCGCGTGTTGGACCCCAAATAATTAACAAGACATCATCCGCGTATGCCACAATCGCACAGTTCTCGAAGACAAAGTAACGCAGTAAGCCCTCCAAAAGTGACAACCAGAGAAAAGGACCAAAGCAGGAGCCCTGTGGACAGCCTTTTGTGAAGTAATGCAAGATATTAGGGTTTTGCCAATCAACCTGAGCCCGCCTACTCGAAAGGAAGGAGATAATTGTATTGATATATTGCTGCGGGATGCCTAAGTCGGTTAGTGATGAAATCGCTTGGTCCCATGGAAGGTTGTCAAATGCCCCCATGAAATCCAGCGATATGAATGTCGTGTAATTTTTATTTTCTTTGTTGATGTCGATAAATGATAGTGCATTTTGAAGAGCAGTTTCTGTTGATTTTAATTGTGTGAAACCGTGTTGTTTATTTGTTAATTTATTGTTTAGCGTCAGTATATGATTAATTCTTCGCAGCAATAGTTTTTCAAAAATTTTGCCTATTATTGGAAGTAAAGTTATCGGTCTATAAGATGAATGTTCGTCGTGTGGTTTACCTTCCTTTCTAAAGTAGATAAGCTCCCCCCAGCTTCCAGGCCACCGGGAAATAGTTTAGGGAAAGTGCTGAGTTAAATAAGTCTTGTAGTGTATCTGGTATTATTGCAAATATCGCTCTTATCATACGATGATCGATTTCGTCTGGCCCTGGGGCCTTGTTTTGGTTGAAGCTATATATTGCATTTCTTAATTCTCTTTTTGTAAATTTTGGTTGGTCTGATTGAGGTTGTATGTTAAATGCCTGGGCGGGTTGTACTGGCATACCTGCCGAAGGCCCAAAAATTCTTTCTGTTAGGTTAGCTAATGAAGTGGACCTGGAAACCGGAAAAGATGAGTCCGGCAGAAAGCTAATTAATTTATCTTGGTAATCTTGGAATGCGAGTTTTTTTGAGATGCCAAAAGGGTCAGTTTGTTTTTTACAGAAATTGTCCCACGCTTTCTCTTTTGCACAGAGAATTTGTTTTTTATATTTGGCTTTTTCTTTTTTGTAATTTTGGTTGTTTATTGGATCGAAATTAGAGTTTTTTGTTTTATTATATAAAGCTTTTACTTTATTCCTCTGTGCTCTAAGGTCCGGCGACCACCAGGAAAATTTAGGTTTTCGAAATGAGGGTTTCTTTTTAAATGAGGTTTTTGCTGAATCTTTAATAATTTGGTAGAACTTTTCATAATGGATGTCCAGATCTTGGGATGTTTTAATTGTTTTAAAATTAATATTATGTATTAAACATTTATGTTGAACCATTTTTTGAAATTTATAGGGGGGGATGTTTTTAGTTTTAAATCTGCGTTTTGGTAAATCCATTACTGTTAAAAATAGTTGTGTAATAATTGGCCTGTGGTCACCAAAAAGTTCTGGGACAACTTCCCAGTTGCTGAAGTGTTGGAAGAGGGGTTGTGAACAGACTGATAAATCTGGTCGGCCCTCCCTTCCGCCCGACTCATAGGTTGGTTGGCAAGATGGTTCATTTAGTATTACAAGGTTATGTGCGAGCAAGAATTCAATAAGGAGTCTTCCCCTGGCATCCACCCGATTATACCCCCAAAGTGGGTCATGCGCATTAAAGTCCCCAAGGACCAAACAGAAGTCGCTCAAATGTTTAGCTGATCTCCAGTCCTGGAGGTCAGTTTCGAGTTCAGCCCTCGGAGGACAGTACAGGCTCCCAATGCTCAAAATTACGTTTTGTAGGTCTAAATTTATAAATACAGAGTTGTTAAATTTTTCTGATAGACAATGTTTAAGATTTTGGTCTAAAATTAGGATGTGACTATTTAGTGAGCTGGAGCTGTAGCATGGCACACTCAGGGGCAAAGAAGCAGGACGGCCGTCGAAGATGTAAGCGTCTTGGAGGCATGCCAGTGAAAAACCCTCTTCAATTATAAAATTTACAAATGCTGCCGTATTACTTTTGGAACGTTGTAGATTACACTGGATTACCTTGAACTTAATGCCATCTGAGTCCGGTGTTGAATGTAAGTTTTCTGGTAATGTCGATACGTTTGGCAGCAGCTATCATAGCTATAGTGTTCTGTGTCCAAGTGTCTATCACTTCCTGTACGTTGTTTGTTTTCATCTAAACAGTTCACACATCTTTTGTTGTTGGATGTGCAGTCCGATGTATTGTGATTTTTGGCACATTTCGCGCACACTTCAGGATTTAGACATTCTCTTGACATGTGGCCTAGTCGTTGGCATTTAAAGCACCTCGGTGTGATTATGTATTTGCGAACTCCACATCTGTTAAAACCAATGTTGACCTTTGTTTGTTCCAGGAGTGCTGCGTCCCTTTGTGGCACTTCCACGATGAGATTCGTTGATTCATTGTTTTGTGCAGATTTCATGATTCTGTGTAATTTGAAGTTAACTTTTTCCACCCTTAATGTCCTGAGCAGTGCCGGGGCTAAAATATTCTCCGAATAATAGTCTATGTCAGCCTGGATTCCTTCGGTGCTTCTTGCTTCATCTACGTCGTGTTCTGTTATTGCAGGGGCTCCAAATATGATTATTTTTTGAGTTCGGGGTTTTATTTTGCTCACTGTTATCTTTGGTGCTAGTCTTGCATTATCTACTAGTTTTTGCTGTAGTTCTGTGAGGTCCTTCTCATCATTGCAGGTAACTACTAAGTTACCTGCTTTTGCTGGCCTGCAACTGAGATTTGGCAAAGTCGTTGAGTCGATTTCTTTGTTTAGTGTTCTGCGGATTTCCTGTACTGTCAGGCTTCCATCTTTTGGAGTCACCACCAGAGATGGTTTCTGTGGGGGCCGCTGCTGCAGAACTTGAGAGTATGAGGATCCCTCACTTCCTTGTGGTTGATTTTTGCTACTTTGTGGTATTGTTTGACTTCTCAGCGTTTTTTTCAGTGTATCTATTTCTTTTTTGTACTCTTGTAGCACTGATTTGATATGTGCGCCCTGTTGTCCAAGTTTCCTGTCCACTGTTTCTCTTAATCTTTTTCCTTGCTCCTCCACGTTTTCGTACAGTTTTATTTCATTCCTTAGCCTTCGGCATTCTTCACTCCATTTTGTTCTGTCATCGTCATAGTCTTCAATCCACAGCATTAACTCATCTATTTGTATTCGGAGTTTGTTCATTTGTTCTTGGTCGTCTACTGGAATTACGGCCTGTATGCCTTGTATCAACCTCTCAATTTCTTGTTTGTTCCGTTGTGGTGTTGATTGTTTTTGGTACCTTTGTGCTTCTTTTAGTTCCTTTTCTAATTCCTTCTGTTTTAATTTCAGTGCTGCTATTTCTTCTCTTCTTTCTTCTTGCTTTTCTACTATCTCCTTCAGCTTTTTCATCTCCGCATCATATCTTTGTAGTTTTTCCTTTTGTTGTTTTTCTTTCTCTTCTATTTCTGCTCGTAGTGTTTCTGTTTCTGGCAAACTGGTTTCTTTCAATTTCAACTGCGCTAGCTCCTCTCTAAGTTGCTCTGCTTCTTCATTGTGTTTCTCTGCTTCTGTGATTTTCTTGTCTAGCACCATTCTTAACTTCTGCAATTTTTCTGTGTCCTTTTTCTGTTTGCTCTTAGGTAGATTGTCGTATTCTGTTAGCAATTCGACTATCGTCAGTTTCTCCCATTTTTGCTGTTGTGTTGTTCGCGATTTTGGTGTGCTTTGTGGTTGAGAAGCCATATCGTAGTTTTTCCTCGTTCTACTTCTGTCCTCGATTTTCTTTATGGTTGAGGGAGTTATTGTTTTTCCAGGATAGTCTTGTAGTGAGATGTTTGATGTTGACTCGTCCGTCATTTATCATGTAACTCACTGTTTTAACTTTATCTTTTCCTTCGTACGCTATATTAGTTTTAATTTTAGACTTTAATTTTAATCTTTTGGTTTCTACTAGTTCCTCATCTGACATTTATGGTTACACAAAATTTCTTTTCCTTCGTTCACTATAAACGCTGTTTTACTAGCCAGACATTGGAGCGATTTTCAAATGTAACCACATAGTTTGAGAGCCAGATGGCAACTTCATTCAGATTCTACTACTGCAATTTCACGCGTATGCTCCGCGGCTTAGTTGTCTTTTCCAAACCGGAAATTTTATTGAAAATAAGAAGTCAAACAAGTGCTAAGCAGAAGTAAGTCACATTTCATTTAAAATAAATTCTGGTTGAAAATCGAATTGTTTGAGGTGCGGCGTATACGCGCGAAATTACGGTAATTCTGTAACTTCTCTAAGTAACTAAATGCAAACTTGCTAATTTACTCAACTTACGTAAAGAAAATGGTTGCTGATGAATCGTGCCCAAGACGAAAAATCACTATCAAATTAAAAGACTTTAATCAATGGAACTTCAAATCTATGTTAAATCTTTCTACTAACTGGAATCCAGTGGACGCTGAAAATTACTTTATTGAAGTAAGTAAGTTTTAACCTCTTACCATAGGTCAAACTCCATATGCTCGTATTCACCATCTACCTCAACCTAGAAAATATCGGTCGAACGCTCAAAAGGTAGTCATCATTAATCTGATTGGACATCGCCTTGATCAGGCCCAATCAGGTTTATCGGGAATTTCATTTGAGCGTTTGACCGATATTTTCTAGGTTGAGGTAGATGGTGAATACGAGCATTAGAGAAAAGGTTTTAAATATCTATTCAGATTACTCTAAACTTCAATCGCAGGTAGCTCACGGCAAAGTACCCACTTAAAACTCTGAAGTACTGAAACACTGGTATAAGTTATTATGAGAGGCGAGACACGACCGAATCCCCTCGTTGAACCTCTACGTCCCTTATTTATACTCTCCAGCCGACCACATAAAGCTAATTAACATATAACCGTACAAAAATAGCAATGAAGTTCAGATTCAAGTTGTCAAAATCATGCTTGCGAAAGTCAGAAAAGCGACAGATAGTTCACTTTAATGAACTATGACACTTTAACGAACTATGACACTTTAACGAACAACATGCTCAAACAAAGACTACCTTTAACCCTTTCAGGAGCGAAGCACTTCAATTGCTAAAACTTTGAAATGAATGAATGACACCGGAATTAAGGAACAAAATTTATTTGTAAACAAGAAAAAACTATATTTCACAAACATAATAAACAGAATTTTTTTTACCAAAATTCTGTTGCCTTTGTGGCATTTGGGATTTAAAATTAAATGGTTTCAAAAACGTACCACCGTCCTTGAAAAGGTTAAAGGCGAGAAGTCGAAAACTGTTATAACCAGGCATGTAAAAAATTTGTGCGCCAATGGGCCAGATTGCCACCACTAAATTTTTAGTATTCTTTGTCTAAGAATATTACTAATGCATTTAGGCGGAAGAATACTAATAAAATTTAGTGGTGACAATCGGCTCATTGGCACCCAGTTTTGGCTCATTGGCACCCCCCCCCCCTGGTCATAACGTGATCACATAAATGTATTTAAAACATTTACGTGATCAATTAAAATATACCAGTAATAAATACATAAAAAAGAAAATATAAAAATAATATAAAAAACTAATTATCCTATTCACTAACATACATAAAAAAGATAAATTTCAGAGAAAATTAATAAATTCTGACTTTAAATTTTCTTTATTTGTAAACACTATATTAAATTGTGAAACAGATTTAGTAAAAATTGTGATTTATAACTTAAAAACAACGAAACAAAAAAGTATGTTTGAAGAAACAAAAATTCTAAGAGACATCATAATAAAATAAAAGTACGTTGTTATTTTTTTTCTGCTCATTACATGTTTAGAGATAATTACACACTGCTTGTGTCAGAAACAATTATTTAAGAAAAGTAAAAATAGCACATACTTTTTTAATATTTGCTCGAACATATTTTTTGTTTAAAAGTAGAAAAGGCAATTTTATTGTTTGTTTAATCTTTTTCTTAGTTAAAAAATGAAGGCTTCATTTGCAATCTCATTATTAGTGTCTTAGTAATAAAATATTTTACTTGAATATTTACTGCAGAATATTAAATATCAAGGAAATATCAAAAGTTAAAACCAACATATTTTATTCACAACTTTCTTAGAAAAATATCTACAAAACTATTAAAAAAAATGTAAAAAATAAATTTTAGAAATTAATTAATAAATTTTGATTTCTGTTGCTCTGATTTTTAAACACTGTATTACAATGTTATACAGTTTTAGAGGGGAAAAAAGGTCATTTATAATTTTACCGTAATGAGAAAAGAAATGTTTTAAATTTTAGTCAATAAATTTTTATTTTGGTTGCTCTGATTTTTAAACACTGTATTGCAATATTATACAGTTTTAGAGAAGAAAAAAGTTCATTATAATTTAAAGTAATGAGAAAAGAAATGTTTTAAATTTTAGTCAATAAATTTTTATTTTTGTTGCTCTTATTTTTAAACACTGTATTACAATGTTATACAATTTTAGAGAAGAAAAAAGGGTCATTTATAATTTTAACGTAATAATAAAGGAAAAGTTTTTAAAATTAGTAATTATAATTTGCTTATTATTTTCAGATAGAATGAAAAGCGGTAAAATTAAATGAAAACTAGATTGTTTTGCTTCCAAAAAGTTGTTGGCATCTCTGTTAATAAAGCGATTTGTTGCCTAATTTCTATATATTGACGAAAATTTTAAACAGTGGCGTAGCCAGTGAGGGGGTCCAAACGCTCTGGATACCAGTAAAATTGTAAAGTTTTCTTCCACCTTGATTATCGCAAAAATTTCTCCGATTACATAAGACAATGAAAACTTTACAAAATTAGTGGTATCAAGAGCATCTGGACCCCCACCCTGGCTACGCTACTGCGTTTGTACGCTATTACCACATTTTTCTAATATAATTTTTCGTCTTATTTAAATGCAGAAAGGTATTACAAATCCTGCAATTTGACGAGCCGTCTACAATTTCTTCTATTTAAATATTAAATAGAAACATTCTATTAAAAAATTGTGGTAAAAGCGTATACGCACCCAGTAACATTGTTATAGTTGTCAATCTTCCGGTTTTTGAGAAGACATTTACATATTCTTTGTACCAGAATTCTTCTTTAAAAAATAAAATCAAGTAATCGTCACTTAGAAATAAGACGCATAATTAAATATTTATATTAAATAAATATTTTGTTACCAGCCATGATTTTTCCTTTAACAAAACCTGGAATGTGGGAAACTATGCATTGTAACTGTCTAAGTACTTCAGTAATAAAATCGCGGGCCCAATTTCCCATATTGGAGTTTCGTGATTGTTGATAAAAAATCCTAAGATTTTGTGGACAAGAATATTAGTATTTCTTTTAACGTCACAGCGAGAGCAGTGTCACAAATTCTTCGAGAAAAATTATATTTTTTTCTGTTTGTCTCAAACTTTGATTAAAATATATTTTTTTACTATTTATGTAAATAATTGTTGATCTAAATTTTATCTTACTCATACTACGAATCATCTTTCATTTATAATAGCTTACTTACTGTTCGTAAAAATTACGGAAAACATACTTGGCAACCCCACAGTAATCTTCGTAAAATGCGGTTTCATTTGTCACAGATTATAGACTTGAGATATAGGAATTAAAACAAAAAAAAATCAGATAACTGCCACGAAGAAACATGAAAATCCTTAACCCTTTCCATTCCAAACTTTGTTTTTCAGGAACCAGCAACTTTTAATTTTTTGAAGCTCATACCGGAAGTTTAAAAAAAGTTTAATGGAAAATAAGGATTTTAACCCATTTGCTGCCAACCACGAGTATACTCGTTGTTTTTCAATCTAAAATTACGAATTCGCACCGTAAATTTCAAAAGAATTTTTATTTTATGTAATCACGAAAAGTCTGTAATTAATTAAAGTAAATATTGCTGAAATACAAAGGATGTGAATTATCACTTTACTTAACAGCGCACAACCAACAGAGTGAAAAATGTCCAGACCGGGGTTAGACCCCGTATCCCTTGGTATAGCGCACCAAGTGCTTTACCAATTAAGACATCCGGTCTAGCATTCTCTCACTCTTATATGGCTAGGCTACAACCTTGCAGCTCAAAATGGAACCTTAGTTATGAGCACAACTCCTAGTGCCATACATGAGACAAATCAAACCCAGTATCGGTGAATATTTATATGCTAATTAATAACAACCAACAGATTCTGTTGGTTGTGCGCTGTTAAGTAAAGTGATAATTCACATCTTTTGTATTTCAGTAATTTACAGCGAATTTTCAGCTCTGCTGATTAATTAATTAGCATATAAATACTCACCGATACTGGGTTTGGTTTTTTTTTTCATGTATGTCACTAGGAGTTGTGCTCATGATTGAAGTTACATCTTGTGCTGCAAAGTCTATGCCTAGCAATTTAAGAGACTAACCCTGTGTTTAGGGGTCGTCTACATACTAAACTTGTATCAAATTCGAAATTTTTCAATAAGAAAACAGCATATTGACATTATATTTGATTTTCTTGGTACATTTTAGGAGTAGTTTTGGAGTAATGAGCGGTTAAAGTTTAGAATTCCTAACATTACATCCATTTGCGATATTTGGAAAACAGATTGCAATGCGGGTAGTTTTTTAATGAGAACTCTAGGGCGTATTTTCGGTGTAATTTTGTATTCACATATTTAAATTTTTTAGATAACGACTTCTGTCAAAAAAATTGTAAGTTAAATTAATATTAAACAAATTATGATAAGTTAAAATTAATTTTCAAAAGAAATTATTCCGAAAATATATATGTAGAAAATTATTTTCCAAAAGTTTTAAATATATAAATTCAAAATTAGAACTCATATCGCAATAATTTATTCAGTCATTCTTAATAAACTATTCCCATTTCAATTTGTTTTACTATGATTACAATTGAGTTAAGCTTAGAAATTCCAAATTTTAAACCTTTCATACTTCTGAAACTATTTGACCGAATAACTTTCCATTTTGTATCTTCCGGTTAACAGAAGAACCAAATATTTCATAAATATTTGGTGTTACTGTTGAAACTTTGAGACCTTGGTATGATTTCCGTATGAAGATGGCCCTGAGATTATTCTTTAGCGTAAATTAAAAAATTACATAATTTCCAGCCTAATGACTCTGTCCGTTTCCGTGTGACAATTTAGCGATTAAATTAAATATGTTTTTCGGCAGACTGGATTTCTTGAGAACATGGAACTATAAATAAAGAGGAATTGTTATATCCTCAAAATGGTGAAATTTCAGCAGTAAAAGATTCCGCAAGGGCTGATTATCACCCGACCAAACATCCACTAGTAAATTTTAAGACATTTTTGCCTCATTTAAACTCCCTATTCATGCAAAATCTCTGCCTTAATTAAAGCAATATTTGTTATTCTTTTTTTCCTGGTGGAAGATTGTCCTGACGGTCTCTGCCTCTCTGGTTAATATTTTTTTAGAAATTTCTTTTTAAATGATTTATACAAAATAAGATAGCGAGATGTATTTGGCAAATTTAATGCATTTCGATATACTTTTTTATCAATTAGGTATTTTCTCTATAAGTAGCGGTCATAAAAACAGCTTTTTTTATATACAGGGTGTAACTGAAATGCTTCAACAAACTATGAGGGATGATAGTACTCATGAAGATGAACAAAAAATGCAATAGAACACGGGGTCGCAAATGACATTTAACCCTTTCAGGGACAGTGGTATGTCCAAAAACCACTTAATTTTAATTCCAAAACGCCACAATGGCACCAGAATTTTGCTAAAATATTTTCCATTTAATATTTATGTGAAATATAGCCTTTTTCTTATTTACAAACGATTTTTTTTGTAAATTCCGGTGCCAGTCCATTTTCAGACGCATTTTCTCTATTTTTATCCTTTAAGCCTTTTAGGGGCAAACTACTTTTAGTACTAAAATGTTGAAATAAATGACTGGCACCGGAATTTATAAAAAAATTTGTTTGTAAATATGAAAAAGGCTATATTTCACATACATATTAAATGGAAAAGATTTTAGCAAAATTCTGGTGCCATTATGGCGTTTTGGAATTAAAATTAAGCGCTTTCATAAACATACCACTGCCCCTGAAGGGGTTAAACGTCATTTGCGACCCCATGTTCCATTGCATTTTTTGTTCGTCTTCATGAATACTATCATCCCTCAAAGTTTGTTGAAGCATTTCAGTTACACCCTGTATATGTTTCACTTTACTATTCAACTATATACATATGTAAAAACTACGATGCTGTTTACGAACGCTTCTCATACAAAATATCAAATTAATTTATAAAATATTAAAGTACTTTATAAATGTTTAAAAATTTTATTTTTACATCAAGTTTATTATAATTCTAAGTTACTGATGTGACTTGTGTCAAACTTTAAATAAAAGTTATAAAAAGAAGAATGAATGAAAGAAAAAAGATAGTTTGAAGGTCCATTGTTTAAATATAATAGATTATTTAAAATCATTCAATTACAAAATTAATTCGCATAAAAATATACAGATTCTCAGAATCAGTCCACTGTCCCATGAGTACTTTACATTTCTAATCTCTCTAACCATGTCGAAGACACAGTTAGACTTCGTGATCGATAGATATAAAATAATCACTACTTTGAAAAATGCATATAATAACTTTATTTAATATATATAACATAATATTTCCGGTGAATATTTTATCAAAAATTCTTTAAAGAAAACTAACTAATACTACTTAAAACAAAAGAATAATAAATATTATACAGTAAAATAATAAAACAATACTCAATTTCAGCTGCGGGCATAAAATTATAAAGGCCTCTTAGCATTTCAATTCATGGTTTTAACCTTTTTTATATATCAAAGTCCTGAAACAATTATATTGCTGCTTCCTCATCATCATGTGACTGACAAATGGTAAAGTTCCTCTCATCGTCAGCGAAAAATGCAAATTATAACTTAATAAAAAAATATTTTCGATTCGAAAAATAGCAAATTAAAAAGTTTTGCGAGGTTACGGTTAAATAATATTAATAATAATAAAATGATGTACATTCAATAAATAACAAATCATGATGTTTGGTACGGTTTGATGTAGAAAACCTTTGCTCGGTTAGAGTTGAAATAAATGGCGCATTATCTTACATTTTGGCATGGTTTTGGTAAAACGGAAAAGTAACAAAATGAAAGATACATCACAAGCTGTACAGGAACAATGTAATAACGACCACAATAAAAATTGTTTACCGCATATTTTACGTGAATTTGATGAAATTATGAGACAAGATGCTTTTGCACAAGCATAAAAAATGCCTACCATAATTTAGTGCGTATACGCCGCACAATTTGACAATTCGATTTCCTACCAGAATTTATTTTAAATAAAATGTTACTTACTTCTACTCAGACCTTACTATTTGACTTCTTATTTTCAATAAAATTTCCGCTTTGAAAAAGACTTAACTAAGCTGCGCCTGCGGCGCACACGCGCGAAATTACGGTAGTAAGTTTGAACGTGAACAGTGAGAGCATACTAACCGATACAATCTTCCAATATAAATCTTTCTTTATTTTCGATGAATAGTATATGAGTATTTGTATCAATTATTTCAAATTTAAAGTGAAAACCACGATTACTAAACACAGTCCTAGCGCGGGCATTTACACTAGTTTCTGTATGAGAAAGATATTCATGAAATGCACGGTAATGATGCAAATGGGTTAATCTATGGGTTAGCAGTTGAGATTTATCGATACAAAGCAATTGTACCGAATGTGAAATGAGGACATTTTACGTGCATGATTATTAGGGAAATGATTGTTTAAAGCAGCTGTTCACAACCTGGGGTGCGCGTACCCCTGGGAGTACATGGTAGAATACAATTATTGAAAATTACATTATTGGTAATGGCGGATAATGCAAAAAATAAAACTTTAAACGTTTCATCTACAAAGAGACAGTTGTGTAAAAGCAAAATAGGCAATTTGCATAAAATGAAGGAAAATACCTAAACTTAGTAATTTGTTGGCCATATCTCCGGCCACTCCTAATAACATCTTGCGATTTTGCATATGTACATCATTCTGTTGTATTATTCTTTTCAGTTTAATAATTCTATAAATATCTATATAAAATATGAATCGTATCGGGACTTCTCATTTCTACGATTTCATATAAAAACCATTGGAAAACTGATCATCATTTAAGTGTTCAACTGGTCAGCTTTAGCATAAATGTCTAAACGTGTATTAATGTTCACCTCTTATTAGCTTCACCTCTTATTTGTGAGCGCTTAATTTGAAATCTTTAGATAATATTTAGAGTTCTGAGTGATTTTATGTTGATATTGTGCTGTGTTTCAAAATGGATAAGTGGTTGAAAATTGGAATTCTAAAGAGAACTGTGTCTAACATTGCTAACTAGCATAAGGACACTACCAATGAACGAAAACAAAAATATTTGGAACAGGTATATGTGTGAAGGGGTGCGCATAAATTAAAAATCTAAGAAAGGGGTACGTGAGAGAAAAGAGGTTGGGAACCGATGGTTTAAAGAAAACTTTGACTTTAATAAATGAGAGGCACTCTGCAATAACAAGGCAAGTACAGTTGCCTTGATTCCTGGTAAAGCATGTAAAAAAAGGGCTTGTTAATCTACTTTGCTATTGCTTGGCTCTATTTAATATTCGAACCGTCATAGCTTGTAAAATCTTTTTTCAACTCTCACATGTCTCAGTTTCCCGATTCTGGTAACAGGGCTGAGGGCAGCATTAGGCCTTTAAAAAAAAAGCTGAAATGATTTCATATTTTGTAAACTCTTGTGTTGCACTATATAAAAGTTGTAAATAAAAGTCATTATGTGTTTCAAATGTGCTTTTTCTTTCATCCAAAACCATAAGATATGCAATAATAAGGCAAGTGTTCAATTTTCAGATTTATGTACTTATTATTCGGCGTATAAGGAAATGTAAACTTTATGATCATATGCAAAGAGAGGATGCTAAAAGACATTTCTTAATAAGAATATATGCAAATAAGTTATATTCTAAATTAAAATGTTCAAAGTAAATTTAAAAGCTTTGTTGCTAAAAACTTCATTTTTCACTTGCCTTGTTATTGCAGAGGGTTCCTCAATTGGATCTAAATCAGCTGTTTATAAGATCCTTGAGCTTATAGTATTGCGTAAGGAAACTGAATATAGTTTTCCAGCTGAATCGACTTTCTACTGCTGTTTCTGTGGGAAAATTACATACGCAGAACTACAACAGAAAATTATGAAAATAATCATATATGTCAATATATTTCAATAAGAAAAAGCATCAGGAGAAAAAGATACATGCTAGAAAGAATACCCCGTAAATTAAAGATTTCTTTTCCTTTTCTTTTTTTATTAAGTACACAATTTTTTATTTTCTTTTTCGATTTGTCCATTTTTTTTTCGAAAATACAGAAAATTAATCAATCTAACGAAAAAATTACCTGAAACACAGGGTTCGTACGGGGTTCTGGAATTTTCAGTATATTCTTCTAGAAAAATTCCCCTAATGTAATCGCACTATTATATAAGGCGAGTTTTTCTATAAGAAAATACTGGTAATTGCCCATAAAACTCCAGGACCCTGTACGAACCCTGATTTAACCCCTTAATCGTCGCGCCCGATAAATGTAGGCTACCTTTTAAAAATTCAGATGGCTTGATTACCACCAGTTTGTTTTAAGTAGAAATATTCGCGTTATTTAATAGACAGATGAAATAATGCGAGAAGGAAACCAATTACACTATTTTAAGAAACTGGTGGGAATCAAACGATCTGAATAAAACAGGCATAACCTACGCTGCCCGTGAATGTCTCGGGCACCACGATTAAGGGGTTAAAGATGCATTTTCCTCAAATTACTTGAGTGTTCCGGCAACTGTCATGTTTTAGAAACGAAAATTTTGCGCATCGCCTTTACTCTTCAAAAAAGGAAAAATCTAAATTCAAAATTTTCCCATAATCTCAAAAAAAGTAAAAAAAAGTTTTTCAATAAAAGAATTTCTTTTTCAACAATAGGGCTGGTTTGGCAACTTTCTGCCTGTACTTTTTACGTAGTTTAATACAATTATTTTGACAGTGTATAACGCGAAACTTTCTTTCGGCAACACCTACTTGGGCGAAGACTTTCCGTAGACTTGAATTTAGAGCAGAAGCTGTTAAAATTTTCGATTTTATGATTTGAAAGACCTCTTTGTATTGATGTTGACATGGGAAACAAGTATAGAATATGAAAAACACACGAAAAAGAACATACATGAAACACATGAAAAACAAGTATAGAAATCGACAGGATTAGGGCCCGATTAATCTCTGAATCTAAGGGAAGCACGGTATCATTTTGGGGACCTTTTTATTTAGCAAAAGTTTTCTTAATTCTTAATTCATGAAAACTCACCAATGATACCAATATTATTCCCAGGAGTTGCTTAGCCGATGTCACATATATTTCATTAAACAGCTTTCTTATGTTCCCTGTATATACGTCAGATATATGTACATATGTCATATATGGCTCAATTTCTCGAGTGGTTTCTAACAGGTACATGAAGATGCTATATGATTAATTAATATCCTATGGATGACATTCATATTTTTCTATTAAATAAGTTTAGTGAAGTAGTGCATGGACTTACTCTTGGGTTAAACAAACTTTCTTTTTTCAAAAAAAAAAAAAAAAAAAAAAAAAACAATTTAAAGATGAAAATGGGAATTTTTACAGTAATTTTGGGGGCACTTTTAAATTTTAAAGGAAAACCATGTACTTAGCTTTCCTTTTGGATAATCAGGCCCTGGATGTCTAACCACATTTAATAATGCATATATATATATAATTCATATATATATATAAATATATTTTCCATATAGAGTCAAAGAAAAAACGACATTCAATAGAAAACAATAAATTATATTTTTCTTCTCATAAAAATGTAATTTGTATGTTTTAATTAAAAAAGTCTTTTTTTTTTCTGTTAACGTTTTTTCGTTTTGCCAAAACTACAAAATGTATATCAAATTGCAGCAATTTGTATATAGAAACAAAAACTTTGAAGAAGTGTCTTTTATTAAGAAAACTATTGTTAGGGGACACAGCAAAATGCACATCAAAATAAAATAGTCTTTGGAATCACAAAAGCGCAAAATTTAAGTTCTTTTGCTCTAAATTGTTTAACTTCTTGAAAGTACAATTTGCTACACAATAATATTTTCATGGATACATTTTTTGTTTAAAAAGTAGTTTTCTTTAAGGAGAATATCCTTTAACTCGGAAAATATTTTCGTAATTAAATTTTGAAAGCAACTTTCCATATTATCCTCTAAAAGAGTTTGAAATGGAATTTGAGCACTTTCTGTAAACAACACATATGCTAATTTTTCATTTGAATTAAGTTTATGAAAGAAAAGGGGAGAAACGAAATGAAATATCTTACCTAATTAAAAAGAAAATTTTGAAAAAATTCCTGAGGCGTGGAGATGTGAAAAACATATTTACAAAGTTGAAAAAAAAATTATATAAAGTGATATGTTCGTCATTTACATAAGCCAACCGTTGAGTTTTTTCTCCTTTCTTTCTTCGAAGTTGTCAACTATGATTTTTTTTTTTTTTACTTTCCTTTTATTTAATATTTTTAAGAATTATTCATTTAGAAGAAGGTTTCAATTTTTCTTGGTTAATAAAATAAAATGCAAATGTGCAAACAGCGTAAGAAACTACTTATGCACTTAATACTTTGTTGTTAATTACAAACATTATGCGTAAATTATTAATTAGGGATGCACCTGATGTAGATATCTTCTGGATACCGAATATCCGGTACAAAATTTTACCGAATATTCGGTATCCGGCCTAACACTTTCTCGTTTTGAATTTCAATAGTAATATTTAAATTTTATGCTTGCTTAAAGAAGAAAATCTTTAAATTATTATAATTTTATGTTACTCAAATGTTAATAATAGTTTAAAAGTCATTTATTAAGTTAAAGTTACTTAAAAGCAAATGCTTTGTAGTAAATAAGTATTGAAATTTAATCATGTTTTGTCTTTTGCCTATTCTAATATAGATATTAGTAGTTTTTTTTCTTTTATTCAGAGTCATTGAACAAAAAATATAAACAATTCGATTATTTCTGTGTTTTTCATACTTATAACTTTTTCTTATTTATAAGTACTAAACATCCTATTGAAGTGGTTTTTCATTTCCTACATACTCGTGCATATTATTGCTCACAATTTCCATGACAAATGTTTTCTAACAGAATTTAAACAGAGAAGATCTCATTGCAAGTATCTTGTATATTAGTACAAATGGGACTGTGAACTACTCAAGAAAGTGGCACAATTCTTTTCATGATCAATATTACACACACAAAAATATCCCTGTAAAATTACGGGCAGAGGCCGGCAGCAGAGATTTCAGCCATACGCCGTAAAAGAAAAATGACCATGCCCATCATTTTGTGCAGCCTGTAATTTTACGGGGCAAAGTAATATAGCATTATAATACACAGGATATAATGCACTTTAAAACACAATAACACTTTACTTACTGTTCCGTAGAACGTAGCACGTTAAATAATCATCACAGAATCGCTTTTTTTGGCGGGTTAAAATTTTCCAAACACGAGTAGAATGAAGAGTTACACCCTAGCGGAGGAAAATGTATGGGGTCGTACCGTATTTTTGCTAACATATGGGCTAGAACTGTAAGAATATGTGGATTGCCCTTAATTTTCTAAGTATCTAAGGGATAATGCCGCTTATTTAGTGGATCAGACCATTTGTCATCAAATAAGGCTGTTGTCCGTGAAAATTGAAGTGCAAACGCTCATAAATTTAGTTTTTTCTGAGAGTGTATTTTACCAGGACTGGTCTTCCATACATAAACAAAATAGTGACAAAAGATTCAATAAAATCATTTTTACTTTAGGATTGTTAAAAACACAAGAAAAAACAGACCACCAGAAAGTTGAACGCTTACTCTCAGAAGCCGGAAGTATTTGTAATAAAAAAATGTAGCAGATGACAGCCTGAAAATGCTGAGCGTCCAATGTTTCTACATCATAATTTGTCTTTAATAAAATTTAATTATAAATAATTAATTGCCATATTTTAAATATTATATTTTCATTTATATAGAAATCGTACAATTTCATTTTTGTGAAAATATTGGGTTGTCCGGAAAGTTCGTGCTGGTTGGGAAAATCAATTTGTACCGGAAAAATCTGACCGGTAATTATTAGATATCGGAATCAATGTCTAATAATTAAATGATAGAATTTTTCGGTACGAATTGATTTTCCCAACCGGCACTAACTTATAACATCTGAACACAACAGATGTTAATGAACATACCTGCTTCGATCACTGAGCTTCATATGTAACAGGAGATCTGTCTTCCTATTCCCCAACATGATTTCCAGCAGTCAGCGCGGAAGAATACAAAGGACGATAATTTTAGTTCACATTCATGGTAAAACATACTGTTTATGCATTGCCTTAGATGATTAGAGAATCATTTATCAATTAGATAAGCACAGCTTAATTAAAGAAACATGTATTAGTATAATAATGAATAATAACACTAAGATCTAACACCAGGGTGGCTAGTGGTCAGGGAAAAATACAGTACAAAACAGTGATATGCACCAGTATATTCTTATAGAAAAATTAATTTTGATTATTCGATCGAATAATCAAGATGAATTTTTCCAGAAAAATATACTGGTGTTTATTAATTTTTTTGACTGTATTTTTCCCTGACCACTAGCCACCCTGAACACTGACACTGAAGACAATTACGAATCAAAAAAGAGATAATCTCTGGAGGTGCATTGCAAAATGGTGTGTTAAAAAATAGACATGACTGATGCTGTTGTACTTATTATTCTTAGTGCATTTTTACTTACTCATCATACGTAGTATAGGGTACTTCTTGTAATCATTTTGAAAATCGGAAATTTTTTTGACGGATTTACACGTTTCAGACACTGGAGATTCCGAAAAACATATATTTAGGAAAAAAATTTTGCCGTCCGTCTGTCTGTGTGTGTGTCGGTAAACGCTTTATCTACCGACCAAATTGAGATAGAGGGTTGAAATTTGGTATGTGCTTAGCATGTAATTATGGGAAAAAGCTTATTGAATTTCAGTAACCTCGATTAAACGGAACTATTTTTTTCGGACACTTGAAATATCCGTTCTGATAAAAGATATATAAAATTTTGAAATTGTTTATTTTAAGGAGTGAATATAAAAGACAATAAAAAACATAAATTTTGCATACAGAATGAAGATCGGATAATGAGTTGCCGAGATATTGGTAATCCTATTTTCCACACTCTTCGATTGTTCATGACTCTGTATTTCATTCAAATTTCAATTCAAAGATATATTTTAACCCCTTGAAGGGCACCGGTATATTATATATACCACTTAATTTTAATCCCAAAAAGCCACAATGACATCAGAATTTTATAATAAAATTTTGAATTTATATGGTACACGAGGAAAAGCTTTTACTTATTTTAAAATAAATTCGTTCGAGAATCCTGGTGTCAATCAATCATTTCAATATTTTAGCTACAAGAGTACTTTGCCCCTGAAGGGGTTAATTGGAAATGAGACGCTTAATCCGACGCAATAAACCGTTAGTTAATATGATTATCAATTTTGGATTTATAAGGTAGTTTCTTTTACGCATTTCAGTAACAGAGCATTTAAAGTTTTTGACGTCATCAAGCCACGATTTTATTCGAATTGCAATGCATTTTATAAATAGTTTACACATGTTTTATTTTCATATTTTATATTATGCATATCCATGATGGGTAAGTATGACGGTGGCCCCCAACGACTAGGCAGATTTCGCCTATGTTAATAAGAATTCATCTTTTAAATAATAAAAATTATATATAATGAATGAGCGTCATAATTTTTATAAATGCTTAGGTGCATATGGCAAAAATAAGGGAACCACTAGAAAAAATTAAAGCTACTAGTCTAAGGCTATTTAGACTTAAAAATCGAGTTAGAATATTAGTAATACAGTTTAAAAATCTAATAATAAAAATCTCAATTAAAAACTATTTCACCATAATGCAGATATATCAAATTAAATTATTCTAATAGTATGTCGCTAATTTATATCATGTTGAATAATTATTTTTCTATTCGTTTACAAAAATATTATAATATTACCAAAAATTAACTAGAAAATTATTATTCTTAGTAGATGTATCTGTATAATTCAGTCTTCTTTAATATACATTTTTATTTGTTATCATATAGTATTTAGCTTCTTTCAATTAAATTTATCCGTTATTTGAAAAATGTTTTTCTAAATAATAAAACCATCTATTTTAAAGAGATGTGTTTTCATAATTAAATTTCATAAGATCCCAATTTATATTATCGTCCTGAAAATATGCCTCAATTGAAATTTCCCTCTCTGTAAACATAGAATATGTAAGTTAAAGTACTTCACTTGAATTTTAAAATTAAAATATGTAAGAAGGAAAAAGGAAAATAAAAAATCAAACAAAGAAAAGAAAATCTGTTGAATAAACTGACAATTTTGAAAACTGGCCTGAGGCAGGTAATTGTGAGTAAAAAGCTTGAAACGCAAAGAGTAATTTTTAAGAGAAAACTGCACATCACAAAATAATACATAAAAAATAATTTTAATCTTTGAAGAAAAAAAAATCAGAAAAATACTTTTTTTTAATTAAATAGAAATATGAAGATTTGAAAGTAATAAATACAATAGGAAGAGTATTATTTACTGCTCATTTTTTAAACATTCTATTATTTGAAATGTCAGCTGCATGGTAGATTAAATAAGGCTTCAGGTACTAGATTTATATTGTCATAAAATATCTTTAAAAACATTTTTTTTTTAATTCTAAGCATATTCATTTCAAAATGAATCTGAAATATATTTTCTTGCAGAAAAACAATTTTGAAAGTGACGTAGAAAAAAAGTTTAAATATTTTAATAAAAAAATTGATTATATAATGGAATTTTCTTATAGCTAAGCTGGAGGGTTTATAAAAATTATTCTTTATATGCCCACTTCGTTAGAAACAGTTTCATTACAACATGTTTCAATTTTCTGGGAACATAAAAAACTGCGATTTTTCTCATACTTCAATATGACTTCGATTCGTATTATTCTGATTCTACTGTGTCTTTTAAAATGGTGTTAGGATTTTGTTATATAGTACTAAAAACAGTAAATTGAGTTTCAAGAATTATTAAAAACAATTAAATTTCTCATGAATATAAAAAAAAGATTCGTTTTACTTTTAAAATCATAATCTGTCACTGAGTAACAACCTCATAATATTTTACTGAGTTGTTCGGAAAGTTCTTTCCTTTTGGAAAAGTTGATCGCACCGGAAAATTCTATCGTTTAATTATTAAACATTAATTCCGATAGCTAATCCCTAATAATTGATGGGTAGAATTTTCCGGTACGAATTGTTCTTCCTAAACAGAAGGAACTTTCCTAACAACCGAATAGATATTTGGTCCTTAAATACATTATATTAAAATACACTTCATTTTATATAAATTGAACGAAATAGAAATATGAAGAAATCAGCATCCTTATAATTAAATTGAGGAACGAGAATTGTTAAAATTACCTCTTTTATCTCTGAAATGCTATCACGAATGAAATAATTAAATTTATTTTAAAAACTGAATTAATCCATTTCAATATTTTCACTATACAAAGAGTTTTAATAATCAAATTTTTGTTATTGAAATAAATCTTAACTGAAATACTTCCACTTTGTAGACAGCGAAGACAGAAACTAAATGACTTTATATGAATTTAAAGGGGGATGTCGGCTTAAAATCTTAAAAAATAGTTTTCTTCCTTAGCTTAAAAATTTGTACGTTTTTTTTTCCCAGGATGCGTAAAGTTTTATCACAATTTATGGATAGAATATTTTGTCTTATATAATTGCAAAAAAAAAAAAAAAATCAAATTACGCCATTTAAATATTAAATAGAAATTTTCTAATCTGAAATAGTGGTGCCATATTCTTTGGAAATTCTAAGGGGCAATGGCGGCTCTTGACTGGCTTTATTTAAAGCACTAAATGCATAGCTGCTAAGCATAGCTACATGGGATGATATCGATGTCTAACTAGGCATTTTCCTACTTTTTCGACTTCGGTTGCAGTTTATTTTTCTGTGCACACTTTCAGTTACATTAAGTTATTCATAATCATGAATAATTTTCATCATGATCATGCTATGATCTCAATTAAAGAAAAACGTACTTCTAGAGGCTTTTATTTGTATCATCTATTGAAATATTAATACCTCTTCCAAAACATTTAAATATGATTTTCTCAAAATAATGTTTCTTTAGAAGGATGAGTATTGTTAGAAAATGAACTATCTACTTTAAATATGGAGTGCAGTTGCATGAAATGTGCACTTACCTGGTCGAACATTGAAATTGTCTTTATAATCTCTATTTCTTTTACGTGTTTTTTTTTAATTATTAAAAAATCATTTTTAATAATAATAATAATAATAATAATAATAATAATTTATCGAACTATTAATACCTATTCGAAAACTTTTAAATGCGTTTTTCTCAAAATGGTGTTTTCTGAAGGTGTGAGCTTTTTGGGAAAATTAGTAATTATACTATCAACTATGGACTGAAACTGCATGGAACATGCACTTATCTGGTGAACCATCATGTGTTTATCTTTGTAATTCCTATTTATTTTACTAGGTTTCAAAGAAGTAAATTGCATTTTTCCAAAATTGCATTTAAAATACTCCTTTTGCTACTACTACTACTACTAATAATAACAATAATAATAATAATAATAATAATAATAATTAACAATATTTTTCTTCGGTATTGATTAATGGTTTTCCAGATTTCTATATTTAGTTTAAATTATTTAAACCCGTAATTGTTTCTTCGAGAACCACGTTTATCAAGCCGCTCTAACTAAAACCCCGGAGTAACCTGTGCGACAACGAATCATTTTCTCGTTCTTAGTTTCCTGGTGATCAGAATAATTTTGATTTAAAATAATTTGTTAATTAATATTTGGCTAACTTAATGGTGATTTAGTTGTAAAAATAAATTCTAAACTATTTAAAAAGCCTACAGAAAAAAATCTTTAAAATGCACTGTAAAAAATATATTTCCCGCTGTCTTTATTTCGTTTCATATTTTCAAGTCTGCATATTGCCATTTAATTTAAACTATATTTTATAAAGAATAAACTTTTTATGAATATTTTAGCGAAATGCAATTTTTTCTGTTAAAAATATGTTTGATGTTTCAAACTTTTTACTCAGAGTTGAATGCCTCTGCCAGTTTCTAAAATTCTCTGTTTAATTTCAAAGAAAAATATTTCCGTCTTTGTTTTTATCTTTTCATTAATTTTGTTTCTGTCTTAAGTTAGCTCCTTCAACACGAGAGTCGCATATACATGACGCATGAGGTGCACATAATCTTTGATTTTAATAGTATATTTTTTTTCACTTTACATTTATGATTAAATTAGGTAAAAGCTTTTAGTTTAAACAAGAACGAAAAATCATGCGTCAAGCATAGATTATGTAACACTTTCCAACGCTTCTAAAATAATTTTACAAATCATTACCGTTCAATAAGCTGAAAGATAACATCCAAGTAAACAATTTGGAAAACGCATAACATATTTAAAAACGTAATTTCAGGAATTTCCAACGTATACAATATTCGGAAAAATATCCGAATACTTTTATTCAGCCCTGTATATAATCTATAGATTTGTATATACACTACATAGGATGCTAAATTTTAGTTTAGTTAGGAAACGCGTATAGCACAGTTTAAAATTCTTCTTTTGGAGTTTCTGTCAATAAACGGAAATGTGTTTGCGAACTTTTGTGCTGCCCTGTATATGATCTATAGAATTTATACACACCAAGTAATAGACAAGAAGTGAGTTAAATTTAAAATCGCGTTCAGCAACTTGAAACGCACTTCCAGGAATTATTGTTAACAGACAGTAGAGAATTCTTTTGTGTGTCCCTGTAAAGGAACGATGACTGCTATACACACAATATTCTGTAGTAAGCCTCTTGTCATGCACCTTAGTGATATATGTAAATTTCAGTGCGTTTAAAATAGTGAAACATTATTTAATTAAACCGCAAACGATTTTTCATCATAGACGTAATGCAACGGATTTCTTTTGACTGTCCCTGTAAAGTAACTATAAGTGCTATGCACAGCATATTCTATATTAAACTTCTTGTAATGCACATTAGTGATATATATAAATTACAATTTGTTTGAAATTGTGTAACATCATTAAAATAAACCGCAAATGAGTTTTTCCCATAGATCGTAATGTAACGGAACTCTTTTGAGTATCCCTGTAAAAAAACTAAATGTGCTACTCACTTCATTTGAAATAGGGAACATGCTATACATTACGACAATAACATATAAATTTTGCAGGGCAATCCGAGCATATTTACGGGAGTTAGAGCACGGACAGACGGCAGACAGCAGACGGCCAGACAAACCGAAGTCATATAAAAAACTGTGAGAAATGATAAAAAATTCCGCAATAGGCTCTAGACGCGAAGCGATAATGTATTTATTTATTTATTTTTTTTTTTTTTTTTTGCATGGGATGATATCGATGTCTAACCAGGCATTTTCGTACTTTTTCGACTTCGGTTGCAGTTTATTTTTTCTGTGTACACTTTCAGTTTCGAAACCGTTTCGGAAAGTGAAAGAGTTAAAAAGAAAATTGTAAAAGTGCAAAAATTACCGTTTATACAGGGTGTCCGAAAATTCTAGAAACGGTCAAATAACTCGAGAAATATACATCGGGTTGAAAAATGGCAAAATGCATCTTCAATACTTTTGAAAAATCTATTTAGGGATATGAAAGTTGCCCCCCCCCAACTTTGGCCCCCGGGGGGAAAGGGGGGCAACTTTGAAATCTTAAATGATGACCCCCTTTTTTATTGCAGATTCGGATTCTACAGAAAACAATACGTAACTTTTGTGTTGAGCATTTTCTTCGAAACAGTGTAGATGGCGCTGTAATCCAGTGCAATTTTGTGAAAATCGTTACCATTGCAATGACTGGAAACACTCGAATAACTCGAGAAATATACATCGTATTGTAAAACGGAAAAATGCCTGTTCAGTAATTTTGAAAAATCTATTTAGGGATATCAAAGTTGCAATTTTTCTAAAATATTAAACACGTATTTTCCGTTTTTCAATCTGATTTATATTTCTCGAGTTATTGGAGCGTTTCTAGACATTGCAATGGTAACGATTCTCACAGCATTGCACTCGATTACAGCGCCATCTACAATGTTTAGAGGAAAATGTTCAATACAAAAGTTACGTATTTTTTCCCGTAGAATCCGAATCTGCATTAATAAATGGGGGTCATCATTTAAGTTTTCAAACTTGCCCCCCTTTCCCCCCGGGGGGGGACAAAGTTGGGGGGGGCAACTTTCATATCCCTAAATAGATTTTTCAAAAATATTGAACATGCATTTTGCCGTTTTTTAAACCCATGTATATTTCTCGAGTTATTTGACCGTTTCCAAACTTTTAGGACACCCTGTATGATCTCATAAACAATAAAAACAAAATAATAATAATAATAATAATAATAATAATAATAATAATAATAATAATTTCAAAATATTAAGATAAAAACGAGAAATCTGAAAAGAACGCTGCCACTGGTTTACCATTAGCTTACCAGTGTTTTCTTGCTACTAGCAAAGATTCGTAACGCGCGCCAGTTTAATGCTTGTTCAATTTGATGGGTCATGTATACGCGACGCTCGTTGCCAAGGGGCTAAGACAGAAACAAAAATAATGAAAAGATAAAAACAAAGACTGAAATATTTTTCTTTGAAATTAAGCAGAGAATTTTAGAAACTGGCCAGAGGCATGCAATTCTGAGCAAAAAGTTTGAAACGTCAAACATTTTTTTAACGGAAAAATTTGCATCTCGCTAAAATATTTATAAAAAGTTTGTTCTTTATATAAAAAAACATATTTTTAATTAAATAGAAATATGGAGAATTGAAAATACGAAATGAAATAAAGGAAGTGGAAAGTATATTATTTAAAGTTCATTTTTTTAAACAATTCATTTTGTGAAATTTTAATTAGTCTGTAGATTAAACATAACTACACACTTTAATTTAAATATTTCGAGATATAGTTTCATCCATCTTAATTTGGAACACATTCTTTTAAATTTTAAGCATATCTATCTAAAACTTTATATTTTAATATTAGATTTAAAATATTAGATTTTACTGTAATTTCTTGCGAATGTAAAAGTATTTTAAAAGTGACATCTAAAATATTTCAAGGATTTTTGTATTAAAATTTATAATAGCTTATAAGTGGTATGAAGATTGTTTTAAGATTGTGTAACAAAAGTTAACAACAAAACAACAGTAAAACAAATAATTTGCTAATATATTTAAAAAAAAAAAAAAAAAAAAAAAAAAGGTTTAATTTAATGGAGCTTTGAACCTTTCATTTTGCGAAAATAAAACGAAAAAATCCAATTCCCTAAATTTTTCATTAAATGGAATTTAGACATTTGTAGTATATCTCTTAGCCAGCGTTGTTTCATGTGAGCAAAGAGCAAAGAGATGGAAATCGGATCTCTTCGCTGAACAAGTTCATTGTTTGACACTTGCTTCCTTCCCTGTCCGCCTGCATCATGAACATTTGTACGTCCTGCTTCAAAGTTCCTGCACCATTACCGCTCTCTGCTGTCACTCATGAAAGTTGTACCGCACACGTTACTCATTCGACGATAAATTTCAGCTGCATTGCACCCTTCAGCTTGCAGAAATCGAATGACAGCACCCATTTCACACTTAGCGGGAGGCTCTATTGTTCGAGGCATGTTTACGTGCTCATTGCGAGCTCAGAACTGACAACTGAGGCAATCGACGGAAATAGTAGGGACACTGAGTATTTCATCTGCGCACAGCGTCATCGGATTTTTACTGTGGTTTTCATTTCGAGGACTGATCGGACCCTTAACGGATAAAGCACTTCAATTGCTAAAATGTTGAAATAAATGATTGACACCGGAAATTATAAACAAACTTTTTTGTATATAATAAAAAAGCGATATTTCATACACATAATAAATGGAAACTATTTCTGTTAAAGTTCTGCTATAATTGTTGAATTTCGTAATTAAAATTTTGTGGTTTCGTAAGGAAACCAATGTCCGTTAAAGGGTTAAAAACAAAGCCCTCGTATTAATATTGCATAAAAATTGATTAATGTATAGTTTATGATAATATACGATAAAGATCAAAATCACTTAATCAATATAATCTATATTAAATATATTAAGAACTTAAATAATATTTGAACAGTCAATTGATTAATTACTGAACTTAATCAATAGATTAACCCCTTAAGTACCATATTTAATTTAGTGATAGTATGCTGAATACCAGCTGTGTTAAATTTCATCAAAAATACAAAAAAAATCAAAAGTACAAAATTCATACCGGAAATTCTAAAAGATTAATTTTATTTTATGCAATCACGAAAAGGTTTGTCATTATATAAAATACAAATTACTACTATAACTTTCTGGTATAAATTCAAAATTTAAAATTTAAAATAAGGTCAAACAGGCAACGTGGACTTACGCACGTACGTCCTGGTAATTCGGATAGAGGTGTTCATGACGTACGCAGGTACGTCGTGGTGCTTAAGGGGTTAATTTCATTTTTCTTTAATATTTCAAAGTGTTAATTACATCTGTATAGTTCAGTTTTACAGATTTTTCATTATAGTATAGCATGTTGTTAGAATTATTTTCATTCTGTTGATTAAATTTTCTTGTTGTTCAAACAATTTTTTTTCCTGAAAAATAACATTATCTACAAAATTAAATTTATAAGAATTCACTTTATGTTATTGTCATGGATATAAATTGCAGATGAAATCCTCCACTCTCTGTAAATAGCGAAGAAGTAAATTAAATGACTGTAGAAAATAAAAACATGGGAATATTTTCCTTTAAACAAACAAGACAATTTTGAAAACTGGCCTGAGGTATGGAATTGTATGGAAAAGATTTGAAACGTCAAGAAATTTTTTAAAGAAAAATTGCTCATAACAGAAAAAATTATATAAAAAATGTTTGATATTTTAAAAAAATTAAAACTACATTTATAATTTAATAGAAATATGCAAATATAAAAGTATGAAACTAAATGAATACAGTGAGAAATGTATTATTTTCAATCCATTTTTATACATTTTATTTTTTGATAAATCACTAGAATTGTAAATTAAACATCACTGCAGGCTTTAATTTAATTGTGTCATGGAATAGTTTTAAAAACATTCTTTTAAGGGGACGGCCAACTTTACAATTTATTTTTTTTATTATCTGTGTGTTTGCAACAAGAAATTCTTTAAATAATAATTGTCCTGTATGAAAAATTTTAGATACGTTTAAAAAATTTTTACTTTATGAAAATTTTTCAATATTTTAAAGTTATTTATTAGTTTAAAATATTTTAAAGCGCTTTAAGCTATTCAACTTTTAAAATAACCTCTCATTTTTTTCTTTTTCAGTTTATTACTTAATAGTCTTTTATTAAAAAAATTATTTTCTTAATTATTTTTCTTAATTATTTTCTTAAAACTTTCCAAAATAACTGAAGAGATTTTATGAATTTGTCATTGCTGGAACTCGCGTAAATGTTCTCGGACTGCCATGTAATAGGTATGTGTGATTGGGTTTTATTCTGGCATCTTCGGTATTGAAAATTAAGTGTGCACGTGCAGCTCTTACAGTTCGTGTACAGGGGCGCTCAAAAGAATTTAATAACATTATTATACATGGGAGAAAAACCGTTAGAGGTGTATTTTATTGATTTTACACTATTTCAAAAATATCGAAATTGATATACAGGGTGGTTATAATATAAGTATCTCTATTTGAGCTGTCTGTAGCTCAAAGGAATCATCTGAATGAAACCAAAATCGGTACACTTATTATTCGAGAAGGGGGAAGAAGAATGAGACAAAAAATATTTGCAGTAATCACTGACAGATGGCGCTACTGAGTGTGAAATGTAATGTGTAATACAAGAACAAGAAATTAAGGCGCCAAACCGGATGACACACCTAATTTATTGGTAAATGTCACAGTGAACGTGGTTACGCTTTTGCATGGCGGTGCCGATCATGCTCAGATTCCAAGTGGTCATTGTGTTGGAGGACACCACACAGGCGGTGCACGACGTGCTCAACTGCAGAAAGTAACGCATCAGGAGTGATGTTTCGCACATGTTGTGATATGCGGTAAAATCATTGAGGTTTGCAACACCTCCATGGTATACAATATTACACATTACATTTCACACTCAAAAGCGCCCTCTGTTGGCAATTATGGCAATTAATTATTTTTGTTGTTCCATTCTTCTTCCCGTTTCTCGGATAGTAACTGTACCGAATTTGGTTTCATTCCGGTTATTCCTTCAAGCTACAGACAGCTCCAAATAGAGATACTTATATTATAACCACCGGGTACATCACTTAGATGTACTACAAGTTGCTTCCTATACAATATAGTATGCCTAGCATTTATCTTTCAGTTACAGAGACCCACAAGAAAATTCGGTTATAGAACAGTCTATCAGAGATAATTGCTGTAAGTGCGTTTGTAACTGTACTAAGAGTTTTTAAATTTAACTAATTTTACTTGGTGCATTTAAATTATATGCATCGTATACCGATCTGTACAATTGAAATCGAGTACATTTTCGCTTATTAACGGGAGATGCTGTAGGAGAAATTTCAACGAATTTTCTAAATGAACTATTTTATTAATACTATGTGGCATATATAGAAATCATACATCATATACAGCACATGCTGCACAAAATCATTCGGATACTTTTCAGACTACATATGATAAATGCTGAAATTTGGTTTTCAAATAGACGTTTTTCAAATTGCTTACTTAGGCATCATTTTTCAACTCATTAAATGGTGAAGTGTTTTTTTTTCTTTTTTTTTTAACAGTATTCTGAAAGTCTTGGTCAGCGTTTCATAATCTATGCTTGATGCATGATTTTTCGTTCTGGTTTTAATTTGATGGTTACTAAAAAACAAACAAACAAAAAAAATGACACGAAACTGAATCTTTGCCAAAATAGACATGCAAATATGCTAAGTTAAGGAACTTAAGAAAACAACTTTTTAAAATAGATACACAGGTTTGTTGTAATTTGCATTAAGATTGTCTCTTCGAAGTAAAGAGAGCTTTAAACAAAAATTAAAACGCATGGAACATTTTAAAAGCGGCAAAAATTTGTTTGGGAATGAATGCATTTGAAATATATTATGATATTTTATTTGTGATAACTTACCTTTAAGGAATAAGAAAAAAAAATCTGCCAAGTACACGGCGACATATATTTACAGGGTCCGTGCGCCTCAGGGGATTCGGAGAATTTTACGTGTTTGAATGCCAGAAATTTCGTAAAGTAATGGTTGCCATATTTAAACACAAAATTGTTTTCTTTCATGCAGGCAGTTCTCAAATTTCCTGCTCAACAACGCAAAATTTTCTGACACATTTTCTAACTCATTTAAATTCTAGTAGCATTTTCCATTTTCTGGTACATCAATTACTTATCAAGTAATAAAAGATTCTTGTCACGTGACGACAAGTTTTTCTCCCCTTTTTCTCACTGCCACGTTCGGAAATTTGGGTCTAACCGCCCACTTTGAAAGAATTTTCTGAAAGATCTTCTGCCTTTAACAAAAAATAAAAAATGCCATTCGATTACATAGTTTCTGAATACGAACACCTGCCAATTACATGCGTTTTCTAAAAAAATTAATGCATAAATGTGGCAGAAAGTAGCTGCTTTGTAATTGAGAACAGCCTTAAGTCAAATATTAATTTACCAAAAATCTGATAATCTTCACCTGAGGCGTACAAACTCTCATTTATTTTAAAAAAATTTTTAATTTTATGACACAAAATAAAAAATTCGTTTATTTGTCTGAGTTTTCACCATTTTGAAAGCTACCGACCACTTACAGAAGTGCAAGCTTCCACTAATCTTCCGTAATATGTTTGTTCATTTAAAACAGGTTAAATACGTTTCGCACCAGGAATTTTTTTAAGAAATGAAATTTAATAAATTCCTCGTAGAAACTTTAAATTAAATATGTAAAAATTCATTAAATACATTTTCTGGTTCGAAATGCCGTTAAACTAGGCCCAATTAAACCACATAAAACGGGATTAGTGAGATCTTGCCACCTCTGCCCACGCTGATCACAAATCCAAATTTGCTACTTCCTGATACATTTTTCAATTTATTTTTGTTCTCAAATGCATGAAATTTGTAGGTGATCTTATTCATAGACTATGAAATGTAACTGCTTTTTTTTTTTCATTTTGTGGTAAAGTAAAATGCTTTCAGAAAATTCCGCTACAGCGCGGGAGGGCAAACACCCACTACACACCCACACAAACTTATAACACAAAACACAAGTCATTTAATGAAAAATAAAAAAACAGTTCGATGATAAATCGCTTCAAAAATCATGGGTTCAAGTGCCATGCATTTGCATTTAAAATCAGTCAGGAAATGTGCTAATAAAATGTTGTGCTGGGGATTTTTTTTTTTTTTTTTTTTTTTATGAGAACAGTTAGTTACCAGCATATTCATTGAAAAAATATATTATTTTTTTATATAATTTCTTGGAAACTAATAATTTTAAAAATGAATGCGAATATATTTTTGGATATTTTAACGACAGTTGCTCATCTTTTGAAATAGTGTTCGAATTTTCCAGATCTTCAAGCCATATTTTTTTTTAGGTTTCTGCTCTGGTTCAGTTAAAATAAAATGTTTCGTTTTGCGCTTTCTTAAAAAAAGTTTTCGGAGCAGTTTAGGTTTACATTTAACTCGAAAAGATTGTTTTCTTCGTGTTCCGTTTTAGGCTCTGATCCGGTTCAACGACCCAATTTAAGTAAATTTTCAAAAGGTGTGTACAAAACTTAATAAAAAATGTCATTGTGCCTAATTACTATTTCCTTTTTGCTCTTAGGCTTTCTACAAAATAACTGCTAACCTACCGATAAATTTCAAATCATCTAAAACCTCAAGATTGATTATTTAAAAATAATCGATTAATAATTATATATAAGCTATTTGGTCTATTAAATTTATACTATTAAAATCTGTGCTCATCTGCCTGTCTGTACAGCTATCTCTTCCGGAACCGCAGGGAGTACAGGGTCCCCACAGTTACGAGTTGACACTGAAAAAAATCATGCGCAATCGTTCCACCCATTCAAAAAGAAACCAGGCCGCAATTAGCCAAGATATTCATTTAAAACCCTTAATTTTAATAAGCCTAATGTTATAACTAGCCTAATGTTATTTTATTTTATAGGTAGAGCCACAGTATTTCGTTTCTGCACATGTCTGTGAAAACTTTTCCATTTTAATGTACCATTTAGCGTTTTAAAAAGGGAGGGAGGGGCGTATTTTTTATTATTTAGGTTTCCTCGAGAACTATTGGTCAGAATTTAAAGTATAATCTATATATATAAAAGAAAGTCCATTCTGGCTAGATGATCAACGCACAGCCAAAACTACTGAACTTACAAAGACGAAAGTTGTAGGAAAAATACTTCTTAGTATGTAGAGGCGCACTAAGACGGGATTTTCAAAAACTCCACCCCTAAGGGGGGTAAAAAGGGGAACAAACTTAAAAAAAATTCCTTAAAAATCGGGTATTACAGTTACGTGACAAATGATAACATATTTTAATGTATTTTTGTATGCTGAATCGAATGGTATCAATTAAATACTCATAAGTCAAATAGTTCGTGAGATATTGCACATTCTTCTAATTTGGCGAAGTCTTTGACAATATAATAAAATATAACACCTTGTAATAGTATATTACTTTTAAATGCTAAAGGTGTAAAATTAACAACGACTTTCAAAAGTTCAATTGGGAATGGAATATTATTCTTACGGATATTTATGTAATTGTGTATAATTATTAATTCTACAATATACTTGTCACCTTTGAAACTTTATTTTAGCAATCACGTTTTATTTTAAATCGTTAAAATCGTTACTAATCGTTAAATCGTTTTAAATTGAATTTTAATTTATATTATAGTTGTTAATTTTACACCTTTAGCATTTAAAAGGAAGTCTTTGACGTCAAAATCTCAAAATTTCTAACAATACAAGTGATAATTTCTAAAAATACGTCCGTTACTATAGCAATGGAAGAAATTCAAATTAAATATTTTTGTTATTTAATTCTTTTATTTATTTTTACAGATAGAAACATTAACTGTTCAACGTTTACAGATAGAAAAAAACAATGTTAAAAAGTACATGTAAATAATAACTTCAAAGCCCGTGCAGCTTTAGAATATTCTCATTTTGTTTTTGAAAATGACTCAGAAGAGTCGAAACTTGTAAAACAACTAATAAAAGTTATTTTAATTTATATTATAGTTGTTAATTTTACACCTTTAGCATTTAAAAGGAAGTCTTTGACGTCAAAATCTCAAAATTTCTAACAATACAGGTGATAATTTCTAAAAATACGTCCGTTACTATAGCAATGGAAGAAATTCAAATTAAATATTTTTGTTATTTAATTCTTTTATTTATTTTTACAGATAGAAACATTAACTGTTCAATTGGGAATGGAATATTATTCTTACGGATATTTATGTAATTGTGTATAATTATTAATTCTACAAACGCCACGATTTAAAATAAAACGTGATTGCTAAAATAAAGTTTCAAAGGTCTGTTTAGTATTATACAAGTATATTGCTTCTTTATTTGTTTTCAGTCTTCATCCATGTTTCCCCTTTTCTTTGGATAGTTAGTTAATCATACGATTTCGGGCTAATTTTCCGCAATCAGATATCTCGACAATTGGAGTTTTAGCTACCATGTTGGGTACTTCTCTGTTATCCCGTCGACCACTTTTCATAACAAAAAACTATCGCCAAACTGTAACGCCAAATAAACGGGAGAACGTTGCCATTGGAATGTCAAAATAAATAAATAAATAAAATATAAGACTGTAAGGATACAATTGTTATTTTAATTAATGAAATAACTAATAAATCAGTAAAACATAATGAAAACTACACGCAAATGTCGAATTAAAAACCACTTGATGACGTAACAAACACGTATAATTCTTCTGACATCAAGTAAATGGGACTGCATTTTTAGTGTTTAATCTTACAATTTGGCGATAGTTTTTTGTTATGAAAAGTGGTCGACGGGATAATAGAGCAGTATCCAATGAGGAAAAGCATCCAATGAAAAAAATACGCCCCTCCCTCCCTTTTTAAAACGCTAAATGGTACATTAAAATGGAACAGTTTTCACAGACATGTGCAGAAACGAAATACTGTGGCTCTACCTATAAAATAAAATAACATTAGGCTAGTTATAACATTAGGCTTATTAAAATTAAGGGTTTTAAATGAATATCTTGGCTAATTGCGGCCTGGTTTCTTTTTGAATGGGTGGAACGATTGCGCATGATTTTTTTCAGTGTCAACTCGTAACTGTGGGGACCCTGTACTCCCTGCGGTTCCGGAAGAGATAGCTGTACAGACAGGCAGATGAGCACAGATTTTAATAGTATAAATTTAATAGACCAAATAGCTTATATATAATTATTAATCGATTATTTTTAAATAATCAATCTTGAGGTTTTAGATGATTTGAAATTTATCGGTAGGTTAGCAGTTATTTTGTAGAAAGCCTAAGAGCAAAAAGGAAATAGTAATTAGGCACAATGACATTTTTTATTAAGTTTTGTACACACCTTTTGAAAATTTACTTAAATTGGGTCGTTGAACCGGATCAGAGCCTAAAACGGAACACGAAGAAAACAATCTTTTCGAGTTAAATGTAAACCTAAACTGCTCCGAAAACTTTTTTTAAGAAAGCGCAAAACGAAACATTTTATTTTAACTGAACCAGAGCAGAAACCTAAAAAAAAATATGGCTTGAAGATCTGGAAAATTCGAACACTATTTCAATAGATGAGCAACTGTCGTTAAAATATCCAAAAATATATTCGCATTCATTTTTAAAATTATTAGTTTCCAAGAAATTATATAAAAAAATAATATATTTTTTCAAAGATTATGCTGGTAACTAACTGTTCTCATAAAAAAAAAAAAAAAAAAAAAAAAAATCCCCAGCACAACATTTTATTAGCACATTTCCTGACTGATTTTAAATGCAAATGCATGGCACTTGAACCCATGATTTTTGAAGCGATTTATCATCGAACTGTTTTTTTATTTTTCATTAAATGACTTGTGTTTTGTGTTATAAGTTTGTGTGGGTGTGTAGTGGGTGTTTGCCCTCCCGCGCTGTAGCGGAATTTTCTGAAAGCATTTTACTTTACCACAAAATGAAAAAAAAAAAAGCAGTTACATTTCATAGTCTATGAATAAGATCACCTACAAATTTCATGCATTTGAGAACAAAAATAAATTGAAAAATGTATCAGGAAGTAGCAAATTTGGATTTGTGATCAGCGTGGGCAGAGGTGGCAAGATCTCACTAATCCCGTTTTATGTGGTTTAATTGGGCCTAGTTTAACGGCATTTCGAACCAGAAAATGTATTTAATGAATTTTTACATATTTAATTTAAAGTTTCTACGAGGAATTTATTAAATTTCATTTCTTAAAAAAATTCCTGGTGCGAAACGTATTTAACCTGTTTTAAATGAACAAACATATTACGGAAGATTAGTGGAAGCTTGCACTTCTGTAAGTGGTCGGTAGCTTTCAAAATGGTGAAAACTCAGACAAATAAACGAATTTTTTATTTTGTGTCATAAAATTAAAATTTTTTTTAAAATAAATGAGAGTTTGTACGCCTCAGGTGAAGATTATCAGATTTTGGTAAATTAATATTTGACTTAAGGCTGTTCTCAATTACAAAGCAGCTACTTTCTGCCACATTTATGCATTAATTTTTTTAGAAAACGCATGTAATTGGCAGGTGTTCGTATTCAGAAACTATGTAATCGAATGGCATTTTTTATTTTTTGTTAAAGGCAGAAGATCTTTCAGAAAATTCTTTCAAAGTGGGCGGTTAGACCCAAATTTCCGAACGTGGCAGTGAGAAAAAGGGGAGAAAAACTTGTCGTCACGTGACAAGAATCTTTTATTACTTGATAAGTAATTGATGTACCAGAAAATGGAAAATGCTACTAGAATTTAAATGAGTTAGAAAATGTGTCAGAAAATTTTGCGTTGTTGAGCAGGAAATTTGAGAACTGCCTGCATGAAAGAAAACAATTCTGTGTTTAAATATGGCAACCATTACTTTACGAAATTTCTGGCATTCAAACACGTAAAATTCTCCGAATCCCCTGAGGCGCACGGACCCTGTAAATATATGTCGCCGTGTACTTGGCAGATTTTTTTTTCTTATTCCTTAAAGGTAAGTTATCACAAATAAAATATCATAATATATTTCAAATGCATTCATCACCAAACAAATTTTTGCCGCTTTTAAAATGTTCCATGCGTTTTAATTTTTGTTTAAAGCTCTCTTTACTTCGAAGAGACAATCTTAATGCAAATTACAACAAACCTGTGTATCTATTTTAAAAAGTTGTTTTCTTAAGTTCCTTAACTTAGCATATTTGCATGTCTATTTTGGCAAAGATTCAGTTTCGTGTCATTTTTTTTGTTTGTTTGTTTTTTAGTAACCATCAAATTAAAACCAGAACGAAAAATCATGCATCAAGCATAGATTATGAAACGCTGACCAAGACTTTCAGAATACTGTTAAAAAAAAAAGAAAAAAAAACACTTCACCATTTAATGAGTTGAAAAATGATGCCTAAGTAAGCAATTTGAAAAACGTCTATTTGAAAACCAAATTTCAGCATTTATCATATGTAGTCTGAAAAGTATCCGAATGATTTTGTGCAGCATGTGCTGTATATGATGTATGATTTCTATATATGCCACATAGTATTAATAAAATAGTTCATTTAGAAAATTCGTTGAAATTTCTCCTACAGCATCTCCCGTTAATAAGCGAAAATGTACTCGATTTCAATTGTACAGATCGGTATACGATGCATATAATTTAAATGCACCAAGTAAAATTAGTTAAATTTAAAAACTCTTAGTACAGTTACAAACGCACTTACAGCAATTATCTCTGATAGACTGTTCTATAACCGAATTTTCTTGTGGGTCTCTGTAACTGAAAGATAAATGCTAGGCATACTATATTGTATAGGAAGCAACTTGTAGTACATCTAAGTGATGTACCCGGTGGTTATAATATAAGTATCTCTATTTGGAGCTGTCTGTAGCTTGAAGGAATAACCGGAATGAAACCAAATTCGGTACAGTTACTATCCGAGAAACGGGAAGAAGAATGGAACAACAAAAATAATTAATTGCCATAATTGCCAACAGAGGGCGCTTTTGAGTGTGAAATGTAATGTGTAATATTGTATACCATGGAGGTGTTGCAAACCTCAATGATTTTACCGCATATCACAACATGTGCGAAACATCACTCCTGATGCGTTACTTTCTGCAGTTGAGCACGTCGTGCACCGCCTGTGTGGTGTCCTCCAACACAATGACCACTTGGAATCTGAGCATGATCGGCACCGCCATGCAAAAGCGTAACCACGTTCACTGTGACATTTACCAATAAATTAGGTGTGTCATCCGGTTTGGCGCCTTAATTTCTTGTTCTTGTATTACACATTACATTTCACACTCAGTAGCGCCATCTGTCAGTGATTACTGCAAATATTTTTTGTCTCATTCTTCTTCCCCCTTCTCGAATAATAAGTGTACCGATTTTGGTTTCATTCAGATGATTCCTTTGAGCTACAGACAGCTCAAATAGAGATACTTATATTATAACCACCCTGTATATCAATTTCGATATTTTTGAAATAGTGTAAAATCAATAAAATACACCTCTAACGGTTTTTCTCCCATGTATAATAATGTTATTAAATTCTTTTGAGCGCCCCTGTACACGAACTGTAAGAGCTGCACGTGCACACTTAATTTTCAATACCGAAGATGCCAGAATAAAACCCAATCACACATACCTATTACATGGCAGTCCGAGAACATTTACGCGAGTTCCAGCAATGACAAATTCATAAAATCTCTTCAGTTATTTTGGAAAGTTTTAAGAAAATAATTAAGAAAAATAATTAAGAAAATAATTTTTTTAATAAAAGACTATTAAGTAATAAACTGAAAAAGAAAAAAATGAGAGGTTATTTTAAAAGTTGAATAGCTTAAAGCGCTTTAAAATATTTTAAACTAATAAATAACTTTAAAATATTGAAAAATTTTCATAAAGTAAAAATTTTTTAAACGTATCTAAAATTTTTCATACAGGACAATTATTATTTAAAGAATTTCTTGTTGCAAACACACAGATAATAAAAAAATAAATTGTAAAGTTGGCCGTCCCCTTAAAAGAATGTTTTTAAAACTATTCCATGACACAATTAAATTAAAGCCTGCAGTGATGTTTAATTTACAATTCTAGTGATTTATCAAAAAATAAAATGTATAAAAATGGATTGAAAATAATACATTTCTCACTGTATTCATTTAGTTTCATACTTTTATATTTGCATATTTCTATTAAATTATAAATGTAGTTTTAATTTTTTTAAAATATCAAACATTTTTTATATAATTTTTTCTGTTATGAGCAATTTTTCTTTAAAAAATTTCTTGACGTTTCAAATCTTTTCCATACAATTCCATACCTCAGGCCAGTTTTCAAAATTGTCTTGTTTGTTTAAAGGAAAATATTCCCATGTTTTTATTTTCTACAGTCATTTAATTTACTTCTTCGCTATTTACAGAGAGTGGAGGATTTCATCTGCAATTTATATCCATGACAATAACATAAAGTGAATTCTTATAAATTTAATTTTGTAGATAATGTTATTTTTCAGGAAAAAAAATTGTTTGAACAACAAGAAAATTTAATCAACAGAATGAAAATAATTCTAACAACATGCTATACTATAATGAAAAATCTGTAAAACTGAACTATACAGATGTAATTAACACTTTGAAATATTAAAGAAAAATGAAATTAACCCCTTAAGCACCACGATGTACCTGCGTACGTCATGAACACCTCTATCCGAATTACCAGGACGTACGTGCGTAAGTCCACGTTGCCTGTTTGACCTTATTTTAAATTTTAAATTTTGAATTTATACCAGAAAGTTATAGTAGTAATTTGTATTTTATATAATGACAAACCTTTTCGTGATTGCATAAAATAAAATTAATCTTTTAGAATTTCCGGTATGAATTTTGTACTTTTGATTTTTTTTGTATTTTTGATGAAATTTAACACAGCTGGTATTCAGCATACTATCACTAAATTAAATATGGTACTTAAGGGGTTAATCTATTGATTAAGTTCAGTAATTAATCAATTGACTGTTCAAATATTATTTAAGTTCTTAATATATTTAATATAGATTATATTGATTAAGTGATTTTGATCTTTATCGTATATTATCATAAACTATACATTAATCAATTTTTATGCAATATTAATACGAGGGCTTTGTTTTTAACCCTTTAACGGACATTGGTTTCCTTACGAAACCACAAAATTTTAATTACGAAATTCAACAATTATAGCAGAACTTTAACAGAAATAGTTTCCATTTATTATGTGTATGAAATATCGCTTTTTTATTATATACAAAAAAGTTTGTTTATAATTTCCGGTGTCAATCATTTATTTCAACATTTTAGCAATTGAAGTGCTTTATCCGTTAAGGGTCCGATCAGTCCTCGAAATGAAAACCACAGTAAAAATCCGATGACGCTGTGCGCAGATGAAATACTCAGTGTCCCTACTATTTCCGTCGATTGCCTCAGTTGTCAGTTCTGAGCTCGCAATGAGCACGTAAACATGCCTCGAACAATAGAGCCTCCCGCTAAGTGTGAAATGGGTGCTGTCATTCGATTTCTGCAAGCTGAAGGGTGCAATGCAGCTGAAATTTATCGTCGAATGAGTAACGTGTGCGGTACAACTTTCATGAGTGACAGCAGAGAGCGGTAATGGTGCAGGAACTTTGAAGCAGGACGTACAAATGTTCATGATGCAGGCGGACAGGGAAGGAAGCAAGTGTCAAACAATGAACTTGTTCAGCGAAGAGATCCGATTTCCATCTCTTTGCTCTTTGCTCACATGAAACAACGCTGGCTAAGAGATATACTACAAATGTCTAAATTCCATTTAATGAAAAATTTAGGGAATTGGATTTTTTCGTTTTATTTTCGCAAAATGAAAGGTTCAAAGCTCCATTAAATTAAACCTTTTTTTTTTTTTTTTTTTTTAAATATATTAGCAAATTATTTGTTTTACTGTTGTTTTGTTGTTAACTTTTGTTACACAATCTTAAAACAATCTTCATACCACTTATAAGCTATTATAAATTTTAATACAAAAATCCTTGAAATATTTTAGATGTCACTTTTAAAATACTTTTACATTCGCAAGAAATTACAGTAAAATCTAATATTTTAAATCTAATATTAAAATATAAAGTTTTAGATAGATATGCTTAAAATTTAAAAGAATGTGTTCCAAATTAAGATGGATGAAACTATATCTCGAAATATTTAAATTAAAGTGTGTAGTTATGTTTAATCTACAGACTAATTAAAATTTCACAAAATGAATTGTTTAAAAAAATGAACTTTAAATAATATACTTTCCACTTCCTTTATTTCATTTCGTATTTTCAATTCTCCATATTTCTATTTAATTAAAAATATGTTTTTTTATATAAAGAACAAACTTTTTATAAATATTTTAGCGAGATGCAAATTTTTCCGTTAAAAAAATGTTTGACGTTTCAAACTTTTTGCTCAGAATTGCATGCCTCTGGCCAGTTTCTAAAATTCTCTGCTTAATTTCAAAGAAAAATATTTCAGTCTTTGTTTTTATCTTTTCATTATTTTTGTTTCTGTCTTAGCCCCTTGGCAACGAGCGTCGCGTATACATGACCCATCAAATTGAACAAGCATTAAACTGGCGCGCGTTACGAATCTTTGCTAGTAGCAAGAAAACACTGGTAAGCTAATGGTAAACCAGTGGCAGCGTTCTTTTCAGATTTCTCGTTTTTATCTTAATATTTTGAAATTATTATTATTATTATTATTATTATTATTATTATTATTATTATTATTATTATTATTATTTTGTTTTTATTGTTTATGAGATCATACAGGGTGTCCTAAAAGTTTGGAAACGGTCAAATAACTCGAGAAATATACATCGGTTTAAAAAACGGCAAAATGCATGTTCAATATTTTTGAAAAATCTATTTAGGGATATGAAAGTTGCCCCCCCCCCCCCAACTATGTCCCCCCCCGGGGGAAAGGGGGGCAAGTTTGAAAACTTAAATGATGACCCCCATTTATTAATGCAGATTCGGATTCTACGGGAAAAAATACGTAACTTTTGTATTGAACATTTTCCTCTAAACATTGTAGATGGCGCTGTAATCGTGTGCAATGCTGTGAGAATCGTTACCATTGCAATGTCTAGAAACGCTCCAATAACTCGAGAAATATAAATCAGATTGAAAAACGGAAAATACGTGTTTAATATTTTAGAAAAATTGCAACTTTGATATCCCTAAATAGATTTTTCAAAATTACTGAACAGGCTTTTTTCCGTTTTACAATACGATGTATATTTCTCGAGTTATTCGAGTGTTTCCAGTCATTGCAATGGTAACGATTTTCACAAAATTGCACTGGATTACAGCGCCATCTACACTGTTTCGAAGAAAATGCTCAACACAAAAGTTACGTATTGTTTTCTGTAGAATCCGAATCTGCAATAAAAAAGTGGGTCATCATTTAAGATTTCAAAGTTGCCCCCCTTTCCCCCCGGGGGCCAAAGTTGGGGGGGGCAACTTTCATATCCCTAAATAGATTTTTCAAAAGTATTGAAGATGCATTTTGCCATTTTTCAACCCGATGTATATTTCTCGAGTTATTTGACCGTTTCTAGAATTTTCGGACACCCTGTATATAAACGGTAATTTTTGCACTTTTACAATTTTCTTTTTAACTCTTTCACTTTCCGAAACGGTTTCGAAACTGAAAGTGTACACAGAAAAAATAAACTGCAACCGAAGTCGAAAAAGTACGAAAATGCCTGGTTAGACATCGATATCATCCCATGCAAAAAAAAAAATAAAAAAAATAAAATAAATAAATAAATACATTATCGCTTCGCGTCTAGAGCCTATTGCGGAATTTTTTATCATTTCTCACAGTTTTTTATATGACTTCGGTTTGTCTGGCCGTCTGTCCGTGCTCTAACTCCCGTAAATATGCTCGGATTGCCCTGCAAAATTTATATGTTATTGTCGTAATGTATAGCATGTTCCCTATTTCAAATGAAGTGAGTAGCACATTTAGTTTTTTTACAGGGATACTCAAAAGAGTTCCGTTACATTACGATCTATGGGAAAAACTCATTTGCGGTTTATTTTAATGATGTTACACAATTTCAAACAAATTGTAATTTATATATATCACTAATGTGCATTACAAGAAGTTTAATATGGAATATGCTGTGCATAGCACTTATAGTTACTTTACAGGGACAGTCAAAAGAAATCCGTTGCATTACGTCTATGATGAAAAATCGTTTGCGGTTTAATTAAATAATGTTTCACTATTTTAAACGCACTGAAATTTACATATATCACTAAGGTGCATGACAAGAGGCTTACTACAGAATATTGTGTGTATAGCAGTCATCGTTCCTTTACAGGGACACACAAAAGAATTCTCTACTGTCTGTTAACAATAATTCCTGGAAGTGCGTTTCAAGTTGCTGAACGCGATTTTAAATTTAACTCACTTCTTGTCTATTACTTGGTGTGTATAAATTCTATAGATCATATACAGGGCAGCACAAAAGTTCGCAAACACATTTCCGTTTATTGACAGAAACTCCAAAAGAAGAATTTTAAACTGTGCTATACGCGTTTCCTAACTAAACTAAAATTTAGCATCCTATGTAGTGTATATACAAATCTATAGATTATATACAGGGCTGAATAAAAGTATTCGGATATTTTTCCGAATATTGTATACGTTGGAAATTCCTGAAATTACGTTTTTAAATATGTTATGCGTTTTCCAAATTGTTTACTTGGATGTTATCTTTCAGCTTATTGAACGGTAATGATTTGTAAAATTATTTTAGAAGCGTTGGAAAGTGTTACATAATCTATGCTTGACGCATGATTTTTCGTTCTTGTTTAAACTAAAAGCTTTTACCTAATTTAATCATAAATGTAAAGTGAAAAAAAATATACTATTAAAATCAAAGATTATGTGCACCTCATGCGTCATGTATATGCGACTCTCGTGTTGAAGGAGCTAACTTAAGACAGAAACAAAATTAATGAAAAGATAAAAACAAAGACGGAAATATTTTTCTTTGAAATTAAACAGAGAATTTTAGAAACTGGCAGAGGCATTCAACTCTGAGTAAAAAGTTTGAAACATCAAACATATTTTTAACAGAAAAAATTGCATTTCGCTAAAATATTCATAAAAAGTTTATTCTTTATAAAATATAGTTTAAATTAAATGGCAATATGCAGACTTGAAAATATGAAACGAAATAAAGACAGCGGGAAATATATTATTTACAGTGCATTTTAAAGATTTTTTTCTGTAGGCTTTTTAAATAGTTTAGAATTTATTTTTACAACTAAATCACCATTAAGTTAGCCAAATATTAATTAACAAATTATTTTAAATCAAAATTATTCTGATCACCAGGAAACTAAGAACGAGAAAATGATTCGTTGTCGCACAGGTTACTCCGGGGTTTTAGTTAGAGCGGCTTGATAAACGTGGTTCTCGAAGAAACAATTACGGGTTTAAATAATTTAAACTAAATATAGAAATCTGGAAAACCATTAATCAATACCGAAGAAAAATATTGTTAATTATTATTATTATTATTATTGTTGTTGTTGTTATTATTAGTAGTAGTAGTAGTAGCAAAAGGAGTATTTTAAATGCAATTTTGGAAAAATGCAATTTACTTCTTTGAAACCTAGTAAAATAAATAGGAATTACAAAGATAAACACATGATGGTTCACCAGATAAGTGCATGTTCCATGCAGTTTCAGTCCATAGTTGATAGTATAATTACTAATTTTCCCAAAAAGCTCACACCTTCAGAAAACACCATTTTGAGAAAAACGCATTTAAAAGTTTTCGAATAGGTATTAATAGTTCGATAAATTATTATTATTATTATTATTATTATTATTATTAAAAATGATTTTTTAATAATTAAAAAAAAACACGTAAAAGAAATAGAGATTATAAAGACAATTTCAATGTTCGACCAGGTAAGTGCACATTTCATGCAACTGCACTCCATATTTAAAGTAGATAGTTCATTTTCTAACAATACTCATCCTTCTAAAGAAACATTATTTTGAGAAAATCATATTTAAATGTTTTGGAAGAGGTATTAATATTTCAATAGATGATACAAATAAAAGCCTCTAGAAGTACGTTTTTCTTTAATTGAGAGCATAGCATGATCATGATGAAAATTATTCATGATTATGAATAACTTAATGTAACTGAAAGTGTACACAGAAAAATAAACTGCAACCGAAGTCGAAAAAGTAGGAAAATGCCTAGTTAGACATCGATATCATCCCATGTAGCTATGCTTAGCAGCTATGCTTAGCAGCTATGCATTTAGTGCTTTAAATAAAGCCAGTCAAGAGCCGCCATTGCCCCTTAGAATTTCCAAAGAATATGGCACCACTATTTCAGATTAGAAAATTTCTATTTAATATTTAAATGGCGTAATTTGATTTTTTTTTTTTTTTTTTGCAATTATATAAGACAAAATATTCTATCCATAAATTGTGATAAAACTTTACGCATCCTGGGAAAAAAAACGTACAAATTTTTAAGCTAAGGAAGAAAACTATTTTTTAAGATTTTAAGCCGACATCCCCCTTTAAATTCATATAAAGTCATTTAGTTTCTGTCTTCGCTGTCTACAAAGTGGAAGTATTTCAGTTAAGATTTATTTCAATAACAAAAATTTGATTATTAAAACTCTTTGTATAGTGAAAATATTGAAATGGATTAATTCAGTTTTTAAAATAAATTTAATTATTTCATTCGTGATAGCATTTCAGAGATAAAAGAGGTAATTTTAACAATTCTCGTTCCTCAATTTAATTATAAGGATGCTGATTTCTTCATATTTCTATTTCGTTCAATTTATATAAAATGAAGTGTATTTTAATATAATGTATTTAAGGACCAAATATCTATTCGGTTGTTAGGAAAGTTCCTTCTGTTTAGGAAGAACAATTCGTACCGGAAAATTCTACCCATCAATTATTAGGGATTAGCTATCGGAATTAATGTTTAATAATTAAACGATAGAATTTTCCGGTGCGATCAACTTTTCCAAAAGGAAAGAACTTTCCGAACAACTCAGTAAAATATTATGAGGTTGTTACTCAGTGACAGATTATGATTTTAAAAGTAAAACGAATCTTTTTTTTATATTCATGAGAAATTTAATTGTTTTTAATAATTCTTGAAACTCAATTTACTGTTTTTAGTACTATATAACAAAATCCTAACACCATTTTAAAAGACACAGTAGAATCAGAATAATACGAATCGAAGTCATATTGAAGTATGAGAAAAATCGCAGTTTTTTATGTTCCCAGAAAATTGAAACATGTTGTAATGAAACTGTTTCTAACGAAGTGGGCATATAAAGAATAATTTTTATAAACCCTCCAGCTTAGCTATAAGAAAATTCCATTATATAATCAATTTTTTTATTAAAATATTTAAACTTTTTTTCTACGTCACTTTCAAAATTGTTTTTCTGCAAGAAAATATATTTCAGATTCATTTTGAAATGAATATGCTTAGAATTAAAAAAAAAATGTTTTTAAAGATATTTTATGACAATATAAATCTAGTACCTGAAGCCTTATTTAATCTACCATGCAGCTGACATTTCAAATAATAGAATGTTTAAAAAATGAGCAGTAAATAATACTCTTCCTATTGTATTTATTACTTTCAAATCTTCATATTTCTATTTAATTAAAAAAAAGTATTTTTCTGATTTTTTTTTCTTCAAAGATTAAAATTATTTTTTATGTATTATTTTGTGATGTGCAGTTTTCTCTTAAAAATTACTCTTTGCGTTTCAAGCTTTTTACTCACAATTACCTGCCTCAGGCCAGTTTTCAAAATTGTCAGTTTATTCAACAGATTTTCTTTTCTTTGTTTGATTTTTTATTTTCCTTTTTCCTTCTTACATATTTTAATTTTAAAATTCAAGTGAAGTACTTTAACTTACATATTCTATGTTTACAGAGAGGGAAATTTCAATTGAGGCATATTTTCAGGACGATAATATAAATTGGGATCTTATGAAATTTAATTATGAAAACACATCTCTTTAAAATAGATGGTTTTATTATTTAGAAAAACATTTTTCAAATAACGGATAAATTTAATTGAAAGAAGCTAAATACTATATGATAACAAATAAAAATGTATATTAAAGAAGACTGAATTATACAGATACATCTACTAAGAATAATAATTTTCTAGTTAATTTTTGGTAATATTATAATATTTTTGTAAACGAATAGAAAAATAATTATTCAACATGATATAAATTAGCGACATACTATTAGAATAATTTAATTTGATATATCTGCATTATGGTGAAATAGTTTTTAATTGAGATTTTTATTATTAGATTTTTAAACTGTATTACTAATATTCTAACTCGATTTTTAAGTCTAAATAGCCTTAGACTAGTAGCTTTAATTTTTTCTAGTGGTTCCCTTATTTTTGCCATATGCACCTAAGCATTTATAAAAATTATGACGCTCATTCATTATATATAATTTTTATTATTTAAAAGATGAATTCTTATTAACATAGGCGAAATCTGCCTAGTCGTTGGGGGCCACCGTCATACTTACCCATCATGGATATGCATAATATAAAATATGAAAATAAAACATGTGTAAACTATTTATAAAATGCATTGCAATTCGAATAAAATCGTGGCTTGATGACGTCAAAAACTTTAAATGCTCTGTTACTGAAATGCGTAAAAGAAACTACCTTATAAATCCAAAATTGATAATCATATTAACTAACGGTTTATTGCGTCGGATTAAGCGTCTCATTTCCAATTAACCCCTTCAGGGGAAAAGTACTCTTGTAGCTAAAATATTGAAATGATTGATTGACACCAGGATTCTCGAACGAATTTATTTTAAAATAAGTAAAAGCTTTTCCTCGTGTACCATATAAATTCAAAATTTTATTATAAAATTCTGATGTCATTGTGGCTTTTTGGGATTAAAATTAAGTGGTATATATAATATACCGGTGCCCTTCAAGGGGTTAAAATATATCTTTGAATTGAAATTTGAATGAAATACAGAGTCATGAACAATCGAAGAGTGTGGAAAATAGGATTACCAATATGTCGGCAACTCATTATCCGATCTTCATTCTGTATGCAAAATTTATGTTTTTTATTGTCTTTTATATTCACTCCTTAAAATAAACAATTTCAAAATTTTATATATCTTTTATCAGAACGGATATTTCAAGTGTCCGAAAAAAATAGTTCCGTTTAATCGAGGTTACTGAAATTCAATAAGCTTTTCCCATTATTACATGCTAAGCACATACCAAATTTCAACCCTCTATCTCAATTTGGTCGGTAGATAAAGCGTTTACAGACACACACACAGACAGACGGACGGCAAAATTTTTTTCCTAAATATATGTTTTTCGGAATGTCCAGTGTCTGAAACGTGTAAATCCGTCAAAAAAATTTCCGATTTTCAAAATGATTACAAGAAGTACCCTATACTACGTATGATGAGTAAGTAAAAATGCACTAAGAATAATAAGTACAACAGCATCAGTCATGTCTATTTTTTAACACACCATTTTGCAATGCACCTCCAGAGATTATCTCTTTTTTGATTCGTAATTGTCTTCAGTGTCAGTGTTCAGGGTGGCTAGTGGTCAGGGAAAAATACAGTCAAAAAAATTAATAAACACCAGTATATTTTTCTGGAAAAATTCATCTTGATTATTCGATCGAATAATCAAAATTAATTTTTTTATAAGAATATACTGGTGCATATCACTGTTTTGTACTGTATTTTTCCCTGACCACTAGCCACCCTGGTGTTAGATCTTAGTGTTATTATTCATTATTATACTAATACATGTTTCTTTAATTAAGCTGTGCTTATCTAATTGATAAATGATTCTCTAATCATCTAAGGCAATGCATAAACAGTATGTTTTACCATGAATGTGAACTAAAATTATCGTCCTTTGTATTCTTCCGCGCTGACCGCTGGAAATCATGTTGGGGAATAGGAAGACAGATCTCCTGTTACATATGAAGCTCAGTGATCGAAGCAGGTATGTTCATTAACATCTGTTGTGTTCAGATGTTATAAGTTAGTGCCGGTTGGGAAAATCAATTCGTACCGAAAAATTCTATCATTTAATTATTAGACATTGATTCCGATATCTAATAATTACCGGTCAGATTTTTCCGGTACAAATTGATTTTCCCAACCAGCACGAACTTTCCGGACAACCCAATATTTTCACAAAAATGAAATTGTACGATTTCTATATAAATGAAAATATAATATTTAAAATATGGCAATTAATTATTTATAATTAAATTTTATTAAAGACAAATTATGATGTAGAAACATTGGACGCTCAGCATTTTCAGGCTGTCATCTGCTACATTTTTTTATTACAAATACTTCCGGCTTCTGACAGTAAGCGTTCAACTTTCTGGTGGTCTGTTTTTTCTTGTGTTTTTAACAATCCTAAAGTAAAAATGATTTTATTGAATCTTTTGTCACTATTTTGTTTATGTATGGAAGACCAGTCCTGGTAAAATACACTCTCAGAAAAAACTAAATTTATGAGCGTTTGCACTTCAATTTTCACGGACAACAGCCTTATTTGATGACAAATGGTCTGATCCACTAAATAAGCGGTATTATCCCTTAGATACTTAGAAAATTAAGGGCAATCCACATATTCTTACAGTTCTAGCCCATATGTTAGCAAAAATACGGTACGACCCCATACATTTTCCTCCGCTAGGGTGTAACTCTTCATTTTACTCGTGTTTGGAAAATTTTAACCCGCCAAAAAAAGCGATTCTGTGATGATTATTTAACGTGCTACGTTCTACGGAACAGTAAGTAAAGTGTTATTGTGTTTTAAAGTGCATTATATCCTGTGTATTATAATGCTATATTACTTTGCCCCGTAAAATTACAGGCTGCACAAAATGATGGGCATGGTCATTTTTCTTTTACGGGGTATGGCTGAAATCTCTGCTGCCGGCCTCTGCCCGTAATTTTACAGGGATATTTTTGTGTGTGTAATATTGATCATGAAAAGAATTGTGCCACTTTCTTGAGTAGTTCACAGTCCCATTTGTACTAATATACAAGATACTTGCAATGAGATCTTCTCTGTTTAAATTCTGTTAGAAAACATTTGTCATGGAAATTGTGAGCAATAATATGCACGAGTATGTAGGAAATGAAAAACCACTTCAATAGGATGTTTAGTACTTATAAATAAGAAAAAGTTATAAGTATGAAAAACACAGAAATAATCGAATTGTTTATATTTTTTGTTCAATGACTCTGAATAAAAGAAAAAAAACTACTAATATCTATATTAGAATAGGCAAAAGACAAAACATGATTAAATTTCAATACTTATTTACTACAAAGCATTTGCTTTTAAGTAACTTTAACTTAATAAATGACTTTTAAACTATTATTAACATTTGAGTAACATAAAATTATAATAATTTAAAGATTTTCTTCTTTAAGCAAGCATAAAATTTAAATATTACTATTGAAATTCAAAACGAGAAAGTGTTAGGCCGGATACCGAATATTCGGTAAAATTTTGTACCGGATATTCGGTATCCAGAAGATATCTACATCAGGTGCATCCCTAATTAATAATTTACTCATAATGTTTGTAATTAACAACAAAGTATTAAGTGCATAAGTAGTTTCTTAGGCTGTTTGCACATTTGCATTTTATTTTATTAACCAAGAAAAATTGAAACTTTCTTCTAAATGAATAATTCTTAAAAATATTAAATAAAAGGAAAGTAAAAAAAAAAAAAATCATAGTTGACAACTTCGAAGAAAGAAAGGAGAAAAAACTCAACGGTTGGCTTATGTAAATGACGAACATATCACTTTATATAATTTTTTTTTCAACTTTGTAAATATGTTTTTCACATCTCCACGCCTCAGGAATTTTTTCAAAATTTTCTTTTTAATTAGGTAAGATATTTCATTTCGTTTCTCCCCTTTTCTTTCATAAACTTAATTCAAATGAAAAATTAGCATATGTGTTGTTTACAGAAAGTGCTCAAATTCCATTTCAAACTCTTTTAGAGGATAATATGGAAAGTTGCTTTCAAAATTTAATTACGAAAATATTTTCCGAGTTAAAGGATATTCTCCTTAAAGAAAACTACTTTTTAAACAAAAAATGTATCCATGAAAATATTATTGTGTAGCAAATTGTACTTTCAAGAAGTTAAACAATTTAGAGCAAAAGAACTTAAATTTTGCGCTTTTGTGATTCCAAAGACTATTTTATTTTGATGTGCATTTTGCTGTGTCCACTAACAATAGTTTTCTTAATAAAAGACACTTCTTCAAAGTTTTTGTTTCTATATACAAATTGCTGCAATTTGATATACATTTTGTAGTTTTGGCAAAACGAAAAAACGTTAACAGAAAAAAAAGACTTTTTTAATTAAAACATACAAATTACATTTTTATGAGAAGAAAAATATAATTTATTGTTTTCTATTGAATGTCGTTTTTTCTTTGACTCTATATGGAAAATATATTTATATATATATATGAATTATATATATATATATGCATTATTAAATGTGGTTAGACATCCAGGGCCTGATTATCCAAAAGGAAAGCTAAGTACATGGTTTCCCTTTAAAATTTAAAAGTGCCCCCAAAATTACTGTAAAAATTCCCATTTTCATCTTTAAATTGTTTGTTTGTTTGTTTTTTTTTTGAAAAAAGAAAGTTTGTTTAACCCAAGAGTAAGTCCATGCACTACTTCACTAAACTTGTTTAATAGAAAAATATGAATGTCATCCATAGGATATTAATTAATCATATAGCATCTTCATGTACCTGTTAGATACCACTCGAGAAATTGAGCCATATATGACATATGTACATATATCTGACGTATATACAGGGAACATAAGAAAGCTGTTTAATGAAATATATGTGACATCGGCTAAGCAACTCCTGGGAATAATATTGGTATCATTGGTGAGTTTTCATGAATTAAGAATTAAGAAAACTTTTGCTAAATAAAAGGGTCCCCAAAATGATACCGTGCTTCCCTTAGATTCAGAGATTAATCGGGCCCTAATCCTGTCGATTTCTATACTTGTTTTTCATGTGTTTCATGTATGTTCTTTTTCGTGTGTTTTTCATATTCTATACTTGTTTCCCATGTCAACATCAATACAAAGAGGTCTTTCAAATCATAAAATCGAAAATTTTAACAGCTTCTGCTCTAAATTCAAGTCTACGGAAAGTCTTCGCCCAAGTAGGTGTTGCCGAAAGAAAGTTTCGCGTTATACACTGTCAAAATAATTGTATTAAACTACGTAAAAAGTACAGGCAGAAAGTTGCCAAACCAGCCCTATTGTTGAAAAAGAAATTCTCTTATTGAAAAACTTTTTTTTACTTTTTTTGAGATTATGGGGAAATTTTGAATTTAGATTTTTCCTTTTTTGAAGAGTAAAGGCGATGCGCAAAATTTTCGTTTCTAAAACATGACAGTTGCCGGAACACTCAAGTAATTTGAGGAAAATGCATCTTTAAATCAGGGTTCGTACAGGGTCCTGGAATTTTACGGGTAATTACCAGTATTTTCTTATAGAAAAACTCGCCTTATATAATAGTGCGATTACATTAGGGGAATTTTTCTAGAAGAATATACTGAAAATTCCAGAACCCCGTACGAACCCTGTGTTTCAGGTAATTTTTTCGTTAGATTGATTAATTTTCTGTATTTTCGAAAAAAAAAATGGACAAATCGAAAAAGAAAACAAAACATTGTGTACTTAATAAAAAAAGAAAAGGAAAAGAAATCTTTAATTTACGGGGTATTCTTTCTAGCATGTATCTTTTTCTCCTGATGCTTTTTCTTATTGAAATATATTGACATATATGATTATTTTTCATAATTTTCTGTTGTAGTTCTGCGTATGTAATTTTCCCACAGAAACAGCAGTAGAAAGTCGATTCAGCTGGAAAACTATATTCAGTTTCCTTACGCAATACAATAAGCTCAAGGATCTTATAAACAGCTGATTTAGATCCAATTGAGGAACCCACTGCAATAACAAGGAAAGTGAAAAATGAAGTTTTTAGCAACAAAGCTTTTAAATTTACTTTGAACATTTTAATTTAGAATATAACTTATTTGCATATATTCTTATTAAGAAATGTCTTTTAGCATCCTCTCTTTGCATATGATCATAAAGTTTACATTTCCTTATACGCCGAATAATAAGTACATAAATCTGAAAATTGAACACTTGCCTTATTATTGCATATCTTATGGTTTTGGAAGAAAGTAAAAGCACATTTGAAACACATAATGACTTTTATTTACAACTTTTATATAGTGCAACACAAGAGTTTACAAAATATGAAATCATTTCAGCTTTTTTTTTTAAAGTCCTAATGCTGCCCTCAGCCATGTTACCAGAATCGGGAAACTGAGACATGTGAGAGTTGAAAAAAGATTTTACAAGCTATGACGGTTCGAATATTAAATAGAGCCAAGCAATAGCAAAGTAGATTAACAAGCCCTTCTTTTACATGCTTTACCAGGAATCAAGGCAACTGTACTTGCCTTGTTATTGCAGAGTGCCTCTCATTTATTAAAGTCAAAGTTTTCTTTAAACCATCGGTTCCCAACCTCTTTTCTCTCACGTACCCCTTTCTTAGATTTTTAATTTATGCGCACCCCTTCACACATATACCTGTTCCAAATATTTTTGTTTTCGTTCATTGGTAGTGTCCTTATGCTAGTTAGCAATGTTAGACACAGTTCTCTTTAGAATTCCAATTTTCAACCACTTATCCATTTTGAAACACAGCACAATATCAACATAAAATCACTCAGAACTCTAAATATTATCTAAAGATTTCAAATTAAGCGCTCACAAATAAGAGGTGAAGCTAATAAGAGGTGAACATTAATACACGTTTAGACATTTATGCTAAAGCTGACCAGTTGAACACTTAAATGATGATCAGTTTTCCAATGGTTTTTATATGAAATCGTAGAAATGAGAAGTCCCGATACGATTCATATTTTATATAGATATTTATAGAATTATTAAACTGAAAAGAATAATACAACAGAATGATGTACATATGCAAAATCGCAAGATGTTATTAGGAGTGGCCGGAGATATGGCCAACAAATTACTAAGTTTAGGTATTTTCCTTCATTTTATGCAAATTGCCTATTTTGCTTTTACACAACTGTCTCTTTGTAGATGAAACGTTTAAAGTTTTATTTTTTGCATTATCCGCCATTACCAATAATGTAATTTTCAATAATTGTATTCTACCATGTACTCCCAGGGGTACGCGCACCCCAGGTTGTGAACAGCTGCTTTAAACAATCATTTCCCTAATAATCATGCACGTAAAATGTCCTCATTTCACATTCGGTACAATTGCTTTGTATCGATAAATCTCAACTGCTAACCCATAGATTAACCCATTTGCATCATTACCGTGCATTTCATGAATATCTTTCTTATACAGAAACTAGTGTAAATGCCCGCGCTAGGACTGTGTTTAGTAATCGTGGTTTTCACTTTAAATTTGAAATAATTGATACAAATACTCATATACTATTCATCGAAAATAAAGAAAGATTTATATTGGAAGATTGTATCGGTTAGTATGCTCTCACTGTTCACGTTCAAACTTACTACCGTAATTTCGCGCGTGTGCGCCGCAGGCGCAGCTTAGTTAAGTCTTTTTCAAACCGGAAATTTTATTGAAAATAAGAAGTCAAATAGTAAGGTCTGAGTAGAAGTAAGTAACATTTTATTTAAAATAAATTCTGGTAGGAAATCGAATTGTCACATGGTGCGGCGTATACGCACTAAATTATGGTAGGCATTTTTTATGCTTGTGCAAAAGCATCTTGTCTCATAATTTCATCAAATTCACGTAAAATATGATGTAAACAATTTTTATTGTGGTCGTTATTACATTGTTCCTGTACAGCTTGTGATGTATCTTTCATTTTGTTACTTTTCCGTTTTACCAAAACCATGCCAAAATGTAAGATAATGCGCCATTTATTTCAACTCTAACAGAGCAAAGGTTTTCTACATCAAACCGTACCAAACATCATGATTTGTTATTTATTGAATGTACATCATTTTATTATTATTAATATTATTTAACCGTAACCTCGCAAAACTTTTTAATTTGCTATTTTTCGAATCGAAAATATTTTTTTATTAAGTTATAATTTGCATTTTTCGCTGACGATGAGAGGAACTTTACCATTTGTCAGTCACATGATGATGAGGAAGCAGCAATATAATTGTTTCAGGACTTTGATATATAAAAAAGGTTAAAACCATGAATTGAAATGCTAAGAGGCCTTTATAATTTTATGCCCGCAGCTGAAATTGAGTATTGTTTTATTATTTTACTGTATAATATTTATTATTCTTTTGTTTTAAGTAGTATTAGTTAGTTTTCTTTAAGGAAATTTTGATAAAACAGTCACCGGAAATATTATGTTATATATATTAAATAAAGTTATTATATGCATTTTTCAAAGTAGTGATTATTTTATATCTATCGATCACGAAGTCTAACTGTGTCTTCGACATGGTTAGAGAGATTAGAAATGTAAAGTACTCATGGGACAGTGGACAGATTCTGAGAATCTGCATATTTTTATGCGAATTAATTTTGTAATTGAATGATTTTAAATAATCTATTATATTTAAACAATCGACCTTCAAACTATCTTTTTTCTTTCATTCATTCTTCTTTTTATAACTTTTATTTAAAGTTTGACACAAGTCACATCAGTAACTTAGAATTATAATAAACTTGATGTAAAAATAAAATTTTTAAACATTTATAAAGTACTTTAATATTTTATAAATTAATTTGATATTTTGTATGAGAAGCGTTCGTAAACAGCATCGTAGTTTTTACATATGTATATAGTTGAATAGTAAAGTGAAACATATACAGGGTGTAACTGAAATGCTTCAACAAACTTTGAGGGATGATAGTATTCATGAAGACGAACAAAAAATGCAATGGAACATGGGGTCGCAAATGACGTTTAACCCCTTCAGGGGCAGTGGTATGTTCATGAAAGCGCTTAATTTTAATTCCAAAACGCCATAATGGCACCAGAATTTTGCTAAAATCTTTTCCATTTAATATGTATGTGAAATATAGCCTTTTTCATATTTACAAACAAATTTTTTTATAAATTCCGGTGCCAGTCATTTATTTCAACATTTTAGTACTAAAAGTAGTTTGCCCCTAAAAGGCTTAAAGGATAAAAATAGAGAAAATGCGTCTGAAAATGGACTGGCACCGGAATTTACAAAAAAAAATCGTTTGTAAATAAGAAAAAGGCTATATTTCACATAAATATTAAATGGAAAATATTTTAGCAAAATTCTGGTGCCATTGTGGCGTTTTGGAATTAAAATTAAGTGGTTTTTGGACATACCACTGTCCCTGAAAGGGTTAAATGTCATTTGCGACCCCGTGTTCTATTGCATTTTTTGTTCATCTTCATGAGTACTATCATCCCTCATAGTTTGTTGAAGCATTTCAGTTACACCCTGTATATAATAAAAGCTGTTTTTATGACCGCTACTTATAGAGAAAATACCTAATTGATAAAAAAGTATATCGAAATGCATTAAATTTGCCAAATACATCTCGCTATCTTATTTTGTATAAATCATTTAAAAAGAAATTTCTAAAAAAATATTAACCAGAGAGGCAGAGACCGTCAGGACAATCTTCCACCAGGAAAAAAGGAATAACTAATACTGCTTTAATTAAGGCAGAGATTTTGCATGAATAGGGAGTTTAAATGAGGCAAAAATGTCTTAAAATTTACTAGTGGATGTTTGGTCGGGTGATAATCAGCCCTTGCGGAATCTTTTACTGCTGAAATTTCACCATTTTGAGGATATAACAATTCCTCTTTATTTATAGTTCCATGTTCTCAAGAAATCCAGTCTGCCGAAAAACATATTTAATTTAATCGCTAAATTGTCACACGGAAACGGACAGAGTCATTCGGCTGGAAATTATGTAATTTTTTAATTTACGCTAAAGAATAATCTCAGGGCCATCTTCATACGGAAATCATACCAAGGTCTCAAAGTTTCAACAGTAACACCAAATATTTATGAAATATTTGGTTCTTCTGTTAACCGGAAGATACAAAATGGAAAGTTATTCGGTCAAATAGTTTCAGAAGTATGAAAGGTTTAAAATTTGGAATTTCTAAGCTTAACTCAATTGTAATCATAGTAAAACAAATTGAAATGGGAATAGTTTATTAAGAATGACTGAATAAATTATTGCGATATGAGTTTTAATTTTGAATTTATATATTTAAAACTTTTGGAAAATAATTTTCTACATATATATTTTCGGAATAATTTCTTTTGAAAATTAATTTTAACTTATCATAATTTGTTTAATATTAATTTAACTTACAATTTTTTTAACAGAAGTCGTTATCTAAAAAATTTAAATATGTGAATACAAAATTACACCGAAAATACGCCCTAGAGTTCTCATTAAAAAACTACCCGCATTGCAATCTGTTTTCCAAATATCGCAAATGGATATAATGTTAGGAATTCTAAACTTTAACCGCTCATTACTCCAAAACTACTCCTAAAATGTACCAAGAAAATCAAATATAATGTCAATATGCTGTTTTCTTATTGAAAAATTTCGAATTTGATACAAGTTTAGTATGTAGACGACCCCTAAACACAGGGTTAGGCTCTTAAATTGCTAGGCATAGACTTTGCAGCACAAGATGTAACTTCAATCATGAGCACAACTCCTAGTGACATACATGAAAAAAAAAACCAAACCCAGTATCGGTGAGTATTTATATGCTAATTAATTAATCAGCAGAGCTGAAAATTCGCTGTAAATTACTGAAATACAAAAGATGTGAATTATCACTTTACTTAACAGCGCACAACCAACAGAATCTGTTGGTTGTTATTAATTAGCATATAAATATTCACCGATACTGGGTTTGATTTGTCTCATGTATGGCACTAGAAGTTGTGCTCATAACTCAGGTTCCATTTTGAGCTGCAAGGTTGTAGCCTAGCCATATAAGAGTGAGAGAATGCTAGACCGGATGTCTTAATTGGTAAAGCACTTGGTGCGCTATACCAAGGGATACGGGGTCTAACCCCGGTCTGGACATTTTTCACTCTGTTGGTTGTACGCTGTTAAGTAAAGTGATAATTCACATCCTTTGTATTTCAGCAATATTTACTTTAATTAATTACAGACTTTTCGTGATTACATAAAATAAAAATTCTTTTGAAATTTACGGTGCGAATTCGTAATTTTAGATTGAAAAACAACGAGTATACTCGTGGTTGGCAGCAAATGGGTTAAAATCCTTATTTTCCACAAAACTTTTTTTAAACTTCCGGTATGAGCTTCAAAAAATTAAAAGTTGCTGGTTCCTGAAAAACAAAGTTTGGAATGGAAAGGGTTAAGGATTTTCATGTTTCTTCGTGGCAGTTATTTGATTTTTTTTTGTTTTAATTCCTATATCTCAAGTCTATAATCTGTGACAAATGAAACCGCATTTTACGAAGATTACTGTGGGGTTGCCAAGTATGTTTTCCGTAATTTTTACGAACAGTAAGTAAGCTATTATAAATGAAAGATGATTCGTAGTATGAGTAAGATAAAATTTAGATCAACAATTATTTACATAAATAGTAAAAAAATATATTTTAATCAAAGTTTGAGACAAACAGAAAAAAATATAATTTTTCTCGAAGAATTTGTGACACTGCTCTCGCTCTGACGTTAAAAGAAATACTAATATTCTTGTCCACAAAATCTTAGGATTTTTTATCAACAATCACGAAACTCCAATATGGGAAATTGGGCCCGCGATTTTATTCCTGAAGTACTTAGACAGTTACAATGCATAGTTTCCCACATTCCAGGTTTTGTTAAAGGAAAAATCATGGCTGGTAACAAAATATTTATTTAATATAAATATTTAATTATGCGTCTTATTTCTAAGTGACGATTACTTGATTTTATTTTTTAAAGAAGAATTCTGGTACAAAGAATATGTAAATGTCTTCTCAAAAACCGGAAGATTGACAACTATAACAATGTTACTGGGTGCGTATACGCTTTTACCACAATTTTTTAATAGAATGTTTCTATTTAATATTTAAATAGAAGAAATTGTAGACGGCTCGTCAAATTGCAGGATTTGTAATACCTTTCTGCATTTAAATAAGACGAAAAATTATATTAGAAAAATGTGGTAATAGCGTACAAACGCAGTAGCGTAGCCAGGGTGGGGGTCCAGATGCTCTTGATACCACTAATTTTGTAAAGTTTTCATTGTCTTATGTAATCGGAGAAATTTTTGCGATAATGAAGGTGGAAGAAAACTTTACAATTTTACTGGTATCCAGAGCGTTTGGACCCCCTCACTGGCTACGCCACTGTTTAAAATTTTCGTCAATATATAGAAATTAGGCAACAAATCGCTTTATTAACAGAGATGCCAACAACTTTTTGGAAGCAAAACAATCTAGTTTTCATTTAATTTTACCGCTTTTCATTCTATCTGAAAATAATAAGCAAATTATAATTACTAATTTTAAAAACTTTTCCTTTATTATTACGTTAAAATTATAAATGACCCTTTTTTCTTCTCTAAAATTGTATAACATTGTAATACAGTGTTTAAAAATAAGAGCAACAAAAATAAAAATTTATTGACTAAAATTTAAAACATTTCTTTTCTCATTACTTTAAATTATAATGAACTTTTTTCTTCTCTAAAACTGTATAATATTGCAATACAGTGTTTAAAAATCAGAGCAACCAAAATAAAAATTTATTGACTAAAATTTAAAACATTTCTTTTCTCATTACGGTAAAATTATAAATGACCTTTTTTCCCCTCTAAAACTGTATAACATTGTAATACAGTGTTTAAAAATCAGAGCAACAGAAATCAAAATTTATTAATTAATTTCTAAAATTTATTTTTTACATTTTTTTTAATAGTTTTGTAGATATTTTTCTAAGAAAGTTGTGAATAAAATATGTTGGTTTTAACTTTTGATATTTCCTTGATATTTAATATTCTGCAGTAAATATTCAAGTAAAATATTTTATTACTAAGACACTAATAATGAGATTGCAAATGAAGCCTTCATTTTTTAACTAAGAAAAAGATTAAACAAACAATAAAATTGCCTTTTCTACTTTTAAACAAAAAATATGTTCGAGCAAATATTAAAAAAGTATGTGCTATTTTTACTTTTCTTAAATAATTGTTTCTGACACAAGCAGTGTGTAATTATCTCTAAACATGTAATGAGCAGAAAAAAAATAACAACGTACTTTTATTTTATTATGATGTCTCTTAGAATTTTTGTTTCTTCAAACATACTTTTTTGTTTCGTTGTTTTTAAGTTATAAATCACAATTTTTACTAAATCTGTTTCACAATTTAATATAGTGTTTACAAATAAAGAAAATTTAAAGTCAGAATTTATTAATTTTCTCTGAAATTTATCTTTTTTATGTATGTTAGTGAATAGGATAATTAGTTTTTTATATTATTTTTATATTTTCTTTTTTATGTATTTATTACTGGTATATTTTAATTGATCACGTAAATGTTTTAAATACATTTATGTGATCACGTTATGACCAGGGGGGGGGGGGGGGGTGCCAATGAGCCAAAACTGGGTGCCAATGAGCCGATTGTCACCACTAAATTTTATTAGTATTCTTCCGGCTAAATGCATTAGTAATATTCTTAGACAAAGAATACTAAAAATTTAGTGGTGGCAATCTGGCCCATTGGCGCACAAAATTTTTACATGCCTGGTTATAACAGTTTTCGACTTCTCGCCTTTAACCTTTTCAAGGACGGTGGTACGTTTTTGAAACCATTTAATTTTAAATCCCAAATGCCACAAAGGCAACAGAATTTTGGTAAAAAAAATTCTGTTTATTATGTTTGTGAAATATAGTTTTTTCTTGTTTACAAATAAATTTTGTTCCTTAATTCCGGTGTCATTCATTCATTTCAAAGTTTTAGCAATTGAAGTGCTTCGCTCCTGAAAGGGTTAAAGGTAGTCTTTGTTTGAGCATGTTGTTCGTTAAAGTGTCATAGTTCGTTAAAGTGTCATAGTTCATTAAAGTGAACTATCTGTCGCTTTTCTGACTTTCGCAAGCATGATTTTGACAACTGAACTTCATTGCTATTTTTGTACGGTTATATGTTAATTAGCTTTATGTGGTCGGCTGGAGAGTATAAATAAGAGACGTAGAGTTTCAACGAGGGGATTCGGTCGTGTCTCGCCTCTCATAATAACTTATACCAGTGTTTCAGTACTTCAGAGTTTTAAGTGGGTACTTTGCCGTGAGCTACCTGCGATTGAAGTTTAGAGTAATCTGAATAGATATTTAAAACCTTTTCTCTAATGCTCGTATTCACCATTTACCTCAACCTAGAAAATATCGGTCAAACGCTCAAATGAAATTCCCGATAAACCTGATTGGGCCTGATCAAGGCGATGTCCAATCAGATTAATGATGACTACCTTTTGAGCGTTCGACCGATATTTTCTAGGTTGAGGTAGATGGTGAATACGAGCATATGGAGTTTGACCTATGGTAAGAGGTTAAAACTTACTTACTTCAATAAAGTAATTTTCAGCGTCCACTGGATTCCAGTTAGTAGAAAGATTTAACATAGATTTGAAGTTCCATTGATTAAAGTGTTTTAATTTGATAGTGATTTTTCGTCTTGGGCACGATTCATCAGCAACCATTTTCTTTACGTAAGTTGAGTAAATTAGCAAGTTTGCATTTAGTTACTTAGAGAAGTTACAGAATTACCGTAATTTCGCGCGTATACGCCGCACCTCAAACAATTCGATTTTCTACCAGAATTTATTTTAAATGAAATGTGACTTACTTCTGCTTAGCACTTGTTTGACTTCTTATTTTCAATAAAATTTCCGGTTTGGAAAAGACAACTAAGCCGCGGAGCATACGCGTGAAATTGCAGTAGTAGAATCTGAATTCGAGAATCGTAGATGAATTTAGCACGCGTCACTGCAGACTTCATTCATTTATTGAATTAAAATAAGCTTGTTGTTTTATATTAAAATTCAGTGTCGTGTCGAGTATTTTACGTGACGGGCCCGAGGGTTCCATCCGAAAGTGATCTGATTTATTTGCTAGAACTACTAGATGTAATACTGACAAAAGATGTAAATTAATTTTTACTTTTCTAAACAACGCATGAACAACATAGTGAAAAATGTGTCCAGACTGGGGATCGAACCCAGATACCCTGGTATAGCGCACCAAGTGCTTTACCATTTAAGCCATCTGGACGACATCCAGTCTGGCATTCTTCACTTATAAGTTTGTACGGCTGCAACTTCGCAGCGTAAGATGGAATGTCAAACATGGGCACACTACCCAGTGGCGTACATGAGACGAACAAATTCCCAGCATCGGATAATATCTAAGTTTCTAATTAAATATTCACAGGACTGAAACTGCGCTGTAAATTAATAATGTCGTCCAGATGGCTTAAATGGTAAAGCTCTTGGTGCGCTATAACAGGGTATCGGGGTTCGATCCCCAGTCTGGACACAGTTTTCACTATGTTGATTATGAAACAAAAAGTGAAAATTAAATCACATCCTTTGTAAGTGTTATTAATTTACAGCGCAGTTTCAGGCCTGCTGAAAATTTAATTGGAAATTTTTACTAGATGTAGATCATAATAAAGAAAAGGGAACTATATTTTTATTTATGATTTCATACGTCTTTAAAATTTAATATTCAACAACAAATATATACTTTTCTTACTCAAACGAAAATAAAAATATAAGAAATCAATTATGTTTATTTTCATATAATTATTTTTATACATTAATTAATTGTAAATTAATATTAAATCACATAAATGTTTCATTGACATATTACTAGAACTTCTAAATGGAAGTCATAATAATAAAAAAATATGTACGTGTATTTTTATTTTTGATACATCCTTAAAATTTAATATATCGTGTCTTACTCAGACAATAATAAAAATATTACAAATAAAATCTTCATGTTTAATAAGAAAAACTAAATAAAGCAAACAACGAAAATGCTTTTGCTACTTTTAAACAAAAAAGAAGTTCTAGCAAATAATAAAAATGATGCATGTGCTATCTTTAAATGCACAAATTAATTGTTCCTGATAAGAATTGTTTAATTATGTTTAAACTCATAAAGGAAGGGAAAATATAAAACTGTACATCTCTTTAATTATGAAATCAGTCATAAAAATTACTTTCATAGATTTTATTCCCCTGTAAAATTTGAAATATTTCCTCATTATGTTAAAAATTCACATTATAGTTTTTTACTAAAAGAGTTTAACTTTGTAATACAGTGTTTAAAAATAAGAGCAATTTAAAGTTAGGATTTATTCATTTTTCTCAAATATTTTTTATGTATGTTAGTTAATTGTATAATTAATTAATTTGTATATATAAATTAATTTTATATATTTATTTCTATGTATTTATTTTTTATATATAACTTAATTATATATTAGTTAATCATATAAATGCTTTATAGACAATTTTAAGAACATGTAAAAGGAAATAGCAATATGTGTTTAATTTTATTTTTGATATTTCTTTAAAATTTAAAATCCATAGTAAATGGATTATTTTATTATTCAGACACTAACAAAGAAATTACAAATGAAATCTTTATCAGCGCTTTTCAACATACCGTAATTTCGGATGTATAAGTCGCGGCTCCAATAAATTGGTTTCGGACCGGAAATTGTTTTTAATGAAATGTAAAGGGTTAAATTTTGCCACTTATTTGCATTTATTTCTATAAAAATAATTCTGGTTTAAACAGACTTAATTTACCCGCGGCTTATACACTGGAAATTACGGTAGTTGAAAAGTGTTTATGAGTTTAATTTGCTTGTTCGTCAGTCCGCCTGCTGCTCTAGCTCACATAAATGTACTCGGATTGCCATATAGGTTTTATATGATATTGAGGTTTATTATAGGATGTTCAGTATCGCAAATGTAGTGTGCAGCCTTTAAAGTTCGTTTATAGGAATGCACAAAATATTTCCGTTTCTTTATGGTATATGCAGAAAAATAGTTTTCGATGCATTTTAATGATCTTACTGGTGTAAATAAATAGTTGAAGAAAATGGGTTTCTGTACCACATGTTATAATTAAAATTATTTTGAAGAAAGGAGAACAAGAGTTAAATCTTCTAGTATCGACTGTAAAAATACGAGAAATTTAATGGTAAACATTAGACTAAGAGTTAAAGGTTGTTTCAGTTTACAATAAATAAATTGTATTTTATTTCACCAAAATGAATAGTAGATGCTGAATTTGTAAATAAAATTTACGAAAAAGGCATGTATAATTGAATAGAAGAATACTGGTTTAAATTTCAATGACGTTTATTTCATAATATAGGAACATTCGTCAATTTTCTTTGAGACCACTAACAAGGAGTTTATGTCATCGATAGGCATGGCTTTAATACCTTAATTGAAACATTTAACCACTATAAAAACTTTACTTTTCAATGGAATGTTAAAAAATATCAAAACTGTAACAAGAAAGTACTTAAAAAATATATACTGATCCGGACTTCAATTCCGGATAAAACAGCTGGGAGTAAAAGTATATAAATCATGTACGCCAGGTGTCTTTGCAAGTTATAAACTGGAATCCAAATACTGTACTATTCGTAATAGGTATGACTTTAATTAAAATAAGCACATACTTCATAATCATGATAAAGCCGCAGATACAGACTTCATGATAGTAAAACATACTGAGCGAGAGATGAACATCGTATAAGAAAAATTCCTGACGGCTCGGTCTACAGACACAGGTAGATTTCGATGACGCAGACCATGGCGTGCATGTTTATTGAGAATTGCAGAAGAAATTACCTTTTTGCCGTGGTGCACCAGTTGCGACCACCCACTTCGAAATCTACCTGTGTCTGTAGGCAAAACTGGCAAGATTTTTTTTTTTTTTTTTTTTTTTTTTTTTTGCAAGAAAGAGTTGGTCTTATAAAAAAATGTCAATATAAAAGTTGTAGATAATATTAAGAGGATATATTATATAATAAATTTAAGCGGATTTGATATCTTGTGAATTGATGAAGTTATGAATTTTTTTCTTCTTAAAATTCTATCCCTCCCCCCTCCTTGAGGCCTTTTTTAATGATATCAAAATCGGTCATGCACAAATTTTCGGCCCTTTTCCTAGAAGTAATAATAACTGTAAACGGATTCGATACACATAATAATTAAGAAGTTATGGGGGCTTTTTTTCTGTTTTCACAAAAAGCCACCACATCCCTCCCCCGCCTCTTTGTTAGCTGTTGCCAATTAACGAACTTGACCGAGATTTTATGCCCCTTGATTTTATGTATTAGTTTGGAAAACGTTTGTGCAGAATTATTGAAGTTATCGTGTCCATAAAAAAGTGATATAGATAGATAGATAGATCGGTAGATAAAGTTTTGAACTGGTGGTGGTTTTGGGTTCTGGAAATCATGATCGACGTAGATCTGCAAAAAAATTTCAGAAATTCCAACATAGGAGAGAATGTAATAGGTAGTAATTATTACGACATTTACCTAAAATGCTGACTTCGAAAAATGAAGCGATATCAATCATTACTGTCGAAAGACGAAGCTAGTTTCTGGCAGTGGCTGAGTTCTGAGAGTGACTATTGTCGGGTTCCAAGCTCATTCCACGGATACTGAGAGGCTACTGAGGCGAAGGCAGGACTCAGGAGTCTGGACACTGGATACTGAAACTCTATAGACAATTGCGTGCAGGCTTTTATGCGAAAGGTTTACTGCAAACTCATGTGTGACAGAATCACGCCAAATGACAAAACAAAGCATGAAAAGCAATGCATTGCATTATCAAAAAAGATGTCAATCAAAATATGGCAGCTCTGGAATTGTAGAGACAGAAACTTGGCGAGAAGGAAAGAACATTTCAGAAAAGACGAGCATGAAGCTCAGATAAATTTGCATAAAAATTGTTTCTGACATGCATTGTTTAATTATCTTTAAACGCATAAAGAAGAGAAAAATGTAATATCAATGTATTTTTCTTTTATTCGGATGTCAGCTAGATTTTACAAAAAACAGTGTTTCCTTAGAAATCTTTCTTTTTCTTGCAGTATACAAAAAGGTTATTTGTTTTAAGGAGGGAAAGAATAGTATATTTTTTAGTAGCGAAATTCAACAGTTAGTTTGTCATGTGTTCTTTTTCACTTTTTGCTCTTAATATAATTTACCGTCGGCAGGTAATTTCCCATTTTGGAAATTTAATTTTTCTTTGGTTTATTCGTTTTAAAGAAAATATTATAATAGTTGTACAATTCTCGTCAAAATACAGAGTAAACGAAGATGGATGCAACCGACATGGCATTAAATAAGATAAGCAGATATGTATTATTAAAACTTTTCAAAAAATGTATATTTTCTTTCGAAAAAATCTTTCGAAAACAATACGAATTGCAACCTATGAATTTTTAACAAAAAAAAATAGCAGCTTCAAATATACAAATTCAAAATTACATTTCTTTCCGCTAAATAGTGCTGGAGTAATGCTTAAAACCCTTTCCGGCACACTGGTCCCACTCCGGGCATACCTAATTTTAATTCCAAACTTGCATCTTGCACCAAGAATATTTTAATAAAATATTGTTTCTACAATGAAAGCTGAAAATAAAGAGTTCTTATTTGCTAAAAAAGTCGTTTGTAAATTCCGGTGTCAGTCAGTAATTTCTCATTTTACGAACAGAATTTGTCTGTGCCGGAAAGGATTAAAAAACTATCCTTGTTACATTGCGTTTGAAAACGTTTATATATGAATTTAGCATTGAGAATTCCAAATTTGAAACCGTCATAATTCTTAAACTACTTGATCGAATGACTCCCTGTTTACTAACCTTAGGTAACATTTACCGAAAACTCAAAATATGAGGTAAGTATTTGGTGTTCGTATTGAAAATTTCTCAGTTTGGTACAATTTCAATATGAGGATTCCGACTTAAGCTTAATTATGAAACATAAATTGAAAGATGATATAATTCCCAATCGAATGGCTATTTTTATTTCTGCGACAATTTGGTGATTAAAATAAATGGGGGTGTTATATCTCTGTCTGTTATTTATTTATTTAGTTTTGTGGTCGACTGTACCTTTTTCTTGGGAGCTACTCAAGGATTAAAAAAAATACTTTTAATAATTTTGGCAGTAGTTAAACTATACATTGATTGTTCTTGAAGAAGTAAAAATAAAGAAATAAAAAACTATGCAAATTCAGAAAAAAAAATAACTTTTTTTTTTTTTTTTTTTTTTTTTTTTTTTTTTTAACTGACGAAATTATTACATTTTATGTGTCTTGCGGAGTTGCCAATTTATAGTACAGCTACTGCCAAAACTATTTAAAAACTATTGAAATCTCTCCAGTAATTCCCGAGACAAAGGAACAACAATATCATCTGTGTTATTGTAGTTTCACAACAGTTGTTCCCCCATTAACACAAAGTCTAATGTCACAGGATACAGTTTTATTTGGGAAATGAATACAGCGAACTCCCGTTAGTACGAACTTCCAAGGGTTTTGCCCGCACTAACCGAAGTCTGCATAATTTTACTTTAATTAAACGTTATTCTTTTTCTCACTTTTTTTTCTGTTTGCAATAGTTGAACAAATATATTTTTACCACACCATTTTCCAGTTCAGCGACCCACTTGAAAACTTGGTTTGTAACATCACATTTTGATTGGTATAAACAGCCATTAGCAATTTTTGAAACGATTACGTTTTTTGTGATAATTTTTTTTTTATCTCTTATCGCTGTCACTGGCAATGTCTTTATCCCTCAATAACCAAAGTTACACCAAATTTGCTTTTGAAGAAGTAATGAACAAAACTGTTTTAAACTTTCTCTCAGATTTATTCATGAAACATTTGTCCACATTATCCGATGAGCAGTGCGCATTCAGCGGGAAAATGAAATTGTCCTCATTAACATCTTAAGGAACGCATTAAGGAAAGTTTTTCTTATACAAAGGTTTGTGAATTATGAGTAACTTGTCACTTTTCATGCATATGTCTTCTTTATAAATGTCCTCGGACTCGAATATTAGTTCGTTAAACATTTATTTATTTATTAATTTATAAAGGGGAATGAAAGTTATTAAAATTTTATGTGTTTGCGAACATATGTCTACTTACGCTTGTTAAAATAGACCTTCTATATTTTTGCTTCAAATTTTTTTTGATTAAAAATATAATTTTTTTTCTGAAAAACGACGAATATAAGTTTGCCAAAGTTTTGCATCTTCTGGCAATATCTTAATAATCAAAAGGTTTTACACTTTAAAATATAATTATATCCCACCTAATTTTAAACCGATTCGAACCAGAAACTTTTAATTAAATTTTACTCTTTTAACTTTGACAGGAAAAGTTGTAAAATTGCTTTTCCTTACTTTGAACTAAATTCTTTCCTAAATTCCGGTGAGAATTCAAGGTTAAAGGAACACAAGTGCTTGCCCCTGAAAGGGTTAAAGAAAAGCGATAATAATAACAAATAGTATTAACACTAATAAAAAAGCTCCTTTCTTATATTAGGCGTGAAAGAGTCTAGCAATATCAAGAAATGGTGTAGATAAAAACAATAGCAATTTTAATGTGGTATGTGATTGTTGTTTATTTATTTCCTAAAAAATATAGTTGCCTTTTTATACTACTTACTTTAGAATATTGAAAATTATATAATGGGCTGTATTTACATAATTATACTTTAATTAAATTATTCTTTTTCTCACTTTTCGTTGCGATAGTTGAAAAAATAATTTTTTTACCACACTATTTTTCAGTTTTGCAACAAACTCGAAAACTTGGTATGTTACATTAAATTTTGATTGGTATAAATATTTTGATGATTGGCAATTTAAAAATATATTACGCTTTTTGTGGTGAAATGTTTTCTTTCTCTTATCATTATCACTAACAATTTATTTATGTCTCATTAACGAAAATTACAACGCTGCTTTTGAAGAAATAACGTACAAAACTAGTTTGGATTCAACCCGATTTATTTAGGAAAGATTCGTCTACATTATCAGACGACACATTGTTTACACGCATTAAGCAATGTCATTAACATTAATTACATGTAGATGGAGAAAATGAAATTGTCCTCATTAACATCTTAAGCAGAGAAGCATTAACGAAAGTCCTATTTATGTACAAAGGTTTATGAGTTATGAGCACTTGTCACTTTCCATGCATTTATTCTTTATAAATGCTCTCGAGCTCGAATTTTATTTTCGTTATTACGAATTATTCTTATATATATATATATATATATATATATATATATATATATATATATATATATATATATATATACAAATTTCTTTACAACAGTTAGTGTTTTTTTTTTTTACAAATTCCTTTTTTGGAGAGCAAGGTCAACTCTACAATGCTGCGTCAGTAGTTTGGGTAAATGTTCTAAATTCATAAATTTTATAAATTAATAATTCAATTCAATGATAAAAGAACATATCTTTTTCTCTATGTAGAATTAATTTCTAGCTAGGGGTTATACTTTGAAATATCATGTTCTATACAGTCAGTTTTTTGAAGTATCCAATCTGATCCTTGACTGTTAAATTCTTCAAATTACCTGTTAATTTTTGAATATCCCTCTTCAAAATGATTTGAGATACTGTCTTCGACAAGTTCATCATGAAAGTCATATGTCTATTCAGTTTATTACGAAGAATGAAGATTTTCTCATTTCGTGTATAATATAATATATTCGAATTCAACAGTTCGTTATATATATTTTTTTCTGATAGAGGGGGAATGAAAGTTATTCAAAGTTTTATGTGTTTGCGGAGTTATCGTCGCTACCATGTCAAATTATCGAATGTTGCATCGAAATGCATTTTCCATTACTTTTAAAAATGGGACGATGGGAACCACTAAATTTTATTAAAATTCTTCGTCAAGTAGGAATTCTAATAAAATTTCTGTGAAGAACAGGGTTGGCAGTTTGGGCTTCTTATTGATTGAGAGATGTCGAATTCATACCGAAAATTATGGAAGATTTTCTTTTACTTTAAGTAATTACGGAATGTCTGTCATTAAATAAATCAAAAATTTCTGCTTGAAATTCCTGGTATCAATGCGGAATTTCTGAATAAAAAATAGGCCCAAATGGTAATATTTTCCAACCCTGCTGAAGAATATTATTAAAATTTAGTGGTGGCAATCGGCCCATTTTTAAAAGTAATGAAAAATGCATTTTTGAACATTCTATAGTTTGACATGGTAGCGATGATATGTTTACTTAGAGGCCTTTTATATTTTTGCTTCAAAATTTTATTGATTAAAAATGTAGTTTTTTTTCTGAAAACCGACGGATATCAGTTTGACAAACTTTTGCATTATCTAGTATTAGTTTAAAAATCAAAATGTTTTATGCTTTACAATACAATTTAAAAAATAATGCAATAATATTAATAAATAGTATTAACTATAATAAAAAAAACTCCATTCTTATTTTAGGCGCGAAAGTGTAATAGCAATATCAAGAAATAATGTAGATAAAAACAATAGCAATTTTAATGCATATGACTGTTGTTTATTTATTTCCTAAAAAAGATTATAGTTATTCTTATACTACTTACTACAGAATATTGAAAATAATATAAACGGTAAATATATAAAAATAATATTATTAATAACACATTTTAGCACTTTTTATATTTTTATCATTGCAAATAGTTATTCTTTTCAATGAATAACAAGAACGAAAATTCATGCAACAAACATAAATTATGAAACACTTTCCAACAAAGCCAGAAAACTGTAACCAAAACTTCACCGTTAAATAATGTGAAAGAAGATATGTAAGTAAACAGTTTAGAAAACATATAACACATTACAAAATACAGTTTTCGAAATTACCTTCCAGTGTGAAAAAAGTAGTCGAATTATTTTGTGCAGCACTGTATTTGATCAATAGATGTGGATACATAGCATGATAAAATTTAGTTCAGTTAGAATATTCACTTTTAGCAATTTTCTCCGATCGATGAAAATGCACTCTCCTTTGTGCAGCTCTATATATTATGTAAATACTTTTATACACACCACATATTAAGCTGAAAGGCAACTTAAAACTCACTCGCAGCAATTAACAACCGTAAACGACAATGTATCTTTTTCTTTGCGTAACCCTGTATATGAATTTATTTATATTCCAATAACTTCTATTAGTATACTAAATATGTTATAGTTCAGCAAGAAAATGCGTAACCCAATTAAAAACTACTCTTAAGCAATTCACTCCCACAGTCTCTAATATTTACGGATTATCTTGTGTAGCCCTGTATATGAACAACCGAGTATCCAAACAAACACGTACTATGAAAAAATTTAGTTAAACTAAAAAAATGCAAACCAAAGTTGAAAACGCACATATCATACATAGACTGTAAATATCGCACATATACTGTAACCGATATCTTTTGTGTGTCCCTGTAAATAAACACAATGCACACCACACTTTCAAGAGAACAATTTCTAGTGAAACTCAGAAATGCATATAATTTTCATTATGTTTGAAATAGTGAAATATCATTAAATTACACTGCAAACGATTTTTCGCCATAGAATAATGTTTAACAGAATTCTTTTGTTTGACCCTGTAAATGAATAATTAATGCTTTGCACACCACACTTTCAAGAGAGCAATTTATAGGGAAACTCAGTAATGCATATAAATTTCATTATGTTTGAAATAGTGAAATATCATTAAATTACACTGCAAACGATTTTTCCCCATATAATAATGTTTAACAGAATTCTTTTGTTTCACTCTGTAAATGAATAATTAATGCTTCGCACACCGCACTTTCAAGAGAGCAATTTGTAATGAAACTCAGTAATGCATATAATTTTCATTATGTTTGAAATAGTGAAATATCATTAAATTACACTGCAAATGATTTTTCCCCATAGAACGATGTGTAACAGAATTCTTTTGTTTGACCCTGTTAATGAATAAACAATGCTTTGCCCACCATATTCTGCAAAAAGTATGTTTTATTGCGCTTCATAATTATATACCAATTTCATCATGTTTTAAATGACGTAGCATCATCAAAATGCACTTGAAACGATTATTTCCCATTGACTGTAATGTATCGGAATACTTTTGACTGTCCCTGTAAAAGAACTATAAGTGCTACACACTTTAGTTGAAATAGGGAATATGCTCTAGTAAACGACAATAACATACAAAAATTTCAGGGCAATCCGAATATATTTAAGCCAGTTAGAGCACGGCCAGACGACCAGACAAACCGAAGTCATAAATACTTTTCAACTAGGTTGGAGAGTGTTAAAAATGAAGTTGAAGGTTTATTGACTTAGTTTTGTCTCATTTCTTCATATGAATTATTAGTTTTAAAGTAGGCAAAATGATAAACTGATGATTAAATGAAAATTATTAACTGATTATTCAAAATTTAATATTGATAATTAAATCAAGTATAACCGCAAAAATAATTAATCTCATTATATTCATTATATTTATACTTATAATTTATCTTCTTTATATTTATATTCCTTTATTAATGACTAGCAAGCTACGCCCGCTACGCTGGTCAATTTCTCTTAACGAACCTTTAATCAAACAAAATATTGACATTTCATAATTCACTTTTATATTTTAACAGAATAATAAGATACTATAATTTGTGACTCGTGCTATAGTCAATATACACGTCAGGACACGTCGCCCTTATCATTATCTTTTTACGCGTGAAGGTTTCGCTATGGTAGTCTATTGTGAAATTTGGTAATTTTAGAAATTCAATAGTTGAAAAATCGCAGAATCATTAGATCATTTTTCTTTAGAAATTGTTCTTAGAGCGCATTTAGATCTTATAAATAACAATCATGCCAAACTTGAAGTTTCTAGCTCCTTCAGCATCGCAAAAATCGCAATTTTAGAACGTTTTTCGCTTCTGCACCCTCCTCGGGGTAGTGGCACCGACATAAAATATAGCCTATGTTGGAGCAGGGATTGTCACCATCCATTTGCCACCATCACTTTTGAAATCGCTTTAGTAGTTCCAGACATTCCATACAAATTGTAATTTAGAATATTTTTAGAAAATTTTTTGCTTATTTCAGCCTTTTAAATTTCGAATTTTTTTAGATTTTGTTCTTATAGAGCATTTAAATCTTGTAAGTAACGACCATACAAAATGTCAAGTTCCTAACTCCTTCATTATTGAAAATATCATAATTTTGGAACGTTTTTCGCTCCTGCACCCTCTGCGGGCAGTGACACCGACAAAAAATTTAGCATATGTTGGAGCAGGGACTGTCACCATCCATTTGCCACCATCACTTTTGAAATCGGTTCTGTAGTTTCAGAGATTCCATAGAAATTGTAATTTAGAATGTTTTTAGCACGCTTCTTCCTCTTCTCACCCTTTTAAATTGCGAATGTTTTTATAATTTGTTCTTAGAGAGCATTTACATCTTATAAGTAACTACCATACCAAATTTGATACTTCTATCTCCTTCAGTACACAAAAAATCGAAATTTTAGAACGTTTTTCGCTCCTGCACCCCCCTGGGGGTGGTGGCACCGACATAAAATATAGCCTATGTTGGAGCAGGGATTGTCACCATTAATTTGCCACCATCACTTTTAAAATCGCTTCAGTGGTTCCAGAGATTACCCCCTACAAACAAATAAACAAACAAACAAACAATCTTTACTACTTTATATATTAGTATAGATAAGGGGGAATTAGCCCCTTGTTCCCCCCCTTTATACTTAACCAATCAATCCCTAAAACTAATCAGAGATGCGCCTTAACACAGTGAACCTATAAATAAAATTTGAAGGAAATGGGATAATTCTGCATGAAAAACCCATTTACATAAATTAAGGGGGGTATTAGCCCCCTGTTCCCCCCCTTTATACTTAATCAATCAATCCCGAAAACTAATCAGGGAAGCGTCTTAACCCAATGAATCTATAAACAAATTTTGAAGCAAATAGAATAATTCTGCATGGAAAACCCATTTATATAAATTAAGGGGGGGATTATCCCCCCGTTCCCCCCCTTTATACTTAACCAATCAATCCCGAAAACTAATCAGGGAAGCGCCTTAATACAGTGAACCTATAAACAAAATTTGAAGGAAAACGGAATAATTCTGCATGAAAAACCCATTTATATAAATTAAGGGGGGATTAGCCCCCCGATCCCCCCCCCTTTATACTTAACTAATCAATCCCGAAAACTAATCAGGGAAGCGCCTTAACTCAGTGAACCTATAAAAAAATTTGAAGGAAAACGGAATAATTCTGCATGAAAAACCCATTTATATAAATTAAGGGGGGGATTAGCCCCCTCCCCCCCCGTTCCCCCCTTTATACTCAGCCAATCAATCCCGAAAATTATCATGCAAGCGCCTTAACACAGTGAACCTATAAACAAAATTTGAAGGAAAACGGAATAATTCTGCATGAAAAACCCATTTATATAAATTAAGGGGGGTATTAGCCCCCCGTTCCCCCCTTTATACTTAACCAATCAATCCCGAAAAGTAATCAGGGAAGCGTCTGAACCCAATGAATCTATAAACAAAATTTGAAGGAAAACGGAATAATTCTGCATGAAAAACCCATTTATATAAATTAAGGGGGGGGGGAATTAGCCCCCCGATCCCCCCCTTATATTAACTAATCAATCCCGAAAACTAATCAGGGAAGCGCCTTAACACAGTGAACCTATAAACAAAATTTGAAGGAAAACGGAATAATTCTGCATGAAAAACCCATTTATATAAATTAAGGGGGGATTAGCCCCCCCCCGATCCCCCCCTTTATACTTAACTAATCAAACCCGTAAACTAATCAGGGAAGCGCCTTAACTCAGTGAACCTATAAACAAAATTTGAAGGGAAACGGAATAATTCTGCATGAAAAACCCATTTATATAAATTAGGGGGGGGGGATTAGACCCTTGTTCCCCCCCCTTTATACTTGACCAATCAATCCCGAAAACTAATCAGGGAAGCGCCTTAACTCAGTGAACCTATAAACAAAATTTGAAGGAAAACGGAATAATTCTGCATGAAAACCCCATTTATATAAATTAAGGGGGGGGGGAATTAGACCCTTGTTCCCCCCTTTTATACTTAACCAATCAATCCCGAAAACTAATCAGGGAAGCGCCTTAACACAGTGAACCTATAAACAAAATTTGAAGGAAAACGGATATTTCTATGAAGAGTTATCGCATTACGTACGTACATACATACATACAGAACCGGCTGCCAAGCTCTCAGGGCTTGACAGCCAGTGTGATAACTGAAAAATCGCAATTTTAGAACGTTTTTTGCTCCTGCACCCCCTGAAGTTAGTGGCACCGACATAAAATATAGCCTATGTTGGAGCAGGGGTTGTCACCATCAATTTGCCACCATCACTTTTGAAATCGGTTCGGTAGTTTCAGAGATTACCCCCTACAAACAAACAAAAAGATTTAGTCCTTTATAATATTAGTATAGATTGCTTGACAATCTTTCCGTATGTATTATGAGATTAGCAAAAATTTTAAGGAGATTAATTTGAACCCTACTACCGCGTTTGGAAACAGCGAGCACATACTTAAAATAGGGCCCTCCCATGAATATATTATGTAAAAAACGAGAATTGTTTTGATACAGGTGTCAAATATGTAATTTTTTAGTTTATGATAGTTAAACATTTTTATTGCTATAAACAAAACTAAATTATTGTATACAATTTATAACAATTTACTTCCTTTAACATAATATTGATAAGAAATAATGTGGAGATGTTTTAATAACAAAATGTCAGATTTATGTAATAATCGTATAAGCACACATTGACAGGAGACATTCATAATAACATTTTAACCGGAGTACATTTAAATTGTGTGAATATTAACAATCTGCTGTAAATTCTAAAAATTTCTCTATCTATTTGTGACTCCCCAAGCCTTGAGTCAGTTCCTCATGACTAATGCTGTATCTTCTTCTCTGTAAAATGAAAATGTCACAGAAAATGTTCGCTAAACATAATGAAGAAAACACAAACATTAGTAAAATACATAAAAAGTTTTTTCGGATTATTTTAACGAAGTCTGTATATTTTAAATGTTTATAAAGCAAATGAAATTGTATCTTAATCTTTATTTTATGTTTTCTATATGCATTTTCTTATTTATGTTATAAAGAAAATATATTTCCCGGCAATTCATAATTTTATACTTACAATTAACTCTGTTTTAATCGCATCAGTGTTTCGTCGAATTAATCTAAGTAATTTTATCCCATAACAATTTAGAAATGCATGTGTTTGCTGTTCGCCTTAGATTGTAAAGATAAATGTTTCTAACTAGGACCTTTATTCTGCTTTGCATCCATATATTTTTCTAGCTCACGTCAGCAAATAATAGAGAGATGACAGTTCTGAATCCGCGGTGTGCATATTAAGTATCTTTTATGGGTCATAACTAGAAAAGTGAAATTTGTGTAGGCTCCTTTGTAATAAGTAATGATAATAATAATAATAACAGATTTAGATTTGTGCAATTTTCGACGTGCAATTTTATCAACATACTTTTACGAAAAATTAAATATAACCATTTAGACAGCAAACAATATGTATATTTTAAATATGTGTATGTTATTCATTAAGGGGTCTTTTAAACTGACAAATTACATGTAAAAGTGAACCTAATACAGACTGCAAAAATCTCCATTTCTAACTAACTCTTGGAAATGAAATTTTAAACACACATTAAAAGTGATACATTCTAGCAAACAGATAATGTTATGAAAAGTGTTTATCTGCATATAAAGTTTTGAAAATTTAATTTGAAATTTAACTGCAAAAACTCCACATAAATATATTTTGTAAATGAAATGGTAAACACACGATATATATTATCACGACTAGTGGCGATCTTCTGTAATCGGATTGCCATGAATTTCCATTTGACTGGGTGGAATTTTCTGTTCCCAAGGCCGAATTCACCGCAGTCGTGACAGCTGACGGCTAGTTTCATGAATGATTAAATAAGATCAATTGCACATTTGAATATACATTCTAATAAACAATTAATGTTCTAAAAATAGTCTAGATGCATATAAAGATTTTTTTTTATTTAATAGGAAATTCAATGTTTTTTAGGGTTCCGTACTTAAAAAGTAAAAACGGAACCAATATAAGATCCCTCCTGTGTCTGTCCGTCTGTCTCTCACAGCCGTTTTTCTGGTAAACCAGAGTTGCCAAGTCTCCGGCTTTTTGTACACCAGCATATTTTTAGAGAAAATGTTGTTCTTTTAAATCGCACTATGGCTTCGATCAAACAAAACAACATTTTCTGTAATAAAATACTGGTATCCAAAAAGCCAAAGACTTGGCAGCTCTGGTAAACTGTGGGATTTGGAAAAGTTATAAAGCCTTTTTACTTACATATTTTCAGATTATTATCAATTCACAATTATTAATTAATTAAGTTACTTGAAAAAAAAGTTTTATGTTTGTATATCGTCTGGGGTATCGTGTGAAAGATCTCGTAATATCGAACTCAAAAATATATTCGTTTTAATTTTAAATAATATATATTCAGAGACATCGTCAAAAATGAACTGAAAAAATATGTCCCTCCCCCTCTATTTCAGAATCTACCGAAACTAAAATAATGAAAAAAATTGGGATGGTAGGAATTTAATTAAAACTTACAGAAAACTATAGCGATTTTCCTATGTAAATAGTTTTTGAGAAAAACGCATTTTTCTGTTACATACAAACTTTACTTTTCGGGCGATCAGTGGAGGTGTTGACTAGAGCTTGAGGTATCTATCGACGCACAATCATCCAGGGATATTTTATAAAGATTTTTCGAAAACATTTGTCGGTAATTAGCCGAGATATTAATTATGTTACTTGAAAAAAACAACTTTATTCTTATGTACGTGTAGGGCATTTTTCGTAGAATTTCGTGACATCGAACTAAAAAATATATTTGTTTTCATTTTAGGAATTACATTCTCAGAGATACCGCCGAAAGTATAATGGGAAACGATGTCCTACCTCCACCTCTACTGTTTTCGTAAAATTATGAAAAACATTAGGTGTAGTAGGACTTTATTAATTAATAAATAGTAATTAATAATTGTAATGTATAGAACCCTTTGAACACGAGTTATACTCTTACTTGACCAAATTATTTGATAAATGAATTCAGCTTGTATGGCTTCTGCGCAGGATTATCTGCAAACGATTTTTCCTCATAGAACGTTGTGTAACATATTTTCTTTTATTTGACCCGGTAAATGAATAATGATTGCTTTGCACCCCATATTCTACAAAAAGCATGTTTTAATGCGCTTCATAATTAGATATCAATTTAATTACGTTTTAAATGACGTAGCGTCACCAAAATGCACTTGAAACGCTTATTTCCTATTGACTGTAATGTAACGGAATAATTTTGACTTTCCGTGAAAAAAAAAACTATAAGTGCTACACACTTCAGTTGAAATAGGGAACATGCTATATTAAACGACAATAACATATAAAAATTTCATCGCAATCCGAGTATATTTACAGGAGTTAGAGCACGGCCAGAGGAACCGAAGTCATAAACACTTTTCAACTAGGTTGGAAAGTGTCAAAAAGAAGAAAAATGGCGGGGAGGGGGACTCACTCTTGTTCAACACTCGCACAAACCGTCTGGATCAGCTGGTCAGTACTCGCACTGACAATCGTTAGGGCAGATGCTGGTCTCTTTGCCTTTTTAGTTTTGACATTTAGTTTTGTCTTTGTTGACACTTTCACGGGTAGTTTTCTCTATCATGACAGTTAATCATGTATATGGTTTTCGTCACATTTATTTGAATATTTTAGTATTTTGGGGGGGGGGGGAAGTCTTGTTGACGCCATTAGTCCGTCATTTTTTTACTTCCACTTCCAAGATGCAGAATGTGGCATTTCATGAATTTTCATTGTGGCTAACTTGATTACATGGTGTTTTATAGGGTGTAGCCTGTTGCATGGCCAATAGTTCGTCTTTTTATTAAAAACGGTTGTTTTCAATATAATGGTGACATCCATATTCTTTTCTAGCTCACTCTCACGGCCAGTAAACAAAGGCACATTTATAAATCAATTTTAGGCTTATTAAATTCTTTGATAAATCTTAGCTCGCAAAAATAGCTCCATGCAAGTTTCATTTTAATAAATGATGGTAATAAAAACTAAACCTGCGGAACTACCATCCATTAAAGATCTTGGCCTACAATGAACAGACTTGTTTTCCTGACCATGGTCCTTGATGTTTCATTCAGCATATGTCCCGGCCAGGTGGTCAGCCTAACGTGGTCAGCCTCCAGTGATTTGTTTTGTTTATTGTCAGTGATTTGTTTCCATACAAGTTCATTGATGATGAGACTCATTTTATCGATCTCGAAAGGATGAAAGGTTCAGTGAACCCTTCCTACGTTCGGAGCCAACCTCTGAACACAAAGCGTGGTAGCGTGACTCGCTGACCACCAAGCTACCGGGCTTCAAATAATGGTAATAAAAATAAAACATTTAGATCTATATTAACTCCTTAAGCACCATATTCAATTTAGTGATAGTATGCTGAATACCAGCTATGTTAAATTTCGTCAAAAATACAAAAAAGAAATTAAAAAATACAAAATCCATACCGGAAATTCTAAAAGAATAATTTTAATTTATGCAATTACGAAAAGTCTGCCATTACATAAAATACAAATTACTGCTATACCTTTCTGGTATGAATTCAAAATTTTGAATTTAAAAAAAGGCCAAACTGGCAACCTGGACGGGCAACACGTACGTCCTGGTATTTCAGATAGAGGTGTTTATGACGTACGCAGGTACGTCGTGGTGCTTAAGGGGTTAATTGAAATATGAAATTACATCAACATATTTCTTCGAAAAATTAAATATTATCATAAGGATGATGATAAATTACACATTTTTTAACACATATACAAGTTCTCTATTTATTTTCTAATAACTATTATAAGTTAGGAGAAGGTGGCCTAAAATGATCCTTGCGGGCAAAACGATCCACATATGTTTTCTATCAGACAGGTCGCACTATCTACCGAGTAACACATACTAGTTATGTCAAGTGAAGAAGAATCAATGACGGTATTCAAGCGACCGCAGTTATTATGCATCTCAATAGAATTCTTTGAAAAATTGGGTTTTATGACATTAGTTATAAGGTAAGCACTGACTTTCATATTTATTTACACATGCAGTCTTTCATGTAAATATATATGACTTGGCTTACTTAATGTAGTATATTTTTGGATGTTAATTACACTTATGCATTGCCAAAATTACTTTTTTATCCTTTATTTTGCCGATAAAAAACAATTTACAATTATTTTTAAATGAAGGATCATTTTGCCGTTTGGTGAGGGTAATCGCAGAATTCATGCGATTCAATAAGATAAAATATTCTATTAAATTTTAGTGGTATCAAAAAAGCGTAAAAGTTGGCAGCTATGTATGCATGTTTTTCATCTTTTATAAGTGAGACAGTTATAACAAAAATACGAAATTTAATATAATGATCAGAATATCATAAAAAATAAAAGTTTTTTTAATAATTTTTAATTTTTATTCAATAAAGAACATACATTGCCTGATAATTCATTATTTTATATTTATAATTAACTGAAATGAAACCCCATTAGTAATTTAATGAATTTTGTTTAAACACAGAAATCTAGAAAAGCACATGTTTTCTCCTTCTCCTTAGACTGTGAAGAATAAATGTTTCTACTCAGGATCTTTACTCTGCTTGGCATCCATATAGTTTTCTGGCTCACGTCAGCAAACAACAAAGAGGAGACAGTTCTGAATCAGCGAATAGCTTATTAAGTATCCTTGACGCCTCATAACTGGGAAAAGCAACTCCAAGTATACTTTCTGCATCGATGATGAGATAAAGCATAAATGTTTGGGGAGACTCCATGCCTTGTACTCCATAAATGTAAATGTCATTCAGGGACAACGTTTTTCTAAATATAACGAAGAAGAGACATATATTAATTTTTTCTTGCATTATTATTTTAAGGATATTCTGTATCCAGAATTAAAAAAATATTACTTGGCATATGTAATACAAGATATTCTTAGTAATGGTAGTATTATTTAGAGAATTAAATCATAATTTTATTTTAAATATTTCAAAATTTGGCTATGATGTCATATACTCACGCACAGTTTTTTTTTTTTAAATCGGTTATAAAAAGGAAAAAAGTCGCCAAATTTAGGGGATTTTTTCCTTTAATGGCAACCTAGCTATTGTATTGAATTATTGGTTTGGCGCGGGCTTGAAAATCGCTCTAACCAAAAAATCGCCAAACATCGCTGCGTGAGTGTAAAGCATCTGTTCCCAAAATTTAAATTGTATAAAATGTACAAAGTGATCAAATTAATGTAGGCCAGTTTCAAGTTAAATTGTGAGAAATGTACAACAAGATTTTGTATAATTACTTTTCAGACCACGGGTGAAAATATTTTTAGGTATGGTAATTTTAAAACTACTATTAATTATGTTATGTTTTTCAGTGTATTATTGATGATTCATGATATTACCTCCGTAACTCCAGATACAATAAGTCCAGCACACACTAAGATACATACTAAGACCTCTTTAATAATTTTAAGGGCAATTTCTTTCTTTTTAGGTGCGTTCGTAATTATATAAATATGTAGCACCTATTGTCGTCGTCTGGTCCATCCGTCTGTCTGTCCGTCTGTCCGTCCGTCCGCATATAACAACGTAAAAACGACCCAAACGAATAGTTTGAAATTTAAGATATATTATCTTTTCAGAATTTTGTCGAGACATTTCAAATTTTATAAAAATCGAATCAAAACTTTAGACAATATTAAAAAAATATATTTATTAAGCAATTTGAATTTTTTTTTTTTTAAATCAGTGCTTTCTTGTTATAGAAGCTTCCGAGGTTTAATCGTCAAGTGATCAAGATACTTATTTTATTACAGAAATTAATCTGCAGACGATATAATTCATTTCCCAGAATTAAAAATTATCAAGATCTGAATCTTTATATAACTATCTATAGTACGAACGCACCTCATTTGTCACGTTTGACGTACAATTTCCAACTTGTTTTATTTACTACAGTTTTATAACATTTTTTGTGGATGAGGTCATATTGTTTCCACTCTATTGATATCGAATAAAAATATTTTTTCGCTTTTCCAGTTTTTATAAGGAAGAATCCCGAATCTTCATAATACAGAATCTTGATGTGTAACGCACCATCTGTTATTACATAGAAGGTATTATAGCATCGATATGAGCCAAATCTTCCAAAATAAAAATATTACAGATAAATGGCTTATGTGTGGTAATTCTTAGGAAAGTCTTCGGGTAAAAATACATGGAAGAACGAAACATAATTCATGATATTTTCAGATGGACAAGCATAATCCGTCTCAGTCATAAACAAATAAATAAACATTGAAATCATATAGTTAGTAAAATCACACAAAATACAAGATAAAAGAAAATTGTAAACGGTTCAAGCTTTTTCAAAGCTCTTCATCAGTACAAAAATGTCAGTACTCGCTTGACACTGATTAAGTTCTGTATTTTGAAAATGTAAAAATAATCAAGTCAAATTGCAACAACTATACAAGCCGTGTGTTCCTTGAAGGCTGTTTTACGAAATTACAAGGACCCCCTCTCAATGAAGCTAGTTTAGTCCCACCGGAATATGCGGTACGGCTGTGACGTATGATCCAGGATGTGGACATTGTACGCGTATTTCAATTGTAAGTTATATTGTGTGAGTTCATTAAATGTCTGATTCTAATATATTTTTATAATTCATGATAGTTTATAAATTCTTATATCTGAAAAATGCTGGTATATAATATTAAATTGATTTAACTAAAAGGATTAATTAAATCTCATTTACAAATTATTGAAACTTAGCAAAGGATCACAATGGATGCCATCCTTTATAGAAGCTTATATCCCTATAAAATCTACGAATACTTGTGTACGAGACATCTTAGATTAACATTTGTGTAAAATTCGTCTCTAGTTAAACGAAATTTTTTCCGTCATACAGTTAAAGTTATTCTAGAAATTTGAAAGATTTAACAGGACAAAATAACTGGGAGTAAAACCTTGGTGGACAAACTGGAAAATTTCATTCGCTACTTGCAATAAAAGCCACAAAAATTAAAAAGCAGAGAATTTAGAGTTTTAAATTTTGCTTTTATTCTGAAAGGATTTAATTTTGAAATATTATTTTCAGCCTTTTACTTTGAATTTTCGTTACACATAATATTTGAATATCTCTGACAAAAAAAACATAATTTAAAAAGTAAAACCAAACGCATATGCCAAACCATTCTCTAAAAAAATTCGAATATATTTTTATTGAATGATATTTAGAGTATTTTAATGTTGATGATTTCACACAAAAGAATATTCTTCTGACAACACTTTATTGTTAGCCTCATTCACGTATAATTACATTGTTGCCAGAATTGCAATTGTTTGTCGCGCAGAAACTGGTGATGTCTCTCTATTCTAAAAAAAGTTGTTATTGCTGCCGTTGCCGCTACCGTTCTTTCAGGATAAACGTCCAAGGAATGCCAGGTAGTTCACGAAATAACAATTGTTCACGAAAGTCAATTTTTAAATACATTAAAATTAATAAATATAAAGTAACGGTAAGAAAGTAACGGTATTCAAAAAGCGGATCATTTTAGAGGTCTGATAAGGCAAAAATTTCTATTCATTTTTGCTTGTGAAAGTTTGCCCCGTTGGTAATCAGGCCTTGGCTACCTTGGTTATTGTAAAGACCATCGTTGTAAATCATATTCTACGCTCTTCTTTGTCCGCCAGTGTATTGTTGTTACATTCAATTCTATAAAAATATGTGTTCAAAAGACACTAATTTTATTTTTTTAAATTTTTTTTTTGCTTTTGGTAAACTAACGTTAATTTTCCTGAGATATTCAGTAAATGTTAATGAAGCCGATAACTGTATTAACAAAATTGATATACCGTTCTTTCAGGATAAACGTCCAAGGAATGCCAGGTAGTTCACGAAATAACAATTGTTCACGAAAGTCAATTTTTAAATACATTAAAATTAATAAATATAAAGTAACGGTAAGAAAGTAACGGTATTCAAAAAGCGGATCAAGTTGGACAAAGTAGAAAATATGTGTAAATGTTTTTCTTATATAAAAGATGCCAAATAAATTTTTTCATGAAAAAACTAAATTTAATTCATGAAAGGCATCATTTGCTTGCTTAAAAATCATAGCTTGTCTAAGATGCTAAAAGGTACGGACACTGAATACCACTTTTTCTTTATAGTAAAATACTACTTTTTTCATCTTTCATGGCATAATTCTGTAATTGAAAAAGTTATATTTTTCTGTAGAGAAATATTGGTATATAAAATCCATAACTCTTGGCACCTAGGCATCGTGCATCATATGAAAAAGTGATTTTTAAAAATCTCCTCACTTCAGTGCTGTAAACGTAATTTCAGACGCTTTATTAATACATTTTATGTTAGTTAATAATCCTAATAATATTATAAATCCGATTGTGTGTCTAAATGTTTGGCTGAAGCCAGCGTCAAAATTGGGGATTTAATGGCTCTGTATCTTTGCATATAGATGGATTATAACCAAGAAATGAACATAGGCTCTATTTTGTTAATTTTATTCAAATATTTTTCTGAATAATTCAAAATTTCATTATTTTCATAGCGAATAAATGGACAACTGTACTAAATCAAAACCTGGGATAATAATTTTTACTCAACAGTTTAATTTCAATTGAAAAAGGGTATAGCTAGGTTTCCTATTAAAATATGCCCTTGAGTCAACCAGATCGAGTCCTACATGAATCGATAGCCCTTCAATACAGATGCGTTTTTGCCAAGTTTGAAGCATATATCTCAAACCCATGGGCAGTTATGACTCTTAATGTGCGTTTTGGAAAAAAGTACATTGTGAAAAAAGTAGTGACCGAATTTCCCCGAAAAAAATCAGGGATGTGTAATATTAAAATACAAATAGTGGATATTATTTTCGGATTTTTTTCTGCAAAATAGCCAGTTTTATAAAATTTTTCTTGTTTTTAATTTAACTTTTTAATTAAGAATATATCGAAATTTTTCAGTTACCACCTTCATGTTTTTACCCAAAATACTCGAGGTATAATGTATATTGGGTGTGAGTTTCAACTCTCTTCGCTGGTTGCATCATAGAAAACAATTAAAAATATTTACCAGGGGTGGGGGAAATTGCAAGTTGCATGTGTTATTACAAGTTCATGCGTAATTCTATGTACAGTTTACGCATGTAGCTATGCTGTTGGTGGCAATCATCTGAAGGAAAGCATTTTGTTTTGTTAGTTGACAGTTGACTGATTTTGTTTTTAGTTTTCTGAGCAGTTTTACTTAACACATTGCTTTTCTTCTTTTAAACATGAAGCCTCGCCTATGGGCGTTACATTTGCTTTTTCCATTATTTAAGAAAATTTTTTATCACCATGTGTTTCTATTATAAAAAGATGTATGTAATAGTGGTATTGTTTCTAATCGAACTATTAATATGCAGAGTACTCTAATTGTAAAATTGCGAATTTTGTGTATTTTCTTTGAGAAATAATGTAACATATAAAACACAAAGGCTGAATTACAGATCTCCAAAAGACGTGAATTCATGTCTCCCGTTCAGACTCGGATTAACAACGGAATAATCTTCCACCAGTAAAAATTAAGAGAAATTTTGTCCTTATTCAAGACAGTAATTGTTTTTGTGACTAGAGCGTTTAAATTAGGCAAAAATGTTTACTGAAATTTACTGGTGGAAGTTTCCCTCGATTGTGTTTGCCTCAGTATGTTAACAATGTTTTCGATTAATCAACAACAGTCAAACTGAGCCGAAAACTATTAAAAAAATCCGTCAACTGTCAAGTAACAAAACACAATTGTATCCTTCAAATGATTGCCACCAACAATATAACTATATACGTAAACTGTTCATAGAACTGTGTATGGACTTGTAATAACACAGGCAATTTGCAACTCCCCCAGCCCTGGAACACATTTTTAATTCTTTTTCTGTGATACAACCATCATAGAGATTTGAAACTCACACCAAATATACATCATACATCGTAGTAATTTTGGTAAAAACATGAAGGTGGTCACTGAAAAATTTCGATATATTCTTAATTAAAAAGTTAAATTAAAAACAAGAAAAAATTTATAAAACTGTCTATTTTGCAGAAAATAATCTGAAAATAATATCCACTATTTGTATTTTAATATTACACATCCTTGATTTTTTCGGGAAAATTCGATCACTACTTTCTTCACAATGCACCTTTTTCCAAAACGCACATAAAGAGTCATAACTGCCCATGCGTTTGAGATATATGCTTCAAACTTGGCAAAAACACATCTCTATTGAAGGGCTACCGATTCATGTAGGACTCGATCTGGTTGACTCAAGGGCATATTTTAATAGGAAACCTGGCTATACCCTTTCCACGTGAAATATGAGAGTGAAATAAAATATTTAAGAATTAAAAACAAGATGAAATAACATTATTAGAAATAAAACGTATATTTTCAACCATTTCTTAATAATTCAAAATTTCACTATTTTCCTATAGAATAAATGGACATTTTTTTCGTATAAAATTTTAAAATGGTTAAATTTACTTTATCGTTGCCAATACTAAATCAAAATTCGGAATAATAATTTTTACTCACCAATTTATTTTCAATAGAAAATTTTCCACGTGAAAAATGAAAATAAAATAACAAAAAAAAAAAAAAAAAAAAAAAAAAAAAAAGAATTAAAAAGATTATGAAATAACATTATTTGAACACACCCAATTTTCGAATTCCCCCTTATTATTCTAGAACTAAGCAACGTAGAATGATATGTTATATAATAAAACTTTCCCTAGAAAATTATCTAACAGTGTAGGTTCCATCGAAATCCATTCGGCAAAATCTTTTAACCCTTAAGCGGGCGGCATCCACAAAAAGGACACCTAATTTTAATTCCAAAACTGACAAACGGCACCAAGAATATTTAATTAAAATTTTCCTTTTGTAAAGTACGGGAAAATAAACAGGTTTTTATTTTCTAATGAATTCTTTTGTAAATTCTGGTGTCAGTCCATAATTTCATCATTTAAAAAATAGACTTACTCCGCGCCGGAAAGGGTTAAAAAGGCTAATATTTCATAATCGGATTGATCTGATTATAGAACTTCCCAGAATAATTCTATAACTAAGCTACGTAGAACGATATGTTAAACAATAAAGCCTTCCCTGAAAAATTATCTTACAGTTTAAGTTCTACGAAAAATCCATTCAGCAGAACTCGAGTTATAAGCAGCCGGGACGAAATTTCATATATAGAAGTAAATAGAAGTATATTGCCATTAATATAGTTTGGATTTGAATAAAAAAAAGGTACTTTTCGGTTAGCCAGGCGCCAGTGATATATATATATATATATATATATATATATATATATATATATATATTCATACATATAAGTGTATATATATATGTATGTATATACATGTATTTCTGTAGATATATGTATGTATATACATGTATTTGTGTAGATATATGTGTATATATATACAGTGAAACTTCCATTTAACGAAGTCTCATCGTTACACTTAAAAACTTCGTTATGAAGAAAATTCGTTAAATAGAAATCAACTTAAATTCATGAAATTTTTCCTTCAGATGTGACAAACGGGCATTGGATTCAGAAACATTTGATTCAGTTTCAATTATGTAGACGTCTTTTACAAAACAGTTGTGTACAGTCGACAAATTCACGTCACATTTCCAAGCTTAGGCTCAAGCTTTCATTAGCTCTGATACACAGGTTCCCAAACTAATGTTTTCACTACATTGTTCTTTTGCTGTCTTTTTCGATAATGTACTTCAAGATTTTTTATTATTCTTTTGACTAATGGCTGAAGTTTAGAAGTTGTATTTGCAGGAACAAAAATAACTTTGATGTTCTTTGATTTGAATTTTGAAGCACGTTCTTGTGGATGTACAAAGCAGTTATCTATCAGCGAAGGAAGGTCAAAATGGTAACCGTCTGCCTCTAACTAATATTTTTTGCTTCAATATATCTCACACCATTGCGTCCATCTTCTATATCATTAAATGTAAAAAGAAGATTTTCACTTCCCCCAACTGGCAGCGCTGGAGTCTTGGTGCGGGAGAGTAATGATAACAAGTGTTTTTCTTAGTGTGAAAAAATATTGTTTTATTTAGCACCAAACAGAATGGAAATTATTTAAATGTGTTCATTTTCATACAATCCGCTGAAATAAATTCGCATATCCATCGCAACAGCAATCTCTTAGTTTGGATTCTGTATATGTACTAAAGTGGAATAAACTTCGTTATATAGAATATATTTTTCGTAATATGGAGATTAATTTACATGCTCAAAGTGTTCAAAGTCAAAGTTCTGCAGAAAATTTCGTTAAGTAGAAAACTTCGTTAAAAGGAAGTTTCACTGTATATACATGTATATATATATATCACTGGCGCCCGGCTAACCGAAAAGTACAAAAAAAAAATACTACAAAAATGCAGTCGTACACTTAACCTTTTGATTACGGTGGGATAACGGTAATTCCAAGAAAAAAACCTTCGTAAAATACGGGGTAGGGATTGCCGTAATCCCAATCTTTTACACCCCCAAAAGCGGAAGTAGAGAAGTCGTTTAAAGCTACTTACACAGTAGGTGTCTTACCTGCTTTGAAAGCAAAATAAAGTTTTAGGGACAATATCAGTTCGCATTAGGGTAAAAGTGACTGAAAATCCCGATTTTTATTTGTAAAAAACGAGAAACAGCTTGTCATAGTTTGAATTCCTACTCTATTTGATTCATAATTTATCCCGTCATGTTAAACTTCGCATATTATAAAATAAATATTAATCAGTATAGATTGAAGCGAAAAATATCAGTTTACTTTAACAACGAAATTTTTACACATATATGTGCTTGTTTAAAGCACATATATGTGTAAAAATTTCGTTTAAGTGTATGTTGAAAAATGAAAATTACATTTAATGATTTCATAATTCTTGCACACGAATTTGTAAAGAAACTTCCACATATTTAATCTCGCATAGAATAAATTCTATTTAATGTAATAATAATAATTATTAAGGGTTTTACATTCTGTTTGCAGTGAAAGAGACAATATAATATATGAGCGATGCAGTACGGTATCCACGACTTTATTTTTCGGAGAGACAGCTTCAGCACTCTAAGCCCCCCCCCCCCCCCCCATTCTGGTACACTCGTAAAAAAGTGCGAGTATTTTGATATTGTATTTTTAATTTGAAATATTTTATCATGATTTAATATTAATAATGGTGCTTATTTCAGAGAATAAGTTTCATTTCAGAAAACACTAAAAACTTTAAATAACAAAAATTGTACCAATAATTTTTATCTCACTTATCAAAATTTTGAGATATGACATAGCAATTTTATGTAGTGTTTTGAAAAAAAAATTAATTCTTCTGTTAAAGATAGGTTTATCAGTACTGCTAGCTGGCGGTACAATTAAGTGCTTGTCAAGTTCAGCGCCTTGTGCCAGGGCGCCACTCCTGCTGCGGCTGAATATTATAAAAATACATCAATTTTTAAAAGTATTTGTTTAAACTTTATGGAAAAGCTTGGTAGTAAGTAATAGAATAAATTTTAATAAAAGAATTAATTAATAGTTTTTTTTCTGTTTTCAGAGAAAATAACATTCTATATATATACAAGGGACAATATTTTAAATCTGTATTGTTAATTAATATTGAATCATTTACGTCAAACATATTTCAACATCATTTAATAACACTTTATAAAAATCACCTACACTTTTTAACATAATATAGTTATAAAGGTTTCTTTCTAATACTTAGCCGTGAATAGAAATTTGCATTTCCTATTTGCACAATTTAAATTTAAAGAGTTGGGTTGGGTTGAGTTGATTATTTGACGGCCAATTATCGACACTTGGGATATAGGCCCGGGGGAGTGCCCTTCGTGGAGGTCTTTCTAAGGGAACCTAATCCGTATTTACGCATGGATAAATCCACGGCTCAAAGAAAACCATGAAAACTCCGAACGATTAGGCCGACGGGCGCGATTGGGATCGAACCTAGCACCTCCCGTCTACCAGCTTCGAGAGCAGATCCTCTCAGCCACTGGTGGGGCCTTAAATTCAAAGAATGGAAAGATTTTTTTTTTCTTAGGCAAGATTTAAAAATATTTTTTTTTACACAATTTCGTATTCCAAGAATGGCTTTCAATGAAAATGTGGCTCAAAGTGGTCTTTCTAATGCCAAATCTTGCCTTTACCCGTATAAAAATATTTTTTTCTTTGTATGTTTATGGTTATTTCCATCATTATCTGATCATCATTATTGCGTGAAATTCTAGATTTTACTGCACATACTTTAACAAATATTCCGCCTTTTAATCACTATTATCTAATTAATAATGAACATTAACTTCCATCTTCTACTTAATAATAGAAGTATTTCCATGATTAAATTTAAACAAAAAATATTTATTTTAATTTTTGGTATACCCTTACAAACTAAATAGTACCATTTATGAAAGGGATTAAAATTCTAAGTTTATAAAGAGGTATATACGTTTTATAGCTTATTTTATACTAAAAACAATTTTTACTAATTTATTTTATTTAAAGTATGAGATATTTCAAACACATAATATGTAAAACTATAATAATTTTTTTAACTATATTTAATGGAAAATTTTATTTAAAAAATATACATATCGCAATTTAAAAATTTAAACGCTAAAGATTGTTATATAGTTATGACCTAACCAGTGTTGGGCACGCTCGCAAAAAACACGAACTAGTTCAAACTCAAGTTCATTTTCTCAAAAATGAGTCAAGTTCGCGTTCAAATTCAAAATTTTTCAAACGAACGCGCTCAACTCAAACTCATTTATGAAAGTGAACGAAGTTCACTAAAAACTCGTTTTTTTTTTTTTTTTTTTTTTTTTTTTTTTTTTTTTTTTTTTTAAATATATTAGAACTTTATCGTCCAAATCTACAAAATTTTGTGAACTAATCGGTTATTCAATGTAAGGGTCTTCATGGGCCCGGCCCAATTTTCCTTCCCGACACTCGGTCTGAGCTTCGTTTGGGGATTACTTTTTTCTAGAGGCTCGGACACAGATGGGCCGGACTAGATTTATTGCCGTCGGGGCTGGACTGCATTCTTCTTGAGGTCTGAACAGGCAGAAATTTTCAGTCCCAGCTCATATGAAAATCGTTGGACCGGGCACGGCTCTGGCCTGTCCAATAAAAATATCAGTAAAATTTGGCCATGCCCCAATTTTTTTTTCTAAAAATGCACGTATTTTTAAATCGCTATTATTCCACAATAAAAATTGATATATATATATATATATATATATATATATAATCTTTGAATTTCAAAAAACATTAATAAAGTTCTTGTAACATTCTAACTAAATCTCCAAAGAGATAATAGTAATAAAGTGTAGACAGAATACGACAAAGTTAATATATATATATACATATATAAGATGGGTACACATATTTCTAGGCAATAAAATTAAAATATGGTATAACCTGAGAAAAAGAACCTGCCTATGACGGAATCCCGTGTTTAACAAAACGTTGATCTATGTAAAATGAGGATTACAGTACTTGTGGAAAGGATGTAATGCATTTACAACAGACGATGAACTTGCTCATAGGGGAACCAGCCCATGACGGATTTTTGTTCTTTCCTATGTAATTCCGCCTTAGAAGATTTTATTGTATAGAATTTTTTTAATTTTTAAATCTCCAAGCCATAGAAAGTGGATTAACGATATTAATGGTAACTGTGATATTTACATATAATCAGATGCATTTAAAAAATAAATACCACATCTCAGAACACATTTTTTTTAAATGAAGAATATAAACATGATATAAAAAAGGTAAAATAAGTATTTTTCCTTCTTCTCGTACTAGTTTGAATATATACTCATTCATACTCCAAAACATATTTATTTTCATCTGAAATATAGTTGTGCTCAAACTTTTTCTGAAAATGCAAACAACCCGATCGCAAGAATTATTCTAGGCTACCCAACCTACAAAAAGAATTTTAGAATCATTAAAACCTGAAAACAGAAATTTGTGCAACCTGACCCGATGCAAGACTCTATTCAATGATCCCGATGTATCTACTATTCAGAGGTTTTACTATATTTGAATATTAAATAAAAAGAAAACTGCCCAGTTAAACTGAGGGCATTGAGCTCACAGGCTATTCACACTAATTGTATATTATACTCTTATTTCAAAGAATCTGAAATAAGAGAAAAATAAAGAAATCAACAATATATTAAGGGGGGGGTCATCCCCCCGTTACCCCCCCCCCCTCATAGTTAACTAATGAACCTCTTAAACTAATCAGGGAAGTCTCTAATTACAATGAATATACATACAAAATTTGAAGAAAATCGGATAATTCTGCATGAAAAACCCATTTATCTAAATTAGGGGGGATTAGCCCCCCCCGCCCCCCCCCCTTTATACTTAACCAATCAATCCCGAAAACTAATTAGGGAAGCATCTTAACCCAATGAACCTATAAACAAATTTTGAAGCAAATGGGATAATTCTGCATGAAAAACCCATTTATATAAATTAAGGGGGGGATTAGCCCCCCGTCCCCCCCCCTTTATACTTAACCAATCAATCCCGAAAACTAATCAGGGAAGCGCCTTAACACAGTGAACCTGTAAACAAAATTTGAAGGAAAACGGAATAATTCTGCATGAAAAACCCATTTATATAAATTAAGGGGGGATTAGCCCCCCCCCGTTCTCCCCCTTTATACTTAACACAGTAAACCTATAAACAAAATTTGAAGGTAAACGGAATAATTCTGCATGAAAAACCCATTTATATAAATTAAGGGGGGGATTATCCCCCCTCGTTCCCCCCGTTCCCCCCCCCTTTATACTTAACCAATCAATCCCGAAAACTAATCAGGGAAGCCCCTTAACACAGTGAACCTATAAACAAAATTTGAAGGTAAACGATTAATTCTGCATGAAAAGCCCATTTGTATAAATTAAGGGGGGATTAGCCCCCCTCGTCCCCCCCCCCTTTATACTTAACCAATCAATCCCGAAAACTAATCAGGTAAGCGCCTTAACACAGTGAACCTGTAAACAAAATTTGAAGGAAAACGGAATAATTCTGCATGAAAAACCCATTTATATAAATTAAGGGGGGATTAGCCCCCCCCCCGTTCTCCCCCTTTATACTTAACACAGTGAACCTATAAACAAAATTTGAAGGTAAACGGAATAATTCTGCATGAAAAACCCATTTATATAAATTAAGGGGGGATTATCCCCCCTCGTTCCCCCCCGTTCCCCCCCCCCCTTTATACTTAACCAATCAATCCCGAAAACTAATCAGGGAAGCCCCTTAACACAGTGAACCTATAAACAAAATTTGAAGGTAAACGATTAATTCTGCATGAAAAGCCCATTTGTATAAATTAAGGGGGGATTAGCCCCCCTCGTCCCCCCCCTTTATACTTAACCAATCAATCCCGAAAACTAATCAGGTAAGCGCCTTAACACAGTGAACCTATAAACAAAATTTGAAGGTAAACGGAATAATTCTGCATGAAAAACCCATTTATATAAATTAAGGGGGGGATTATCCCCCCTCGTTCCCCCCGTTCCCCCCCCTTTATACTTAACCAATCAATCCCGAAAACTAATCAGGGAAGCCCCTTAACACAGTGAACCTATAAACAAAATTTGAAGGTAAACGATTAATTCTGCATGAAAAGCCCATTTGTATAAATTAAGGGGGATTAGCCCCCCTCGTCCCCCCCCCCTTTATACTTAACCAATCAATCCCGAAAACTAATCAGGTAAGCGCCTTAACACAGTGAACCTATAAACAAAATTTGAAGGTAAACGGATATTTCTATGAAGAGTTATCGCGTTACGTACATACATACATACGTACGTACAGAACCGGCGGGCACATAAGCTCTCAGGCTTTGATAGCCTGTGAGCTAAAAATGAATTTTATGAATATTGGAATATTAAACACTTGTCTTTTTTTTTTTCTATAAAAACATAAAATTGGTAGTAGAGATATAAATGTAGGTTACTTTTCACAATTGCATGAAAACAGAATTTACTTTCCTTTCATTTCGGGTTCGGGTCGGGTTGCTGGTCGCCGACAATTATTTTGGTGCGTTCGGGTCGGGTTGCGGATCGAATTTATTATTTTTGTCGGGTTCAGGTTGGATTGCGTGCTGATTTCAAATAGAATTTTCGGGTTCGGGTAGAGCTCTTGACCCGCGCAGGACTCTATGTCGGATTCTTAGAAAGACCCCCCACGGAGGGCACTCCCCCCTAGGGCCTATATCCCTCGTGTTGATAATTGGCCGTCATAAATCAACCCAACCCAACTCTATGTCGGATTATCAGAAATAAAAAAGTAAAAGTTACTCGTCGTAAGTAGCGCAAAAAAAAGCCTAAACATTACGAAAACCAAGAATGAGAAATTCCTATGCTATTCTATTTTTTTTATTCAAGACAGACATTTCATGATTACATTGAAAATTTCCGGTATGAGATAAAAATTTTTGAAAAAAAATTCTTTATTCCTATTTCTTTTCATGTTTGACAGATTTGCTAGTTTTGCGGGGGTTTTTTAATTGAAAAATTGTGATTTAATACCGGAAGTTTTCAAAGAATTTTTTCTGTATGTAATCAGTAACAGTATAGGACCTTTATGTAATAATATAGGAATTTTCTGGTATAAATGAGAAATTTTTAAGTAAAAAAAAGGACCAAATTGGCCCCTGGTGTTTGTACCTCAATACGTCATTTGCACCCATACATTCCTATACAATAAATGATGGTTACAGTGTCCTGTACCAAGCCTTAAAGCTTATACCATGAATTTAGAATCACCCTGTATTTTGAATTTATTGCTTGAGAAATAAAATGTATATAAGAATTGCAATCATAGATTATTCTTTCTTTACGGTACAGTTAAGAACCATTTTTTCTTCTCTCGTAATATGGAAAATATTAATCTACAATTCGTTTCTGACACACACAAAACACATATAGTGTTTGTGATAGTTTATTGCACAGGTAGACATATTACGTGTTTATAGATTGTCAGATGTCCAGTATTCAGTGGTAAAAACAGCATAGGTGAGCCCCCCCCCCCCCCAATAGTTTTTCAAGATGGGCTGTATTTTTTTGCGCCAACTGATATAGAAAAAAATCTCACATTTTTGAATTTATAATCTAATATTATTAATTATAATTATAATATTATTATTTTTTAGTGTATAATATTTTCCATAGATAATTGCACTTTCTCTAAAATCGTTGTTTACTTTCATTCTTTACAACCTAAAAATCCTTTTAGGAAGACCTTAGCATGGCGTGTGATAAAAAAAGACGCCACTCTCCATCCACAGGCAGTAGCAGGGCGGAGGTCTCTTTCTTCTTTTTGAGCAGGGGACGAAATTTCTCGGAAAATTTTCTCTTCCTGATTCTGGCCTAGCTAGAAGACAATAAATTAACGCTTTGACGCAGAGGGCAAATAGTGTCCGATTTGATCACTAAATAGATAAGAATAAGATGGGTTGCTTTTTCCGGAATATACAAAGAAGAGGCCTTCCGGCCTCTGATACAAAAAGGTTCCAATTAGGATTCAGAGAATTGGAGAGGTGTGGGTAGGGAAAGGGGCTTTAAAGCTTTGTTGCAGATGACCAAACACGAAAAACCAAAAGTATCTCCAAAGCAAAATGTATAAAGAAGAGAAGTACTTTATCCATGAATGTTGCATAAAAAATAAAATTTCCATATAAATGCAGAAAAGCAGTACAATATAAATATATAATTGTGTTAAAAACTGAAAAGTTTGCTAAATAGAAATATTCGCTTTCCGTGTGTGTACGCTATGGAGTTCTTATGGCATATAGATTTTTAACCTTTTTATTTTCGACACATTCTTTTGAAAAATCGTGTCTGCCCAAACCCGACCCGCAAGAGTCAAAACCCAATCCGAAACCGACCCGAATCCGAAACAAAAGTCAACCTCTAAGGCCAAGTCAGAGCCTTTTTAACCACTATACATACCACAAAGAGTATTGCTAAATCTGGCGGATTGTTTACTCAGAAATTTCGAGAATAAAATTTTCAATACTAATTTTCCTTTACCTTATTCACGAAAGATTTATACTTATAATAATCAAAAATAATTATTCCAACTTTCTGTGAAGAATTTGGAATTTCTTTATGATAGTTTTTATAAATGACAGATAAAATGCATCAGCAGCCTGTATAGTGTTAATTGTTCTGTACAGATATTTATTTTTACGTCCATGTGTTTAAAATTTTGTCTTGTGCGAGGAGTTCTGACCAAAAAAAATATAATTATTACAGTCTTTTTTCATGTTTATATTGTTCATTTTAAATAAAAGTGCCACAGACCGGAGATCTTCACGGGCAGGGATTGGGCCTGTTTTCATTCCGGACGGCAATCGGACCGGGCCAAGTCTGCATTCTTTTCAGGGCCGGGCCCGGTCCATACTTTTTTCTGAAGGCTCGGGCAGGACCTAACTTACTTTTTCCGTACCGAACCGGGACTAGTATCATTCTTCCAGCTCTTCAAGGGCCTAAGTTTTCCGTCCCGGTTTTGACCCAACCCGTATGAAAATAATTGTATCGGCGTGACCTGGTCCATTCAAAAATCAGTCAAATTTGCCCTGGCCCAAAAAATTTTGCGAAAAATGAATACATTTTTAAATCGCCATCATTCTACAATTAAACATTAAATTTTATTCTTTATTAAGAATAGTACATTTGTAGGCTTATTAAAATATAGTAAAACGCGGGAAAAAGAACCTGCCTATGACGGAATCCTGTCTTATCCTGAAAAATATGTTGATCCATGCAAAATGAAAATACTAATACGTAAGAAAAGAATATATAATACATTTACACCTGCTAAAAAGGGAACTTGTCTATACGCATTTTTTTTCTTTCCTATGCAATTCCGTCTTAAAAGATTTTACTGTATAGCATTTTTCAGATTTTTAAGTCTCCAATACATGGAATATGGATTAACTATATTAATGATAACTGAAACATTTACGTACAACAAATAGCGATTCATTAAAAAAATAAATATCGCAATGACTTCTGTAAAAATGAAAACTTTAAACATGACAATAAAAAGCAAAGATAAGTATTTTTGGTCAGAACTCCTCGTACGAGACAAAATTTTAACCAAATCGACGTAAAAATAAATGTTTTGTAGAAATTCATTCGGGCCGGGTCGGGCTCGGGCCGAGATTTTAACTTTTTTCCGGGCCAGGCCGGGCTCGAGCCGAAGTTTTAACTTTTATACCGGGCCAGGCTTGGACCGAAGTTTTAACTTTTATACCGGGCCGGGCCCAGGCCTTGAAATTTCGGCCCATGCAGACCTCTACCATAGACTTCATAGTACAGGGACCTTCGTTCCAAAATACTGTTTGTACTACATTTATTTCTACATATCCTATTGTAAACTATATTGATTTTTTAATGGATCTCTATTTGTATGTAAATATCTGAATTATTATTAATACCATTAATCCATTTACACGGCTTTGAGACTTGAAAATCTGAAAAATTCTATATCGAAAAACCTTCTAAGACGAAATCACATAGGACAGAAAAAAATCGTTATAGTTTAGTTCCATTTTTACCAGGTCTGTCATCTCTTGCAAAGTATTATTTATTTTCAAATGGATTATTATATCCATTTTGCAATTGATCAAGAAATTTTTCCGTTTAAAACAGGATTTCGTCATACACAGATTCTTATTATAGGTTTTACAGTACTGTATCCCCCCCCCCAGAAATGTGTATATATATTATTCTTTAAAGGCAATTTTAATTGTAGAATAATGGTATTTGTCCAGACTTCTTGGAAGAATTAAGCACAGGTTCAGAAATAAGTCCAGATGGGCCCGGCCAGCGCATCCAGAAAAAGCAAGACCCAGGCACGACCCAGAAAAACTGATGATCAGGCTCGACCCGTCCCGAGTCCATGAAGGCCTCTAAATGGCATTTGAATGGGAAAAATATGTTCTTAACAGCTGGAATTTTTTAAAATAAATCATGAAAAAAATTGAGTTTGAGTTGTAAATTTCGTTCAAACTCACAGATTTTTTGAGCTTTCGTTCAGTTCACGTTCGTTTATCAAAAAGTGAGTCAAGTTCAACTCACGTTCACAGAAAGTGAACTAAGTTCGCGAGTTTTCGTTCAATGAGCGCGGTCGTACCCAACACTGGACCTAACCTTTACCCTACGTGTCCTTGAATTGCTGGAAAAATAAAAATTCAGTGCAATAAACTTAATACTTTAAGAATTCACATGCAGAAAAACATAAGTACAAATATTTTGTTAAATATTAAAAAAAAAATGTAATTTTATTAGATGACGAGAGTGCATTGTGTCTGTAAAATAATTCCAAACTCAAATTTAATTAAATTAAATTCCCCATAAAAAAATTAAACAAAGAGGCATTTTTACGTTACACTCAGTTTGTATAGTTGGATTTGCTTGAATATATCTTCTTTTATTTATTATATGGTAAAGATTTAAATTTTCAGGAAATCGTTGATTTATACTGCTCACAAATTGTATTTGACTGCCGCAATTTAGCAACATTTTCATAGTAAAAAAGTATTTCCTAAATATCATTCACATGTAAAGCGGAGCCATAATATGTTTTCTTCCGTTTACATTCGGGGAAAAAATCCCCAGGTGAGACCAGATTTGGTTAACGAGAAACAGATGTGCTAATTACTGGCTCCCCGCGTTTGTCACCTGTACTCAAAAGGGGGAAGCAGACATCCTAATCTTTCCGTAAGGAAGCAACAAGTGTAGATTCCTGTTCCCGAAGCCAAAAGGTTAAACAAAAACACCCTTTGGCTTAAAATCTCTCATCAAAACTGTTTTTCTTTTTTTTCTTCTTTTCTGTCTTTTTTAAAAAAATAAAATTAGTAACAGTTTTTTCTTTTATTTTTCCAGATGTATAGCCATTTCAATTCTTTCTGCAACAAAAAACAAGAACGAAAAATCATGCGCCAAGCATAGATTATGTAGCACTTTCCAACGCTTCCAAAATAATTTTACAAAACATACCGTTTAATAAGCTAAAAGATAACATCTAAGTAAACAATTTGGAAAACGCATAACATATTAAAAAACATAATTTCAGGAATTTCGAACAGATACAATATTCGGAAAAGTATCCGAGTACTTTTATTCAACCCTGTATATGATCTATAGATTTGTATATATACTATATAGGATGATAAATTTTAGTTTAGTTAGGAAACGCGTAGCACAGTTTAAAATTCTCCGTCAGGAGTTTCTGTCAATAAACGGAAATGTGTTCGCGAACTTTTGTGCTTCCCTGTATAGGATCTACAGAATTTATACACACCACGTAATAGAAAAAAAACGAGTTAAAATTAAAATTGCGTTCAGTTGCTTAAAACGCACTTCCAGGAATTATTGTTAACAGACAGTAGATAATTATTTTGTGTGTCCCTGTAAATGAACGATGACTGCTATACACACACTATTCTGTAGTAAGCCTCTTGTAATGCACCTTAGTAATATATATAAATTTCAATGCGTTTAAAATAGTGAAACATTATTTAAATAAACCGCAGACGATTTTTCTCCATAGACGTAATGTAACGGAATTCTTTTGACTGTCCCTGTATAGTAACTATAAGTGGTATGCACACCCTATTCCATATTAAGCTTCTTCTAATGCACCTTAGTGATATATATAAATTTCAATGCGTTTAAAATAGTGAAACATTATTTAAATAAACCCAAATAATTTTTCCCCATAGACCGCAATGTAACGGAATTCTTTTGAGTGTCCCTGTAAAAAAACTATAAGTGCTACACACTTCCGTTGAAATAGGGAACATGCTATAGCTAACGACAATAACATATAAAAATTGCAGAGCAATCCGAGCATATTTACTGGAGTTAGAGCACGGACAGACGACCATACGGCCATACGGCCAGACAAACCGAAGTCATAAGCACTTTTCAACTAGGTTGGAAAGTGCTAAAAAATTGTTTGGGGTCAAAGTAAAATCAAAATCGCCAAAAACAAAAGATACATCGCCAAATATTGTTTCAATATAGAAATCTGGCCCCTTTAATAATATTTTAAGCATTACGAACATTCCCAATCATGTTTAAATTAAATATTTTCGTTTTACAATATTCTCTTATCCAAACTTTTTTTTTCTTTATCTTTCTTTTTTGTTTCTTTCTTTCTTTAAAAAAAAAAAAATAAAATTGGCAACAGTTTTTCATTAATTTATCGACATGTACAGCCTTTTCATTTCTTTCTGCAACAGTAATGATCGCCAAAAAAAATAGCAATGGTAATCTTTTCGGCCAAAATAACAGAACTTTCTATCATAATTATATAACTAATATACATAGAACGTTGTGTTATATAATAAAACCTTCCCTGAAAAATTATCTCTCGAACAGAGCAAGTTCCATCCAAATCCATGCGGATGAACTCGAGTTATAAAGGAACGGAACGAAATTTCCGTTTGTGTTTTATATATATAGTAGAAGTTACATGAATAAGAAGTTCATAAGAATTTTAGAATATCAATGCGTAAACCGTCTTTAATTGAACGGTTCTAATTTCTGAAACCTCCGAAGTATGGTATAAGCCTATAAATATGTATGTAATATAAAACAAATAAATTGCGAATTGTAAGATGCTAAATAATATGAAAAGTAAGATTTAAAAACCATGACTTTTAGAGCTGTCGTTGAGGCTCCTGATCTATGAATTACGTGTCAATACCAGAACTTCGGTAACACAAGTGGTATTGAATAAGAATCTTTGCAATCACTTTACCAAGCTGTCTCACATGAACAGCTTTTACGAGAACGAGCATCGAATTTTTAAAAGCAACGGTGTAGATTTTTAATTTATTTTATACAGAATTAACTATTTATTTTTTCTGGTACGGGTAATTATAAATGTTGCCGTATATTTGTTTAGCATAAATCAACTTAGAATTAATTTTTAACCGACATGCAGCGAAGGAAGTTAAATTTTTCGTCTGTATCATTTTTATTTTTCTGTATGTTCAGGTATTACTTTCAACGGATGGTGCTATTTCCAAACTTTTTTATGGTGGAAAGATCTTGTTCCACTGTTTGTACCGTTTCAATATCATAGGATCTAAAAACGAAATGTTTCTCTTTGTGTCTGTTTTCATGTATTTTTCTGACCATATAGAATTTAACTTCAGTAAAAATTGATCAATCGTTATGAAATTTTAATATGGTGTTAACGTCCGCAACACTACTTTATGTTTTCAAAATATTCGTCGTAGTTTTTTTTTTCTTTTTTTTTTTTTTTTTTTTAAACAAAACCTCAAATACATTAATATATCATCTTCCACAGAGCGTCACAATCAAAGATATTCACAACAATGATATTTAAAATGAATTTAGACTACAATCCTGCATCTAGTCGGGTAACGCAATTTCATCGGTCTCGACCAGACCTGCGGTGTCAGGCTGGCTTCGCAATAACCTTTTTCGTTGAGGGTCAGTTTCACTCTATCGTTTTGGTGTTCGTTTTGATATCGGTTTGGATTTTGACTTTTGCAGATCAGGTTTATCAATTCGTTTTATTATAAAGAATATCCTTAATATATTTTAAGACAAAAACATATCATGCATTAAATTCTATTTTTCTTGAAAAAACGGTTTATTCATATAAAACAAAATCTGAGTCATTGGTATATGGTAAAACGGGGAAATTTTAATATGGTGTTAACATCCACAACACTAATCTAGGTTTTCAAAATAGTTGTCGTATCGTGCGTAGTTTTTTTTTAAAAAGGGCACCTCAAAAATTTTAATATATCATCTTCTAATGAGCGTCAAAATCAAAGATATTCACAACAATGAGATTTAAAATGAATGTAGATAACAATCCTGCATCTAGTCGGGTAATTCGATTTCATCTGGTACCGACCAGACCTGGGGTGTCAGGTTCGCTTCGCAATAATCTTTTTTGTTGACGGTTAGTTTCACTCTATCGTTTTGGTGTTCGTGTTGGTATCGGTTTGGATTTTGACTCTTGCGGGTCATGTTTGGTAACTCGTTTTCTTATAAAGAATATCCTTAATATGGTTTAAGACGAAAACAAGTTATGTATTAAATTCTATCTATCTTGCAAAAACGGTTTATTTATATAAAAAACTTTCTGAAACTGTGGTATGTGGGGAACCAACTGATTCTTCTTACCAATAAAGATCAAAATTATGGGAAACTTGTAGGGCAGAAGTCAATCATCTTTCTCGGTGCACGTTCAGCAGCAGCTACAACCCATTACCCAGTATTTTAGAGATCTAGTTTAACGTATCTGTCAGTCAGGGAGCATAAGTGAGCAAGAAACAGAACAATAGTACAGCGCAACGCTGAAGATCAATATTTCTTCTTAGCACATTGTTGACCAGTAATTCAATATAAAATTTAGGTTTTGTAACAACATAAGCCCTCCCTCTTCAGAAAGTCGTTAGTCCACGTGTAGTGCAGATAGTTTTTCAAGTTTTTGCATCAGTAAATATATTTCAATGTAAAATTTTACGAAACGTTTATCAAAGTCTGACAAAATATATGACATATATGATGTAAATATATGTTTTTCTGAGAAAAGTTACCAACATTTCATAGACGAAAATTTGCATAGTTTGAACTAAGCGTACTGTTAATCTATGGTTATGAAAACAACAGTATATTCGTGACGGGTCAGCAATGCCTTTAAATGAAAATGCTCCGTTGCCCAAATTTGTAATTGGAATTAGTAAATACAATCTCAAATTAACTAAAAATAATATAAACACCCCAAATTACACAATCACAAAAGTGTATAAAAACAAAAAGCTCTTGTAATGCTATTGTTAACTCGGGAGAAATCGCGCATATCTAGGGTATGAATAGTTTTTACTTTGTCACCAATATATACAAACAATAATTCTCAACTTATTTAGGCAGTGACAACTGTTACAAATTGTAGGATAAAATACGCTAAAGATTACATTTCGAAAAGTAGTGGTGACAAATGTAAAATCCGCACGCACACGGGGTATGTCATACCCCATGCGACTTCTCCCGGGTTAACAGATAGTCCTTAAATATCGATTTTTTTAGCTTGAAAAAGAACATGGATATCGTAGCTGCTAACTTTTACGCTTTTTTGCTACCACTAAAAATTAAAAAAAAAATTGCGATTTTATTGCGATTAAAAAAGTAAAAATTTACTGTAAAATTTTTGTGGTAGGAAAAAAGCGTAAAAGTTGGCAGCTATGGGATGTAATAATAAATATTCGTTTAACCCTTTGAAGGGCGGGGGTATATATTTTATACCACCTAATTTTAATCCAATTCAAACCAGAAACTTTTAATTAAATTTTACTTTTTTAACTTTGACGAGAAACAGTTGAAAAATTGCTTATTCTTATTTTGAACTAAATTCTTTACTAAATTCCGGTGGAAATTCAACGTTACAGGAGCACAAATGCTTTCCCCTGAAAGGGTTAAAAACATTTTTTTTTTTAACTGAATTCTCTTTTGAATTTGAAATTGGGTAAAAAAACATTCGAGATTGTAGATTAAAAAAAAACTTTTTTAAAAATAAAATTATTCAATTTCTCAAACATTGCATAGTTTTCCTGTAGATGACTTAACCCCTTCGGGACCGGCGGCTTTTTCACAAATTTTACTCGTTTGGCACCACTTTTTAATAAAAAGCTATCTTTACTTAAACTATCACAAAAATACTCTAATATGAGAAAGCAGATATTACTTTTATTTTTTACTGGTGCCTAAAACAAATACTGTATGCTATTTTTCAGGTTGCATATATGGTGCCATGGTCCCGAATCGGTTAATTAACTCTGAATTTCTTTGTATTTAATTAAAGAAAACAATAATTAAATTACTTTGTTAAGATGACGTTAACTTTTGTTCCAAAAAAAGACGAAAAAAAACTTCAAGTATAAGTCACTAATAAACAGATTTTTTTTGGAATGATCATGGTTTGAGGTAAACTGTTTTGTAATATTTTCATTAAGTTCGTTTTTATTTTTATTTGTTATTTTTATCATTTTATTACAATAAATGATTAGGCACTAATTAATGATATATGTGTAAACTATGCAAAATGCTGATGCAAAACGCAGCATACCATTGAAATTATCAGAATTGTTTTTATTTTTTCCAGTAACTTTCAGAATACCATCGTTATGCATGGACTAGTTCGTCCCGGTCCAAGACATCAAATGCAGGAGTAAATTGGAGGGAGTGAGGACGTGTTATTTATGAAAATTTTGGTTTCCATATATTTCCATTTTTAATTTAAATCAAGTATATATATATAGAACTACACATTCAAAAATTATTAATTTTTTAATGTGTAGTTTTGTTAATTTTTAGCATAAAAATATATTGTGGGTAGAGATGGGAATGCTAAAAAAACCGGAAACTTTGGGAAAAAAACTGGTTATTTTCCGTTTTTTTCCGAAGGGGTACTTTTCAATTTTTTCCGAATTGGAAAAATTGAAATTTAATTTATAAAATAATATATTCAAAATGTTATTATGGCTGCATTCTAATATTCTTTCTTTGTTTTTTTTTTCATGTTCAGTGTTTCCCATGAAAATTTTAACATAGAAAATACGATCTGTAAGCAGTTTAGGAAGAACTTGAGTCTTTTAAAGAAAAATCCTTTTCAATTTTTTCATACTTAAAACATAGGACCCTTCAAAAAATTCAGAATAATTTTCAATCTTCACTCTGAATCCTCCAGAAATGTGATGATTTTAGAATAACAAAATATGTCACATAACAGCTGAAATCGCCAATGAATCTCTTATCTAGCTGTATATACAGTAGTGGCCAAAAATGTAGAAACCTTTTGAGAAAAATATTTTTTGAAGTTTGATGGCTTATAACACCCAACATTTCTTAGTAATACCATAAAAGCTATATACCACTGGTAAGAAAATTTATTCGAAAATATCATGCAATACAGTTTGTTCAATTGTAATTAATTTGTCAAATGTTATAGCCAAATAATTAGAAAAAGGCAATAAAACTGGTTAGGTTGATGATAATGGTTTTTCTTTTTCTTCAATGTAGCCAATGCATATGAATGTTTGGAGTGAGAGACAGATCCCATTTTATTTGTTTAATGTGTCAATCAAAACTAGGGTAGTATTTCAAAAATATATATATGCCATATTTTGGTACTTATAGGAAGAATTTTTTCACTATTTGTTATGATTGCTATCAAGTTGCTAAAGTTCTTTGCTACCTTTCAATTTTTGAGCTAGTAAAGCATAATAAAATTAACAACACATCACAAAGAGTTGATTAGTTACCCAGAAATCAATGTGTAACAATATTTTTAAGTGTAGACTAGAAAGCTATAGTTATGAAGAAATTTGAAGTAAAATTAGAAGCACATTAACAAAGGTATGTCTAAGTCAAGCAAAACACGACTGGTACATCAAGGAATTGTTCAGGAGAGCAATTGGCGGTAGAAGAGTAAGGTCCCTGTATATAGGTCACAGAAAACATCATCTCGGTGAATGCAACATGAAATGGTGCACGGAAATGTGGAGTTGAATCAAAGTACAGTTCTGTAGAAAATGCAGTATTTTGGTCTAAATGCAGAATTTTATAAAAAAAAACAAATTATAAATCAAATAAAGGTTGAAAATATTAAACTGAGCTAAAAGACATGTTTACTAGACAGAGAAAAACAGTAGGATCATGTTATTTAGATTTGTAATTTTTTTTTTGTTAAATATATATATAATATTTACTTTCACATTAAGAATTTAAAACTTAAACTAAAACCAAAACATAGGGTTGGTTTAGGTTTAGAGTGGAAAGCTATACGAAAACTAAATACACAATAAATGAAAATTCTAATTGCTACGAAAATAAATTTATAATATTGTGAATTATTATCCATTTTTAAGCAATAGGAGATATAAAAATTATAATATTTATTATGTCACAACTACAATAATTTGTTTCTTTAAAATATCATCATTTATATACAAAGCAATACTATGTAGAGAGGACTTAAATTTGCTTACAAACTGCAGTAATATACTGGTTGAAACTCATACGATTATTTTTTGTTTAATTATCTCTACTGGTAATTGAACAAATGCAAATGAAAAATCATTTCAACAGAGACATGATATATTACAAACAATGGGGTCAAAATGAGAAAGAAAAGCTACTGTGAAAATTCTGAGACTGAAAGGCTAACTTTTAAAAGCTGGCCTTTTTTTCCTTTCTTGTAATATATTCATGTAAAGTGAAAAAAAATATTTTCTTTAGTATGCAGAAATTTAAAAAATGTTTATTATTTTATATCTTTTAAGAAAATATAACTTATTTTTGAGAAACATTTGTAAGAATTCAATTTTTCCAGAACAAAACTGGAAAAAACTGTTTTTTTTTTCCGCCACTTCAAAATTTTCGGAAATGTTACATCTCTAATTGTGGGGAATGGAATTTTTCTCTCTTCAAGTGGTCAAAATTCAAATCTGATGGCCTGTCACTTATGGGTTTGATTTCAAGGTTGAGGTCCCCTTTTTTAAAACGTTTATATTTGTTTTGAACTGTCCGTACACTACTCTTGTCCTGGACTCCAACTGCACGAGTTTTAAGGCCTAGTTTAAATTTACGCCTTAACCCCTTCGCGACGAGCGTCCTTTACAGAATTTTTTATCTTTTACCAGCGGTTTTACAAAACTGAACTTTTCGCATAATTGATTCGCAGAAATGCTATCATTAAATAAGGCAAAATTTACAATAAAAAGTAACTGTTGGGAATAAGCGAGGATTCTGAGCATCTTATGCGTCACGTATACCTGTCGCTCGTCCCCAAGGGGTTGAAATCAGTGTTGCCAGTGGGATACTTTTCTTTAATTCAGATTGCTTGATTGACACCACTTTTCTGAAATGGAATAATTAGGCTCGTTTTCGTCTTCTTTATTCTGTCATTAAATTAGGCGAATTTTACTTTCTCAAAAAACTGGTAGCAGTCATGAAAACTGAATTAAAAAAAAGTAGCCTACGGGCAACACTGCTTAATATGCAAAAAATCTTAACAATTGTATCACTCACTTAAATAAACTTAAATAATTTTGATTAATTCAGCACCTTTAATTAAGTTGCACTACTCCCTTCACAACCACGTCAGGGTGGCTAGTGGTCTTGGAAAAACACAGTCAAAAAAAGTGATTAACACCAGTACATTCTTATAGAAAAATTTATGTTGATTATTCGATCAAATATATAATTTGAATTTTTCTGTAAGAATATACTGGTATATATCATTTTTTTACTGTATTTTTCCCTGACCACTAGCCACCCTGCATGTGCATACTGAAGCTGCAATTCGTAAAACAGGTGGAAAACGAACTTCAACCTAAACAATTGTTTCCAAAACATGACACTGGGCTTCTACTTGCACGCCGGTAAATGCACATTTCTGCTTCTAGAGCCGTAGTGTCTAAAAACGACCGTTTCGTTTCGGGCGGCTATTGCCGTCATGCCACATAGTGAACTTCGCTTTGACGGCTATAGCCGCAAGTGTCTGTCAACGTCTTAAGTAAATTTGCGGTGACAGGCGAGGTCGCAGCCTCTTGTGTATTTCTAGTTTTTAAAATTAAACTTTTTTTCTAATTTTTTTTTTTATCGTTTGGTGCGTGTGAATTAGGTAGGGGTGAGTTCTAGTTCAGACCAAATACTATTTGCTTTATTATCTTAATTTATACGTTACATTATCATTGTAGTAATACTCCTGGTCCCTCTGAATGTGTTTATTACAGGACGACAGGAAGCTTTAAAATCGGATGAGAGTCGGCCACTCGGTCATATATTTTAATATAATTTTCCATATAAAACTCCATAAAAGTTACCTTTTCGAAAAGAAAGTTATAAAAACAAAATCTTTTTAGGAAATGAGTTATATTGAATTAACTCGTGTATTTCAAATCTCGCACGGCATATGCTATTAAATGACGTCAATACTCTTATTACTTACTAACTCATCACAGTTCAAAAAAGCGCTTTGGCTTGACCTAATTTGTAGCATTGAATTACTGAATATAAAGTATTTCTCAGATCAAGCAAGTAATATATATTTGTCTTTGGTAAATATGTTTTTTCAACTTTTTTTAACCCTTTACGACGAACGTGCTTTGCAGAATTTTTAATCTTTTGTCACTGGTTTTTCAAAACAGCGTAATTTCAGAAATACTTTGATAAAATAAGGCAATTTTGTTTATTGCAAATTGCAGTTTGAAGTCTGAGCACTTTATGTGTACGTCTACATGACGCTCGTCTCGAAGAAGTTAACCTCTTGAAGGACAGAGATACGTATTTATAATACTTAATTTTAATCACCAAATGCTACAATGACGCCAGAATTTTGGGATATAATTTTCTTTCTATAATATACAGAAAGAACATCTTTTGTTTATTTAAAAAAAAATCTTTTTGTAAATTTTGGTGTCAGTCTATCATTTCTACATTTTAGGAGCATACGTACGTAGCCCCTGGAAAGGTTGTACACATTGGCAATAAGGAACAAGAATTCTTGTGTTTACTTAACCAAGCATCATTTACTAAGGGGGTGGCTTCCACATTACAGAAAATGCATTTATATCACGTTGTATTACGAATGCCGCCATATTCGCGACAACTAATATTTATTGTCCAAATGTGTTGTTTCGAATTATTATTGTATTATTATAGTACCACTTATTCTGAGAAATTTCTTCTGAATTAAGTAAATGTAAGTAAATTATGCAGTATGGTAAGTAAATTAAGTAAATTAAGTAATTCTTAAAATTAAACAGGGCAAAATTTTCCGTGCAAAAATACTGGCGTGCAATTAGAAACAACTCATTTGCATAATAAAAACTGTCAATCGGCATTCGTTAGAAAAGCGTTAAAACTAGAACTAACGGAAATTTTACTCAAGTTTTTAAAAATATTTTGCACCAGAAATTTTATTTAAAACTACTTAACTTATTCATTTAACGTATTTCTGCGAGTTTTATATTTAGTTTATTTTAAAAAATAATTTCTGGTTCGAATTGGAATATATTCATTTGGTAACCGGCTCATGGTAGTTCTAGTATTAATAAAGTATTATATGGCTAGTTTGCAAAAATCACAGAGGCAAAACTGATTTGGAAAGTTTGTGCTGCATTGACTAACTTCCAAGTCAAAGTTCAGAATTTTTTTTTGTACATTTTGAAGTCTATGGATGTATATATAGAGAGATCTTCGAAACATCGGAAGTTTCTGTTGTAAATTTCAAATTTAATTATTTTTTTAATTGCGATGATTTAAAAAAATATATTTAATTATATGTAGTTCTAATAACTTTTTAAAAATTTAGTAAGTTGTAAAATTTATTGTTTTTCATAAACTCTTTTCATTTATTAGCTGATGATTAAAGTTCAACTTTGTAGGTAGCATCTTGCAATTTATGAGTTAGTTTACATTTATCCTATGTTTAAATAACAACGTTTATTGAATTTTGAAATTGGTTATTCTTGGCTTAATAGTTTTAATGTTATTAAGTTAAAGTTCAAATATTTACTGGATTTATTAGATCAATATTGGTCGCAAAAACTTTCGAGTTATAAAAGACAGAAATTCTGTGTTTTAACAAGGAGAAAATTTCTACACTAAATTACTATCGGAAGTTTGCCCCGTCTGTAATAAGGAGCAGCGTAGGATCCATGTTCCACAAGCAGGTTGTGAATTTTAAGTAAAATTATTTTTAAGTTCTTGAGGAATCCTCCTACACAAAATATAAATATGTAGCGTCAGATATACACCTTAAAATTTAAAATAAGGATGAAACAGCGGTCAGCAGGTGGCAATACATCAGGTTGCCGACTTGGGGATTTTTTAAAAATATTTTTTCCTCTACTTCAGGAATATAAACTTCGCGGTATATAGTGACAGATATCTCGTTATTATGTAAAGCGAAGATGACTAGAAGGCAGATGTATATATGTCTGATACTTACCCAAACAAATTACTTTAATTTTCGAGGATAATTCGTGAATCAAATAACCATATTTTGAACCAGAATCTTTACTTAATAAAAGATCACGTACGAAAAAGTTACATTTTATCAAATAACATTTTTGGTTCGGAACGTGTGTATTTCGAACGTGGAAATTGCTAAAGTAAATTTCATTCATGGTATTTTAAATATTGTAACATGTGACATTTCACAATTGTTTGCTACTATAATATATAGTACCATTTGCAACTACATGAATAGATATAGGGCTCCAATAAAATATGCAAAAGTAAGAAAACTGACAGGGGCAACGCAAAAAGCAATCGTTATTACCAGGGTTATAGTGGGTAGCTGCCCGAGTACTCGCCCAGCTAACCGCCCGGGCTAGGAATATTTTCAAACCTGGGTTTTTTACAACTCTGGGCGTTGTAGTGGGTAGCTGCCGGGTACCCACACGGGCTGTTTTTTTAACCGGGTTTTTTACAACCCTGGTCACTGCCCGTACTTAGGGAGAGCATACTCCTCTGGTAATATACATACTTTACTTAGAAAAGGTTAAACAGTGTTAAAAGTGTTTTGTAAAAAATCTACTCACCTGCAGGAACTTAAATTAATTCCGTTGCCACGTCTGTTGTTTAAAGTAATAAGGAATTATCCGGGAGTGTCAGAAATAACTCTTAACAGAATATTTCGATTTCTATACCTTTTTTTCGGGGGAGGGGGAGGAGGTGGAATGTCTCTGTCTAAATAGATCACATTTGAATATAATTATGATATAAAAAGGATATGTTTGTTTTGTCTTTTTTCAATTTTTTAGGTTTTTACTTTCGAAAAAGGGACTTGTTCAAAAATATTTTAATATTGTGTTATTTTAAAAAGCACTACGAATATACAATCCCGTTCGTTACTTGGTCGATTTAGGACGTTTAGAAGACATTCTACTGATAGTTTAGTTTATTTTAGTGCTAATCCAAGTTATCTAAATGATATCTACAAAACATACTCACATTATCAAAATTGGTAACTGATTTCCTTCTGTTGAGAGCTTCAAAAACAATTGCGTACATATACCGAATGATTTAAAGTCTTAATGAGAGCAATAACGTGTCCCAATTATGCGAGAAATGAAATTTTCATGCATGCCAACATCTCACAGAATGAGGCAGTCGTATTCTTTTTCACAAGCAGCTCACTTTGGTTTTTGTGAAGACAGTTTTTTCAGTAGCATCCTTCGTTATTTTTTGTCCACCAGTATAATGTTTTTACATTCAATTCTATTAAAATATGTGTTCAAAAGACATTCTTGCAAGTTTTTTTTTCACTTTTCAAACTAAATAAATGGAAATATTATACTATTATTAACTAACATAAAATGAGAAATTCAATAAATGGTAATGCAGATGATAACTGTATTGACAATAAAATATTATATTTTCATCATATGTGTAAATGTTTTTCTTATGTAAAAGATTCCAAATAATTTTTTTTCAAGAAAAAACTAAATTACCATTTCATTAAAGGCATCATTTGATTACTTAAAAATTATACCTTGTCACAGATGCTAAGAGGTACTTATGTTGAATACCACTTAAAAAAATGGCATATTTCTGTGAATAAAGAATTTATGTTTTTCTATAAAGAAAATGTGGTATGCAAAAGCTATTGTAAACCTATTTCTCCCAGCGAATAATCCCAGCTTTCCCTCAGTTACAAAAAGAAATAAGAGAAACCAAACCAGCCCTATGCAACTCAAGTTATTCAAAAACCACATGGCTGCCTTGTGAAGTCAAAGCCTCGGTTTGAACTTTTGAAGTCTTGAACTCTCAGCTAAATCCCTTGATATCTGGGCTCACGACATCAAAAACTCTAAGTACCATAGACTGCTTAATTCAGTGTAACTTGATTTTCCTCGCCTGAGAGGACGCATTACTTAATCGCTCTTAAAGTGAATAAAAATTTATAACTTTAAAACATGTAAATATAATAATGTTAAATTGTCATATTAAAATCTTTTATACTCTAAACAAAAATGAGTCGCATCCATCTTCATAAAACACATAATAATAATACTTTCTTTCCATATGATTAGACAGAAATAAGCGGAAAATAAGTGAAAATAAAAAGCGAAACGAGGATTCAGTGATACAACAAGTACAAAGGATTACACGTAATGGATATGCCATGCCAGAAGCCTGAAAAGAGAAGGTAAGAAGATTTTACCTATATAATAAAGTTTTCTGCTCTTTAATGAGCAAAGATGGAAAAATGAATATATTGAATTAATTACCTCTACTAAATTTTAACGATTATATATCGAGTGACCATCTAACTGAATGTTAGAAGATCCCATAGTATATTATTTACAACAATAAAAGATTTTGAGACAGAATTTGCGCTAAATATAAATACAAAACAAAAGTAGGGTATAAGAAGAAAAAAAAGAGGAAACGAAAACTTAACCCCTTAATCGTCGTGCGCGAAGACATTCACGGGCAGCGTAGGTTACGCGAGTTTTATTCAAATTGTTTGATTCCCACCAGTTTTTTAAAATAGTTTTATTGGCTTTATTCTTGCATTATCTTATCTGTCTATTAAATAAGACGAACATTTCTACTTAAAAAAACTGGTGGTAAACAAGCAATCTGAATTTTTAAAAAGTAGCCTACACTTAAAGTGCGCGACGATTAAGGGGTTAATCATGGCTTCATTTAGAGATACTCAAATGATAGTTAAACTGAACGCAACAAATTACGCCAACTGGCGATTTAAGATTCAAATGATCTTAACAAAAGATGATCTAATAGAAACTATAATGGAGACAGCTCAAGCTATCACAGATGTGACATTTTCTGCTTGGAACAAAAAGGATCAAAAGGCGCGTGCTCTGATACATTTGAGCATTGAAGACGCCCAAATCATACATATAAAGAATCTCCAAACTGCTCGTCAAACGTGGGACAAATTAAAAGAAATCCACGAACGCGAATCACTCTCAAGCAAATTATTCCTTCTTAGGAAGCTATACAACACCAAATTAGGTGAGAACGGAAATATGCAAACGCATATAACAAGTATTCTAGAGCTCATAGATAAATTAGCCGCGATTGGTGAACGCATAAGCGATTCACATGTTTCTGCCATTATGTTGTGCTCATTACCAAGATCATATGACGTCTTGATCATCACATTTGAATCGCGCCCGGAGTCTCATCTGACACCTAATTTCCTAAGAACGAAACTAATAGACGAATATACAAGGAGAATAGAAAACACAGATATTCCGCAAAACATATCAAAGGTATATAAAATACAAAAGAATCCTGCATACGCAAACAACAACAAAAGAGAGAATAGTTTCTGGACACATTGCAAAATGCGAAACCACAATACTGCTCAATGCTGGTTCGTAAAGCGACAGAATCAAAATAACTACAATCAGTAACCATCTAACCACCATCCGCAGCCAAACAGACATTACAAACAAAAGCAATACTCATCATCACTATGCTTCGAAAAAGCAAACCCGAATCCTAAAAATGAGGAACACGAAACCAAGAATGATAAAATAAACAACGTAATCACATAACCAAAGATAAAACATTACTTTCAAACTTTAATGAAGACGCCGAAACAGAAATAACATATGCTAACGGTAACAAATTAATATCATATGGTTCTGGGGAAATAAAAATTCAAACGGAAAACAAAAGAGAAGAAATTACACTCAACAACGTTCTATACATACCGAAAATTGAAACGAATCTACTTTCCGTAAGCAAGGCGACCTAAAACGGTTGTGAAGTTACCTTCGAAAAAGAAAGATGTAGCATAATAAACGACGGTAAAACAATTTTAGAAGGAAAGCTGAAAAATAACCTATATGAAATAAATTTAATTAACGATATCAGAGAACCGAATTATGTAAACATGACCTACAGTTATCAAAATCCCAACTGCATAGAATTAGGCACCGCAGAATGGGACACAGTAGTTATCAAAATATTAAAGAAATGATAGCCAACCAACTGGTAACAGGAATAACGATAAATAACTGCACACATGAAAAAAAAATGTGAGGTATGCATAAAAGCGAAAACAACTGAAGCACCGTACCCCAACCAATCGTTATACAGGGCCACACGAAAATACGAGTTGATACACAGCGACGTATGCCGTCCGTTGCAGACACCTACAATCGGTGGAAAAACATACTTTGTAACTTTCATCGACGACAAAACAAGATTTTGTGTAATTTATTTAATGTCCAGAAAAAGTGAAGTATTCGATAAGTTCAAAAAATACATATCACTAGTACACAATAAATTTGGGAGATCTCCAAACACTATAAGATCAGACAATGGAAGGAAATATACCAGTACCGACATGGAAGAATACCTCAGTGAAAAAGGCATAGAACATCAACTCACTGTTCCACAATCGCCCAGCCAAAATGGAATTTCGGAGAGAAAGAATAGGTATTTACTAGAAATGACTCACAGTATGTTAATAGAGGCACAATTACCGCGAAAACTATGGGGACGGGCAATAAGCACTGTCAATCATATTCAAAACCGCTTACCGACAAGATCAAACAATAAAACTCCATGCGAAATGTGGACGAATAGGAAACCTAATATCCATTAAATAAAAGTATTCGGATGCTTAGCTTATGCACACATAAACAAATCCAAACGCGGAAAACTAGATGAAACCGCATAACAGGGAAAATTTGTCGGTTACGATAACAGAAGTAAAGGATACCGAATATACACAAACGACGGAAAAGGCATACTCTCAAGATCCGTCAAATTCCTCGAAAATAAATTTCCTTACACTCAAAAAAATAGTAATCCGGAAGAGAAAAAATCTAAACCCGAAGAAAATGGACAATTAGTTGAAAATAACTCAAAGGAAATACTGATAGACTTTACACCTGAAGAATGTGAACGACCCGCGCCCAAATAATCCATAAGTGAACCGCGCAGATGAGAGAGGACAAATAGGGGAGTACCACCCGATCGCTTCGCATATACAGTGAAAACAAAGATAATTAACGAACCCAAACACTGGTTAGATATGATAAACACTAAAAATCCCATTGAAAGACAAAATTGGATAAACGCCGCACAAGAAGAAATAAATTCGCTAAAGGAGAATAAAACCTGGCAACTAGTCGAACCTCCACAGGGAAAGAAAATTATAGTCAGTAAATGGACCTTTAAAGTCAAATATGACGATACGGGAAACGTAAAGAGATACAAAGCCCGCCTTGTCGCAAAAGGCTTTCTTCAAAAATATGGTGAAAAATATGACGAGACATTTGCCCCAGTGGTGTATCACACAACAATCCGCACCTTTCTAACAGCAGCTGCGTACCACGGATTTAACTTGCACCACCTCGACATCAAAACAGCCCTTCTACACGGAGAACTAGACGAAGACATATACATGACACAACCCGAAGGTCATGAGACGCCTAACCAAATAAATAAAATATGCAAATTAACGGAGGCCTTTTATGGTCTGAAACAGGCTGCGAGAGCCTGGAACACGAAAATCAGTAAACATTAAAGGAAATGAACTTTGTGCAAAGCACTATAGACACTTGTTTATTTCCGTGCAAAGAGAAAAACAAGGAAGACACAGCCTACATAATTGTTTTCGTAGATGACCTGTTACCCATATAGCACATTTGTTTCCCCAGGATATCCCCAGGAAGGGTTACATTCATCCTCCAGGCATCCTTGAGGATGCAGAAAATTGTCACAGGGAGGTCCTCAGGAATAGAAAATGTCCGCCTTATAGCATCCTGGGGAGCTCCCCAGGTTCCTCCTCAGGAGGCTGTAGGGAAGATTTTAGGAGGTGAAACTGGAGCAGTTTTGGAAACTTCAAGGTCAATTAATACGATTATTTTTTTATATTATGATTTAAAGTAATATAACAGTATATAATTATTTTTTAAATAAAAATGTATAATTTTTTCTTAATCTATTACTTAAACGAATTTTCATTTAGCAGATATCACATTTACTAAGCACGGATACATGAAACGCAGTTTACGGGAACAATTTTCTAACCGAAATTCCATCGTCAGGATTTGAACCAGGGTATTCACAAACACTAGACGCGTATTCTATCCATTGCGCTACATGGCCGGTATTCAAGAGATGTTTGTAAGGTATTGAAGCATTCTTTCTCCTCTTATGAAACTGTATAAATAGAAGTACATATTTTTTCGTGCTTCATATAAGAAGGAATTGTATAACTTTTATTGCAAAGTAAAATGCAAAGCCTTTCATATTTATACAATAAAATTTTAAATCATAATTAGAAAAAAAAGCGTGTCTACAATTATTTAAGAGAAAATACATGCCTTTTAATTTTCGAATTCCTGCATAAAACTTTTTTTTTTTAATGACAATAATATTTTTTAGTTTTTAATATTTAAAATATGGGTACTTATTATTTACATCTGTATTTAATGAAATATGAAAAAAGAAACTGTTAATAAAATCCGTATCTGTAATAAAAACATTTTATTTTTATTGTAATAAATAAAACGAATTTACACTTCAGTCTCCATTATGCATTTTTTTTAAATCTTAAAATCCTGTGAATCTGCACGTAGAAAATTCTTTATGTACCAGCTTTCAGACATTTAATGCTGTTGAATCTTTTTGAAGATTTCTTGCAAATTACTTTAAATTTTAATAATAAAATAATATTTCCGGATATTTAAAATGCAAAGCACGGATAGTTTAATTTAAAATATTAATATTTTCATCATTGTCAAGGGAATACTATCAAAGTAATCCATTTTTCTTTTCTTTCTTTCTCTTTTTCTTTTCTTTCCTTTTGGAAAACCTTCGACATTTTATTACGCTTGGTAAAAATCTCTATTAAGTGAATTTATTTTTTTAAAATAACATATATTTTTGCTCTGTTTCATTTTTAAGTTAGTGCAAGAGAAAGAAAAAATATGAAACATTATTTTAAATCTTTTTAGGATTTCAATATTGATTACTCAACGTACAATACTAAATCCATTACTAATAAATTAGTAACTGTTAAAAGCATATTTAAAAAATATATATATTACACATTCATTTTTTATTTATCATTTATTTTCTACTCTTTATTTTTTTTTAATATTTTATTGTTGCAGTTTCACAAAGATTTGACATATTTTGGCGATAATTTATTGGCGCATAATTAAATCAATTGTTTTCTAACTTCGATGCAATTGTAGGAGTCACAGATAATATTTGGCGATTTACTACCTGTGGTGGACGACTTGAAAAATTCTTTAAAATGTAATTTAATTAGTTTATAATTACGTTGGTAAAATATTAAAATGCTGTATTGTCATCGGAAAGTGAAACACACTGTTAAACAAATTTATATAATTCTATCATATTGGGTTCTGGGTGAATATCGATTGCAAAATTCCATCATTATACTGAAAAAACAGGTTTAATTATATAAGAATAGAAACTGTTAATGAAATTCGTGTCTGTTTCAAAATTATTTTATTTTATTATTATAATAAATTTATAAAATTTACAGTTAAGTATCCATTTAAAGATCGCGTGAAATTATTGTGGGAATAGAAAACTCATTATACATTATTTTCGATGTAATTAACGATGTGAAATACTTTTGGTAATTTTTTGAAATATAATTTCATTTTAGTTAATAAAACTGATATTTCGGGAAATTTGAAATGTCTTTAAAATATTTCTTGTTATTATTGTAAACGAATTATTGTGTAAAAATCCCAAAACTATTTTTTTTTTTTTACTGTAATCTTGGATGACATTTTAAAAACAATTTCTTATTATACGGGCAAACAATTTTTCTCAATTATCTGAAAGTTGAAGGAGAAGAAATACATAGCTTGTTATTCTCAAAATAATGCGTTTTTTCTTTCAACGATTTCCCTTTGCAAATATTGCACGCTTGCCACAACATACACACATTCTTAGCTGACAAGCGTAAAGGGGGTGGGGGCGGATCAGAATGCATTCGGGGTCTACTAGTAAATCAGTTAATAACCGCTCCTGACATCTCAATAGAAGTATATCCTTACTAAAAGAAGAGTGAAGAATTCCCACGAAAAATAATCTTTTATAAATATCCGAACCAGGAAGTTTGCTATATAGAAAATAGGTTTCTTAAATGACGGTTTTAACAACTAAAGCAAAACACAATTCAGTTTTAAATTCTGGAGAAATATTTATCTGTATTTTCTGAATCTGTATGTTGTTTATATTTCTGAAGTTCACTAAATCGAGATTTCACCTTCAGTATCAATAATTTAAAATATATATTATGCATCGTAATTTGAAAGATTTAATAGAAAATAACTAATTTGTATTTAAAAAATAAAATAAAACTAAATAAGGTAAAACCTTCGGAACAGACACTTCTTAAAAATTCATACATAATTAAAAATTGACATCATTTCGAGAACATATGCTCATTCCCAACACCTATATAAACTATATTAAACGAGACAAGTGGTATTAACCAGGCCAGTGATAATAATCTTAATTAAACCTTAAATCTGCACGAATTTATATCTTTAACCAGATTTTGTAGGAATGTATACTTTTAAATAAAAATCTTTCAAGCAAAACTCGTATTCGGGGAGGGGGGTGGGAAATGTAGCAGAAAATGAGATAGAGCAAATTATAAAATTATTAATTTGTTGAAATTGTAATAATAAAATATACGTCTTTAACCCGATTTTGTAAGGATGTATACTTTTAAATAAAAAATTTTCAAGCAAAACTCGTATTCGGGGGGGGGGGGGGTGGTTTGTATTTCTTAAAACCAAATGTGCCATTTTTCAATAAAGCATGCAATCCCTTTAAGTTGGTGTTATAATTTAGATTTCAAAGAAAATTATTGATTTGATAATGACAATAAATATAAAATTATTAATTTGTCGAAAATGTAATAATAAAATATATATGTAATTTTTAAAAAGACCAGAAAAAAATAATTAGTAGAATAATAATAATAAAAGTAAATATGCTCGATAAGAAGACTTAAATATGATTCGATTTTGAAACTTACATGAAAATTATCTTTTACAATGGAAGTAAGATTTTTTAAAAATAGATTGTTTAATTTAAAAATGCTTATTTATAATCTCTTAACTGGTAAATTCTGAATATATACAAATATGTAAATATATATATATATATATATATATATATATATATATATATATATGATAATTTAAAATGGTCAGCGAAAAATGATCAATCGAATTTATATTTTAAAATTAAATATTGATCCAAATATTATTTATATATATAATTCACATTAATATGAAATTATTAATTAGTTAATACAAATAATAATAATAATTTAATACATAAGACATAAGTATCAAAAGAAATAATTTTTACATTGAAATAGGTATTTCTAATCCTTAATCTATAAAATATGGTTATATACAAATATATATTAAACTTTTGATAAATTTCGTGTTTCTAAAAAAACAATTATGATTTATTATAGTTGAAAATAAAAATAATTTATTAGGAGAAAGTAAGCCAATATTATATTTAAAATGAAATTATTTCTATAGAAACTAATAACGTATATAAGTTAAATCAATGTAAATTTATTAGTTAGATGAAAAAGTAATAGTAAAAATATATAAATATATAAGTAATTGTTGAAAGACCAGAAAAAATAATTAATAATTGCAATAATAAAATGAATTAAGATATAAGTTAATTTTTGAAAGACCAGAAATAAAATTAATAATATTTTTTCAATTTATATTTAAAGATTAATTTATTTTAATTATTAAACTATAATGTGGAATAAATTTAACTTTCTAAATTCAATGTATTTAACTACATTTTAATTGCATTTTATAAATTAAAAATATATCTAATTAAGGATAATTAAATATTATAACAATAATTAAATGTTAAACAATAACCAGATGTGCTTAGGAAATAAAAGAAATCAAATAATAATATAAATTTTATTAATTAAAATATCGAACCAGATCAAATGAAATAAATTTTTTAAAATAAAATTTAGTAAGTTATTTTACTGTCAAAATCACCCATGAGATGGCACCAGCACCGTCTATTTCTAGGTACTTCCCTAGGAATATCATCCCGAGGAACTTGCTCCCTGTGAGGGATCTGGAAGATCAGTCCTGGGGAAGTGATTAAAGTATCTTCCCCAGGAACGCCTGATAGCGTCATTGCAGTTTCAGGAGGAATTTGGGATGAATTGGAACTCCTGGGGAGGTTTTCAGGAGCTTTGGTGCTTTATGGGTAGTAGCAGGAAACAAAGGAAATATTGAAAAATTCGTAGAAAAATTAGAACTTAAATTCAAACTTAGCGACCTAGGAGAAGTAACGAAACACCTAGGATTAAGCATAAAGAAATTAGACAACGGCTACGCCCTAAACCAAACAACAAAAATTAATGAAATTATAAATAATTCAATCTTGAAGAAAGCAAACCATATTGCACACCCATGGACACAGGTTACCTAAAAACAAATATAGACAAGGAAGCGGAGCACTATTATACTTAGAGACCGTCACTAGACCTGACATACTAACGACTGTAAACATTCTAAGCCGGAAAAGTGAAAAAACAACCGAAATAGACAGGAAAGCTCTGAAGCGAGTAATGAGATACCTAAATGCCACAAAAATTTAAACCTTGTTATAAACAACGAACATGCACCAATCTTAGAAACATATTCAGATGCAAATTGGGCACAAGATTCCGAGACCCGAAAATCTACTACAGGAAATGTTTTTATGATAGGCAAAAATCCAATGTCCTGGATATCCAATCGACAGTCTTACATCGCTCAATAATCAGCCGAAGCGGAATATGTAGCAGCAGCAAGTGCAACTAATGAAATCGTTTGGCTCATAAAACTTTTAGATGATCTAGATTTACCGCAAAATTGTCCAATAACACTCTATGAGGACAATCTCGCAGCGATAAAGCTGACAGAATCCGAAAAACTTTCCAACAAGACTAAACATATTGATGTGAAATATCACGTCATTAAATACTTAACAGAATCAAAAACAATCGAACTGAAATACTGTCCCAGCAAATCCATGATTGCAGATTTGTTGACAAACCCACTCCCAAACCTGAACACCTAAGAAACCGTGAAAGACTGAAACTACAAGAACTTCGTTCAACGTGGGATTAAGGGGGGTGTATTGTGAACCTATTTCTCCCAGTGAATAATCCCAGCTTTCCCTCAGATACAGATAGAAATAAGAGAAACCAAACCAGCCCTATGCAACTCAAGTCATTCAAAAACAACATGGCTGCCTTGTGATGTCAAAGCCACGAGTTTGAACTTTTGAGCTCTTTAACTCTCAGCTAAGCCCCTTGATATCTGGGCTCACGACATCAAAAACTCTAAGTACCATAGACTTTCAGTGTAACTTGATTTTCCTCGCCTGAGAGGACGCTTCTCTTAATCACTCTTAAAGTGAATAAAAATTATAATTTTAAATCATGTAAATATAATAATGTTAAATTGTCATATTAAAATCTTTTATACTCTAAACAAAAATGAGTCGCATCCATCTTCACAAAACACACAATAATAATACTTTCTTTCCATATGATTAAGCAGAAATAAACGGAAAATAAGTGAAAAGAAAGAGCGAAACGATGATTCAGTGATACAACAAATACAAAGGATTACACGTAATAGATATGCCATGCCAGAAGCCTGAAAAGAGAAGGTAAGAAGATTTTACTTATATAACAAAGTTTTCTGCTCTTTAATGAGCAAAGATAGAAAAATGAACATATTGAATTAATTAACTCTACTAAATTTTAACGATTATATATCGAGTGACCACCTAACTGAATGTTAGAAGATCCCCTAGTATATAATTCACAACAAAACCCATAACTGTTCGCACCTATGGATTATAATTTTTAAAATATCCCCACTTCTCAGCTGTAAACGTAATTTCAGATGCTTTATTAATACATTTTAAGTTAGTTATAACAATATAATATTTCCATTAATTTGCATGTGCGAAGAAAGCATCTAATGTTATCTTACTATACTCGTACAGTAAAAATCAAAATGTAGCAGTATTAGAATCATTACGAATACCATATAAAAATATAGATGCTTTTAAACTTGTTTTTCTACTCATAAAGCTATTTCTATTGTTACGGTAATTTTTGCTGGCATCTACAGAATACGTGTCAATGCCAGAATATTGGCCGTTGCAAACAGAATTGAATGAGGAACTTCGCAATCATGTTACCAAGCTGTCTTCCATGAACAGCTCTTACGAGAATACTCAAAGGACGACAATGATCCTGTACAGAATTTCCAAATATAATTTATTTTATATAGAATTAACTATTTATTTTTACTGCTACTATTAATTATAAATGTTGCCGTATATTTGTTTAGTTCAATATCTATAGGGTGTCCCAAAAAGGAGTACCTATTTTTAAAAATGAATAAGAAACAAACGAATAGAGTTATTAAAAAAATTCTTGCAGGAAACGGATGTGTGAAGTCTGGAATTTTGTTTAGAACACGTTATTATGATAGTTCAAAATCTGACCGACAGATGGCGCTACAGCACATTTTGGTTGCTATATGAACAAACGGAGCATGCGTGAAGACCAGACAGAAGAAGACGTGGTCAGTGACAGTTCATTCTAAGACTCCGGCATGTTATTGTGATGAATTGAGGACATATTGAAAATATTGTCATTTAATTTTCAACTATTGCTGATGAATGCAGTAGCCGCAGTGCCATCTGTCGGTAAGAATTTTAACTAACATAATAAAGTACTCTAAACAAAATTCCAGACTTCACACAACCGTTTCCTGCAAGAATTTATTCAATAACTCTATTCGTTTGTTTCTTATTCATTTTTAAAAATAGGTACTTCTTTTTGGGACACCCTGTACTTAGATTTAATTTTTAACCTACTTGCAGAGAAGGAAATTAAATTATTCATCTATATCACTTGTATTGTTTGTATGTACAGGTATTACTTTCAACGGATGTTCCGACATCCATACTTTGTTGTGGTGGCAAGATCTAAGTTTACTGTTGGTTCCGTTTCAATTTCATAGGATCTAAAAACGATATGTTTCTCTTTGTATCTGTTTTCATGTATTTTTCTGAATTTATAGAATTTAACTTCAGTAAAAATTGATCAATCGTTATGAAATTTTAATATGGTGTTAATGTCCGCAACACCACTTTATCTTTTCAAAATATTCGTCGTATCGTGCAAACTTCTTTTAAAAGGACACCTCAAAAATTTTTATACATCATTTTCTACTGAGCGTCAAAATAAAAGACATTCACAACAATGAGATTTAAAATGAATTTAGATTACAATCCTGCATCTAGTCGGGTAACTCGATTTCATCTGGCCCCTACCAGACCTGGTGGTAAGGCTGGCATCGCAATAACCTTTTTCTTTAACGGTCAGTTTCACTCTATCGTTTTGGTATCGGTTTGGATTTTGACTCTTGCGGGTCGAGTTTGGTAACTCGTTTTCTTATAAAGAATATGCTTAATATGGTTTAAGACAAAAACATATTATGCATTAAATTTTCTTGAAAAAACAGTTTATTAAAAAAAAGAGACATTGGTATATGTGGCAAAGTTGACGGAACTGATTCCTCTTCTCAAAATTATGGGAAACCTGTAGGGCTAAAGTCAATCGTCTTTCTCGGTGCACGTTAAGAAACAGCTACGACCCATTACCCAGCACTTTAGAGATCTATTTTAACGTCTCTGTCAGTCAGTGAGCATAAGAGAACAAGAAAAAGAACAATAGTTTTTGTTCAGGGCAGCGGTAAAGATCAATAATTCTTCTTAAAACATTGGTTGACCAGTAATTCAAAATAAAATCTAGGTTTTGAAACAACCTAACCCCCCCGCCCCCTCTCTCTTTCGAAAGTCTTTATTACACTAGTAGCGCAGATAATTTTTCAAGTTTTTGCATCAGTAAATATCTTTCAATGTAAAATTTAAAAAAATAAAAAAAAAAACATTTATCAAAGTCTGACAAAATATACTCACATATATGATGTAAATATGTGTTTTATCTGAGAAAAGTTACCAAAATTTCATGAACGAAAAAGTTGCATAGTTTGAAAAAAGCGAACTCTTAATCGATGGTTATGAAAACAATATTATATTCGTGACGGGTAGCAATGCCTTAAAAAGATTTAAATTTCCATAAATAAAAATACTTTGTTGCCTAAATATGTAATAGGTATTAGTAAATACAATATAAAATAAACTAAATATAATATAAACACCCCAAATTAGAAAATCACAAACGTATATAAAAACAAAACGTGTATAAAAATAGGTAGTTCAAAGAATTATTAAATTAGAAAATGACATTATGATTCAGAGGTGTCCAACTGTGGCCCGTCTGATACCACTAAATTTTGAAAGAAATATTTGACTTCTTGAATCGCAGAAATTCGATGATTAGTTAAGGCAATTGTTACTATACAATTTTAGTGGTATCCGGCGGGCCACAGTTGGACACCTCTGTGATAGATCATAGATTAAATACTATACTCACATATACAGGGTGAATCTAAACTCTTGGGCAAAATTTTAAGGGATGATAGTACACAAGAAGACAACTAATATTAAATAGAAAACTAATTGTCCCAAACGTCTTCCGAAAGAGATAGGCGCCATTAAAGTTTAGGGTCCAAAATTTCAAATGATTATAAAAAACGGAAAAATTAGTCGATTCGTTTGCGGTTTTCAGTAAAACTATTCTTTATGTCAGTATTTTCTTAAAAATAAATTTTAAAGAAAAAGTTTTTAAACTGTCGATAGAGGGCGCTTTAGACTTTGGAGTAACGAAAAACTATTTTTTACCGTTAATTTTTGTATATGATTAAATGCTTTCAAAAGCTTAGACTTAAACTTAAATTATGAGCTCAAAATCTGAATCGTTGGGAGTGATTAAGTAGTGCAAACAGAACTGCGTTCAGGAGTTGAAATTTGAAACACCTCCCTCCCCCGATCTTGGTGTCGTAGACCAGGCAGAAACAACATGAGTTGTAATTTTCCAACTGGACGAAAAATATCCAGGCCAGGATTCGAACCTGGGATCTCTTGGCTGAAGCTGCCATGCTCTACCAACTGAGTTATCCCGGTTGTATCTGGAGGGCATAATTCATCCAGTTCATGCCGTCCAGATTCAACTGGGATAGCTCAGTTGGTAGAGCATGGCAGCTTCAGCCAAGAGATCCCAGGTTCGAATCCTGGCCCGGACATGTTTCGTGCAGTTTGAAAATTACAACATATGATTTATTTACCAATTTGAATAATTGTGTTAAAATTAATCCAGGCAGAAACTACTACCCCCTACACGTAAAATAAAGGATAGAGTAATGACAAAATTAAATAGAAAATTTATTCATAACAGACATGAGCAATTTCTCCGCGCACACAAAAAAGAAACAATTTGGTGTATGCATGTAGTGCGCAATATGATAAGGTTGACACGTGGAAAATGGTACACGCATGATGTTCGTGAGGAATCACAAAAACTGCTCGAAAGAGTGCCCACCAGCAACAATGCAGGCCTCACACCACCGGCGGAGGGTGTTGCGAACATTATTGAATACTCCGCGCATCTCCCGGATATCGCCTTCTACGACGGCAATCCTCGCAACCAGGTCCTCGTCGGAGTCGATGGTAAAAAATAGTTGTTCATTACTCCAAAGTCTAAAGCGCCCTCTATCGGCATTTTTGAACTTAATCTTTAAAATTTATTTTTAAAATTAATTTTTTATTTAATTTTGTCATTCCTCTATCGTTGATTTTACGTGTAGGGGGTAGTAGTTTCTGCCTGGTCTACGACACCAAGATCGAGAATAACTGAACTGTGTTTAGGGGGGGGGGTGTTCAAATTTCAACTCCTGAACACAGTTCAGTTTACGCTACTTAACCACTCCTAACGATTCAGATTTTGTGCTCAAAATTTAAGTTTAAGTCTAAGCTTTTGAAAGCATTTAATCAGATACAAAAAATAACGGTAAAAAATAGTTGTTCGTTACTCCAAAGCCTAAAGCACCCTCTATCGACATTTTTTAAACTTTTTCTTAAAAATTTATTTTTAAGAAAATACTGACATAAAGAATAGTTTTAGCCAAAACCGCAAACGAAAGCGACCAATTTTTCCGTTTTTTATAATTATTTGAAAATTTGGACTCTAAACTTCAATGACGCCTATCTCCTTCGGAAGACGTTTGGGACCCTTAGTTTCCTATTTAATATTGTTTGTCTTGATGTGTACTATCACCCCTTAAAGTTTTGCCCAAGAGTTCAGATTCACCCTGTATATGATGTAAATACATAGCTGCCAACTTTTACGCTTTTTTCCTACCACTAAAATTTTACAGTAAATTTTAGCTCATTAAATCTTCGAAATCACGTGATTCAATGAGGAAAAAATTTCAATTAACTTTTAGTGGTAACAAAAAAGCGCAAAAGTTGGCAGCTATGTAAATATGTGTTTTTTCTGACAAAAGTTAGCAACATTTCATGAACGAAAAAGTTGCATAGTTTGAAATAAACGTACTTTTAATCGATGGTTATGAAAACAACAGTATATTCGTGACGGGTAGCAATGCCTTAAAAAGATTTTGATTTCCATAAATAAAAATACTCCGTTGTCTAAGTATGTAATAGGAATTAGTAAATACAATATCAAATAAACTAAAAATAATATGAACACCCCAAATTACAAAATCACAAACGTATATAAAAAGAAAACGCTCTTGTAAAGTTATTGTTACCAGATAGTCATTGTTTAGCGAGTTTTTTTTAAACTTGAAAAGGAACATGGATATATTAATATATATTCGCTTAAAATATTTCTTAAAACTGAATTTTCTTTCTAATTTGAAATTGGGTAAAAAAATTTCGAGATTGTAGATAAAAAAAAAAAAAAATCTTTTAAAAATAAAATTATTTAATTTCTCAAACATTACATAGTTTTTCTCCAGATGGCTTAATTAACTTTGAATTTCTTTGTATTTAATTAAAGAAAACAAAAATTAAATTACTTTGTGAAGGCGGCATTATTTTTTGTTCTAAAAAAGGCGAAAAAAAAAACCCTTCAAGTATAAGTCACTAATTAAGAGATTTTTTTGTCGAAAATCATAACAAATTATGGTTTGAGGTAAACATTGATGTAATATTCTCATTAACTTCGTTGTTAATTCTATTTGTTAATTTTATCATTTTATTACAATAAATGATTAGATACTAAAAAATTATTTATGTGTAAACTAGGTCAAATGTTCACGTAAAACGCAGCATACCATTGAAATTATCAAAAATGTTTTCATTTTTTCCTGTAACACTCAGAATATCATCGTTATGCATGACCAGTTCGTCCCGGTTCAAGACATCAATTACGGGCGTACACTGAGGGGGGTGAGGACGTTGGTTTATGAAAATTTTGGCTTCCATATATTTCCGTTTGTAATTTAACTCATATATATATATATATATATATATATATATATATATATATGTGTGTGTGTGTGTGTTTGTGTGTGTGTGTGTGTGTGTGTTTGTGTGTGTGTATTATCTTCAAGTGGTCAAAATTCACATTTTATTGCCTGTCACTTATGGGTTTGATTTCAATGCTGAGGTCCTCTTCTTTAAAACATTTGGATTTGTTTTGAACTGTCCGTACGCTTGTCTTGGCCTCCAACTGCACCAGTTATTCGGCCTAGTTAAAATTTATGCCTTAAAATCAGTGTTGCCAGTGGTCTATTTTGCTTTAATTCAGATTGCTTCATTAACACCACTTTTTCGAAATGGTATAATTCGCCTTGTTTTCGCCTTCTTAAATCTGTCGTTAAATAGGGTGAATTTTACTTTCTCAAAAAAAAAATAATAATGGCAGTCCAGGAAACTGAATTTAAAAAAAGTAGCCTACTGGCAACACTGCTTCAGATGCAAAAAATCTCAACTCTTGTATCACTCATTATGTGACCTAACTTGTAAAGATCAGAGACCTCAACGTCAGTTCTACAAATCATTATTCACCATTCTCACTAATTTTCAATATAATCTGCATAATATTTGATTGTCTAACATTAGAGATTTTTTAAAGTTATTTATCTATTTATAAGAATATAAAATTTTCGGAAATTTCCGAAAATTTTAGAAGTATCACATTAAACACAATTAAATGGCGGATAAAATGATAGGATAAACTACTTATTACTGTATTTTTTCAGAATAAGATTACATTCCTTTAAGGGGGATCCGCCCCCTGAACCCCCCCGTTGTCACTTTAATTTTATATTATCAAATTCCAGTAATTGTGCTATTTCATTATTCGAGTATATGTTTGAGTACATTTATTATTGTAATTTCATTAAATTAACCATCTCTTTGTACAGGAGATTTTATCCTATCCTTAAAAGAATACTTATTATTCAAACACTAAATATCATATGTTGATGAAATTGAAGAAACTTTAGTGTATTAAATATACTTATACAAATGTAAATTCCTCTTATGAGACTTATATTCAATTTACGCATTCAGTGTTTTTAAAATTTTCGTTTGGAAAACCGATTTGGTCATCTTTCTTTAATAGTTAAAATAAATCCTTATTTTTTTCTTTAGAAAAAGCATATCAAAAACTTAAATCGCCCGAAAATTTGTAATTTTGTTAATAAAATTTCGCGTCAAAATAATGCGATTAAATTTTATTTTGTTGATATTCTTTGTAATATAGTTGCGTGGCAACCATTTAATAAAAGAGAAAAAAAGAAATTCATTGGAAACTTTTCTAAAAAATGAGAAATTAAAATGTTTTACATCTTTCAAATTAATGAGTAAAATTTCCCAATAATTTATACAATTAATTTCGAAATTTTAATAAATATATTATCAAATTTTCAAAGCGATCGAATTAAATTAAGATCTCCATTTCGTAAATTTGGCATCCCTAATTGAGCATTTACAATTATCCTAATGCGAGATATTCTTCTCGGTGAATGTTAAAATTAAAAAATCGTCCGACTTCCCATTGAAAAGCATTATGACTTAAAATAAAGTGTTCTGTATTTTTCGAACGAATGAACCAAATTTAACCAAAAACTATACAGCTAGTTCCGGGTACCTCGCAAACATACCCACCAAAAATCAACCTAATCGGACCCTTTTTGCGGCAGTTAACTTGGAACAGACAGACGGACAAACAAACAGAAACGAAAAACGTTTCGGGTCTCACCAGTAAGCCTCAACTGTAGTTTCCGCAAAAATTAAAAAAAGAAGCCTGTATGATTACAGAATATAGAGGGACATATTAGAAGCTTGAAAAGAAAAAGTCCAACTCAAATAATCGATTTTTTTTCACATCAGATAGACGAAGGTAACACGTAGATAAGTCATTTTGCCCTGGTTCGGCCTTAGTATTCTAACAGTGTCAAGCCAGACGCCGCACAAAGCGCTTAATCACAATGTCAAGCAAAGTTTCCCAAAACCACAATTTCTAGATTCGCACTTTCCCTGCCAAGGTTCTGATATGTGGTCCTAAATAACAGATTATACTACAAAAGGGGTCAGAAAGTATCAGCTACATACTTTGGCTTAAAATCATTCAAAAGACGAAGATACTTTTAATACAACCTAAAAATAGCTAAGTTAAATCAGTTTCAACTCTTAATATATTTTTTTCTGGTATACGTTGCCTGGATGAGGGTATTGCTGCGTATTTTATTATCATTGTTATTAGGCTTTCTAAATGCCGCAAATAGAATCTATTAAATATTATCGTTATCATTACATGTTTATATTTTATATTAACAAATTAAAATCTCCTTTTTAACACGTTGACGGACAGTAGGAACAAGTGAAGTTCGAAAATTGACACTATATGTTTTTTGTAATTTTTAGAATATTAGAAATATAGTTTTACTCTTTCTGCTTAAATAAACTTAATTTTGATTAATTCAGCACCTTTAATTAGGTTGCACTGCTCCCTTCACAACCACGTCAGGGTGGCTAGTGGTCAGGGAAAAATACAGTCAAAAAAAGTGATAGACACAAGTATATTCTTATAGAAAAATTTATATTGATTATTCAATCAAATAATCAATTTGAATTTTTCTGTAAGAATATATTGGTAATTCTCATTTCTTTTACTGTATTTTTCCCTGACCACTAGCCACCCTGCGCGTGCATACTGAAGCTGCAACTCGTATAACAGGTGGAAAACGAACTTCAACCTTAAATTTTTTTTCCAGAACATGACACTGGGCTTCTACTTGTACGCCGGTAAATGCACATTTGTGCTGCTATAGACGCAGTGTCTAAAAACGACCGTTTCGTTTTGGGCGGCTATAGCCGTCATGCCACATTTTGAACTTCGCTTTGACGGCTATAGCCGCAAGTGTCCGTCAACGTGTTAACCAACTTTCAACGAAGGAAGGTATACTATCCGTTTTCATCCGTTTTCCCTATGTGTCCAGAAATAACTCTTGACAGAATGTTTCGATTTCAATACTTTTTTTGTGGGGAGAAAGGTCTCTGTCTGCAGGGGTCCCATTTCTATATAATTATTATATGAAAGGGTTATGGTTGTCATTAAATTTGTTTCTGGATTTTTTCGACTTTTTAGGCTTTTACTTTCGTAAAAATGGACTTGACCATTCTTTAACTCATACTGGCGCGGAGTAAGTCAGTTTTTAAAATGATGAAATAATGGACTGAAGAATTTACCGAAGAATTCATTAGAAAATAAGAACTTGCTTTTTTCCGTACATTATAAAAAGAAAAAAATTATTAAATATTCTTGGTGCCGTTTGTCAGTTTTGGAATTAAAATTAGGTGTCCTTTTTTGTGGACACCGCCAGCTAAAGGGTTAAAAGCACTACATATGTGTAACCGCGTTGTTTACTTGATAAATTTAGCACGATTGGGAGAAATCCTACTGTCAGTTCTGTTTTTTTGTGCGCGTAAAGTTATATAAATGATCTCTACAAGACCTACTCACATTTTCAAAATTGACAACTGATTTCTTCCTGTTGAGAATTTCAACAACAATTGTGTACACACAGCGAATACATGAAATACTGTATAAGCGCAATAACGTGGCCAAATTATGCCGGAAAAGAAATTTGCATGCGTGTTATGCACCTCATAATGAGGCAGCTGTACTTTTTTGTCACATGCTGCTTGCTAGCCCAGGGCCTTCTTACCAACAGGGCAAATTTCCACCAGTAAATTTTAATAGAGAATTTCGCCTGCTTTAAAGGCTGTATTCATGAGGAATTTCTGTCACGAAAAAGACAAAAATCTCTATTTATTTTTGCTTGTGGAATTTGCCCCATTGATAACCGGGCCTTAGCTACCTTGGTTTTTCTGAAAACCATCATTGAGCATTATATCCTTTGGTATCTTTTGCTCGCCAGTGTATTGTTGTTACATTCAGTTCTACAGAAATATGTGTTCAAAAGACACTAAATTATGCTATTTCGTATTTGAAACTGGAGGTATACCAACGTTAATTTTCATGAGATATTCAGTAAACGTTAATGCAGCCGATAACTGTATTAACAAAATTCATATACTTTCAGTATATGTGTAAATATTTTTCCCATGTATTGTAAAATATTCCAAATAAATTTTTCATCAAAAAACTAAATTAACAATTCATGAAAGGCATCATTTGCTTGCTTAAAAATCATAACTTGTCAAAGATGCTAAAAGATATGGACATTGAATACCACTTTTTCTTTATAGAAAAATACTACATCTTTCATGGCATAATTCTGCAATAAAGAAGTTATATTTTCCTATAGAGAAAAATTAGTATACATAATCCATAACTTTTGGCACCCATGCATTGCGCATCGTATGAAAAAGTGAGTTTTAAAAATCTCCTCACTTGGGTGCTGTAAACGTTATTTAAGATGCTTTATTAATACATTTTATGTTTGTTAATAATAGTATAATATTTCCATTTATTTGTATGTGCGAAGAGATGATATGATGTGATCTTACTATACTCAAACAATTAAACTCAAAATGTAGCAGTAAAAGAATCATTACGAATACTATATAAAAATATAGATGTTTTAAACTTGTGTTTCTACTCATAAAGCGATTTTTGCTGTTATGTTCATTTATGCTAGTATCTATAGATTATCTGTCAATGCCAGAATATCGGTCCATACAAGTGGAATTGAATAATAGAGAATCTTTACAATCATCTTACCAAGCTGTCTTCCATTAACAGCTTTTACGAGAACCAGGAGAAATCAACTAGGATATACCACGGTAACAAATTTTAAATTTAGTTTATACAGACTTAACAGTTAATTTTTTCTGGCACCAGTAATTATAAATGTTGCCGTATATTTGTTTAGCATAAAATCAACTTAAAATTCATTTTTAACCGACTTACAGCGAAGCATGTTAAATTATTCATCTGTATCACTTGGTTTTACTTTCTTTACAAGAAGAAAGTACTAGATTCATGAAAAAATTCGACTTCCGGTTTTCGACGGATTTATACGTTTTAGAAAGTCCAGAACACGATTTGACCATTTCCAGAAAATGTCTGTCTGTGACTCTGACTGTCTGTATGTGACAAAAATTTTGTGGGCGCTCTATCGCAAGAACTAACGCACGAAATTTAATAAAACTTTATATTCAGTTAGACCATGATATAAGTTGGTGCTAATTAGTTTTGGGCGAAAATCGCCCGACAGTTGGCGCTGGTATGCTGCATTTTTTGCGATTTCTGCAATAGCTGTATCTCAAGAACTTATGCACCTATTTCCATCAAACTTCAAGTTCAGTTAGACCTTGACATAAATAGACGTTGAATACGTTTTTGTGTAGATATCCCAACAGGTGGCGCTGCTGTACCACTTTTTTCTTTTTATATTTACGATAGCTATGTCTCCAGACCTAATGCACGGAATTACAGATTCAATTAGATGTTGACATAAGTTGTTGTTAATTAGGTTTTGGTCTAAATCTACCAACAGGTGGCGCTTCTGTGCTGCATTTTACAGGATTAACACTATTTTAGGAACAGTCATATCTCAAGAACTAATGCATGGAATTTAACTAGGACTTCCCTCAAAGGGATTAGTCTGAGTGATATTGCTGAGAACATAAAGTTAACAATTACGATATAAAGAAGATATCAACAAGAATCTAAGCGAATATACAGCATATGATAGACAAGAGATAGATAAAGATACAACATATGAAAAATAGCAAATTAAATGATATAATTACAAAATATCATATATAAATTCATATACTGTTATGTTTTCATATGCATTTTTTTATAACATTTGGCAAATAATCTCATTTTCTTAAGCGGGAATTGCTCAAAACTTAAAAAAAAAACGCCGGATCTTTTAAAACGATATTTTTAAAGTCACATAATCAGATTTGCAGCCAATAGCGTATTTTAGCAAGCGTAGTTTAACGCAAATTTAATTTAATTTTTGCAACATTTTCTTTGTGACAAATATCTAAATAAAATATTAAAAAATAAAATATTAAATATTGAAATATTAAATCAAATATTTAATATTTGAATTAAAAAAATTTTCCTTTGTTTATTTGTATAACTATTTATAGAAACTCGTATACTTCAAACCACATTGATAACATGCTTTGCTACAAACGTGTCTACCAGTCTAACTACTCGTATGTCTTAGCTGTGTCTCTCTCCGAACTCATCTGTCTACTGTCTCTCTACTCTTCTGTATACCCGTCTCAGTATCCGTCTGTCTTTCTACCCGACTCTTTAATCGTGTCTCTACCTGTCTCGCTTCCCGTTACACTACTCGTCTATCAACACGTCTGTCTGTCTATATACCCCTCTCTCTACCCGTCTGTCAAGTCGTCTCTGTACTCGTCTCTCTATCCACCACGCTACCCGTCTCCCTACCCATCTCACTACCCATCTCACTACCCCTCTGTCAACCCTTTTTTGCACCTGCCTCGCTACCTGTTAGCTTATCTCTGTCGCTATCCGTCTCTCTACCCGTCTGTCTACCCGTTTGTTTACACGTCTATCTATCTCTCGCCAACTCTTCCCAATATTTAAACAATTTAGTAAACGGAAGCCGTTTATCTGTTATTAAATGCAAACAGGAGTAATTTATCTAAAGAGTGTAATCAGATGCAATTTTTTTAAATACATACATAAACCAGCATAATAATTCACCAGTTTTATTTTCATAGTAGTTTATGTCATTTGACAGTAAATCTCAACTTCTTCAACCCGAACTGCGTCAAGCTTTTAAAAAAAGCCCCAAGGTCCGTATAACTGGGAAGGGGAATTGTCCTCAGGGCTATTAGATACATGTTATTAAGTTAAGTGAAAGTTTCGTAATCGGGTTCGCAGCCAATTTCTTATGTCAGAAAGGGTGGCTTCACGCCATTTTAAATTCATTTCTGTAACTTTCTTTTTCTGTTTTTGGTGGGTGGTTGGGGGGGGGGAGGGTTCCAAATATATACACTTAAATTCAAACTTTTGCCCCCATGTTAATATTAGTGTTGTTTGTATTATCAATTAATACTTTGTTGATCGAGCTTCATTCGAAACAAATGTAAAACACTTCTACAGTTTTTTTTTTTCTAGGAGAAAGTTCCGTAATCGGGCCCTAAGCTAATCGGGGAATTTAATATCATTATTGTTTCTAATTCTTATACAGTTAAAACAATATTGTTGCTAGCATTACTCTTGTTTGTGAACAACCTCTTCTGTGTATCTGAATAGGGAAAAGTTCCGTATCATGTACTGGTTGGTGCCAAAGGCAGTTGTAGAATCTTACAAATTTTTCTAGAGAGCGGAAAAACATGTTTTTTAAAATACTTACAAATATACGTTTATTAAACCATGTTTTTGAGCCATTTTAAAAAATTAAGTACGGTGCTAAAACAAAATTTTATTGCCATTTTCGATATTTTAATAAGAAATGAAAATACATAACAAACAAATTAAAAAAAACTAAGCCATTTTTGGGTACTTCTCTATTATCCCGTCAACCACTTTTCATAACAAAAAACTATCGCCAAACTAAGATTAAACGCCAAAAATACAGTCCCATTTACTTGATGCCAGAAGCATTATACGTATTTGTTATGCCATCAAGTGGTTTTTAATTCGACATTTGCGTGTATTTTTCATGATGTTTTACTGATTTATTAGTTATTTCATTCATTAAAGTAACAATTGTGTCCTTAAATTCTTATATTTTATTTATTTTGATATTTCAATGGCAACGTTCTCCCGTTTATTTAGCGTTACAGTTTGGCGATAGTTTTTTGTTATGAAAAGTGGTCGACGGGATAATAGAGAAGTACCCATTTTTTGTGATAAATAATTGTTATTGCCAGGGGGGCAAATTGTAAACAATTAATAAGCGAACTAAAAAATTACCGGAAAAAACTTGTGGGAATCTCAACAAAGAAATATCTGATATAAATAGCATTTAAAATCTTAAAATGGAGAAGTGGTCAGTATAAAAATGCAAAACATTATACACCTGATATAAGAATTTTTTAATTTTTTTATATTTCCGAAAGCAGAGATAAAAGGGTAAAAATCCCGGCACAGATGCCATATACTCACCACGTTGGCGCGATTTTTCCCCCGCCCCTTTGGCGAAAACTGTTTGTTTTGTTTCTTTACATTTATTTTTTATTTTAATTCTATAGATTATTTTTATATGTATATCAATATTAATTTAGGCACAGATGTCATATACGCACCAGATTGGCGCGATTTTCCCCCCGCCAATTTGGCGAAAACTTTGTTTTTGAATATTAGTTACAAATACCATACAATAATAGCATGTAATTTTTTATTTAAATATAAAAATAAAATAACGTAATAAATGAAATAGCTCCTATTATTCAAAAATGGGAAATAAAAATAAATAAATGATAGTTTGATATAAATAAATATTGATATATATAATAAAAACAATTTATAGAATTAAAATAAAAAATAAAAGTTAATAAGCAACAATTGAAACAAAATAACCGGGTTACCATGTGAGGCATAAAATTGCCATTTTGTTGCAATCGCGCCAATGTGGTGCGTATATGACATCCGCGCCTTTATTTATATCAAACTATTATTTATTTATTTTTATTTCCTTTTTTAAAATAATAGAAGCTGTTTCATTTATTACGTTATTTTATTTTTATATTGAAATAAAAAATCACGTGTACTATTTGTCACACTATTTGTAACTAATATTCAAAAACAAAGTTTTCCCCAAGCTGGTGGAGGGAAAAATCGCGCCAACGTGGTGCGTATATGACATCTGTGCCTTGTTTCATTTCACATAGAGGTACTGCTCTATTATCCCGTCGACCACTTTTCATAACAAAAAACTATCGCCAAACTGTTAGATTAAACGCCAAAAATGTAGTCCCATTTAGTTGATATCAGAAGCATTATACGTGTTACGTCATCAAGTGGTTTTTAACGCGACATTTGCGTGTATTTTTCATTATGTTTTACTGATTTATTAGTTATTTCATTCATTAAAATAACAATTGTGTCCTTAAATTCTTATATTTTATTTATTTATGTATTTTGATATTTCAATGACAACGTTCTCCCGTTTATTTGGCGATAGTTTTTTGTTATGAAAAGTGGTCGACGGGATAATAGAGAAGTACCCACATATGTATTGGTACTTTTATGTTAACTTGGCGCAGTTGATAAATCGCCAAATATTTTTCTCATAACATCTTCATATTGCATTCATTTCATTTAAATATAAATCTTTCACTGATTTCATTTGAAATACATACATTAAAAATACACGTATTTCACCCATTTAATTTAAAATACACGCCTTTCACTAATTCCATTTAAAATACTAAAAAGGAAAAGAAAATAAGAAATAATGCCACAAATCGAAACCTTTTATTTAAACATCAAAGAATTGTTCCTAACATACACACGCGAAATAAAAAAGCTGCTAATGGTGTGATTTACGCCAAATCTCTAATACTAATACTATTCTCTTAAAACGAAAGAGCCAAAATAACTCAAGTTGAGCCGAAATCCACTCATCTCACGATTTGAAAGTCAGCTTCTCATGAAGAGTTGAAACAACTCGAGTGAACGAGTTGTTTTTAAGCAACTCATGATTGAGTTATCTCTATTTTACTCATACTTGAGTTAAATCAAATCAATGAAGGTTAAATCCAGTAGCACTTGAGTGATTTATAACTAACTCATACTTGAGGAGGGGAAGGGGAATTAAAATTCATGGTAAAATGTAATATTTCAGTGTAAAATAATAAATTTCATGAACAGGTAGATTATTATTTTAGAAAACAAAAAGTAATTTGCATATTGCATGTATGCATATCTATGTTTACATATATGTATATATTCAACAATTAAGTGAAAAGTATTTTTTTTTTTTTTTTTTTGTTTCTGAGCTGTTTGAAATAAATACCCCCCCCCCTCCCGACCCAAAAAGAGAATTTTAAAGGGAATATTTGAAAACATAAGAATTTCTGCTGATTTAAATATTTTAATCTTTTTTTTTATTTTGTTATAATGATTACGTTTTCTATGCAATATTATTCTATACACTGCATGATATTTTTCAGTTTATATCAATATTATCATTAAATGTTTTAATCCTAATACTATTTAGGAATATTCACACAGTGAATATACGGGAATGGAGATATTTACCTTATTTTTAACAACATATGATACAAAAAATATGGGATTTATACAGCTTCACAAATCAAGTATATTTACTTTAAAATATTAGAAAAACAGTATATATACTAATAAAGCTACTTTTCAAAAGTTTTTGTCAACATGAAATAGATATTCTAAAGCTTTTCTTATATATTTGAGATACATTTCAAATAATCTAACTCTCAGCAGCATGAAATGACTAAAACTTATGTATGCGCATTCGAAAAACAAGGCAGGTCAATAAAAATATCCAGGAAAAAAATTCTTCAGACAGAGAAAAAAATAAGAAATATAATTTGTTTACTTTAAAACAATATTTTTAAAGTCAGACAAGTCAATTTTCAATTTATAGTATTATGAAAGTTAGAGTTCTGAAACATCATTAAAAAAAATATATATAAACAAACGCACAGTACCGCCGAGACATTTTCTTTAAACGATTAAATTGCTACTAAGTGCTATTTATAAATCATATTTATTGAAACAACATTAAAAAAAACTTAAAATGAGAGGCAAAGGATTTGTATAATTATATTTTAGAGCATTTTTTAATATTTATCCTTCCAACTCAAAAGATCTCTAAATGTTCGTTCGGGTGTAAATAATCCTAATAGGGTTAAGACATATTTGTTAAAAATATTGATATAAACTGAAAAATATCACGCCATATATAAAATAACAATAAATACAAAACAGAATCATTATAAAAAACATGATTATAGTATTTAAAATAGCAGAAATTCTTACCTTTTACAAGTATTCCTTCTTTAAAATTGCCCGTTTGAACAGCGCGAATAATATTTCAACAGTCAAAAATGTGCTGCCAGTTGTCCGGAAGGCGAAATGCTTGCATACTCGATGACGCATGCCTGTCGTCTGCTCAGCGAATGGTCAGGTCAGCCGCATTGACATGTCCGCTCGCAAAAGAGTGCTTTTTTTATCGACTTGAGTTGCTTAGTATTCGTTCTTCTGGAGTGCATTAGAAAAATAAAAATTCAGATCAAGATGAGTGAAGCGTTTAAAAATCAACTCATTTACGATCCAATAAATTGCAGCTCTTTTCTGAGAAGCCAAATCCACTCTTTCGTTTTAAGAGAGTACTCTTACTAATCTCTAATACTTTTCAAACAGAAAAAATTCCAGATTAACTTTCCATTTTTATTAAATTGAAATATATTTTATTGTGCTGAATATTAGTGCTTGCATATTTTTTTGCTCCATGTATTCCATGAACTTTTCAATTCCGATTGTCTACGAAAATCTCCCGCCGGTGAAAATGACGTACGCACAAAATTTAGTGACGTATGTACTTTAATTGTGCTTTTTTATCTATTTTTTTAATATAACTTCCAAACGGTTTGACACTTATTCTTGGTAAAAAATAGACGACGTTGTCACCTGTATAGGTACCTGCTGTAAAAATTTGAACGAAATCCGTTAAATATTTTTTGAGTTATGCTTGACGAAAGGTTTTAATATCCATCGTAGCTATATATGGGGCAAAGTAAAACTGCGCTGTGTATGAGTCTTCGTTGCACTCAGACAATAAAACTTTAGATTCAGTTAGACATTGATATAAATTGGTGCTGATTCTTTTTAGTGTATGCGAAATCTGTGTGAGATAGAAGAAAGTTTTGGGATTGACACATCCGACTAGTCTTCTGTATGTTCAGGTATTACTTTCAAGGTTTCATATTTCAGGTATTATCCCGCACTTTAGAGATCTAGTTTAACGTCTCTGTCAGTCAGTGAGCTTAAGAGAACAAAAAACAGAGCAATAGTTTTTGTACAGCGCAGCGGTAAAGATCAATATTCCTTCTAAACCCATTGTTGACAAGTAATTCAAAATAGAATCTATGTTTAGAAACAACATAAACCCTCCCTCTTCTAAAAGTCTTTAGTGCCAAAGATAGTTTTTCAAGTTTTTGCATAAGTAAATATCATTCAATGTGAAAAAATATATACAGCGTGATTATAAAAAAACTATCCCGACATTTCAGCCCCTAACTATCATACCATTCACAGAAACTGAATGAAATTTTGGCAAAAGGTATTTTGAGGTATGCGCTCAAGAATGATATGGAAAACAAGAGTGTCACTCAAACATTTACGGTTACAGTGAGAAAATTTCGAAAAAATCAAATGGCAACATCCAGTTTTTTGTATTGGAATGTTATCTCCAATGTGAAAAACCCTAAATAGCGTTGGAACGGCAACTGTAGCATGAAAATTACCGGATTTAGGCAAGGGGAAAGTAAAAAGGACTTTACCGTGCACCAGAGCATTAATTTTCGTTTCATTTACGTCACATGTCACACCGTTTCTTTGGCTGATATCCTAGCCTGATTAGTTCTCCACAAAACGAGAAGAAGAAATTAAGAAACGCAAATTTCGGGTTCTACGTAAGACACAGTCATGACTGACGTCGTCATGCTAGGTGAGAGAAAAGGCACTGCGAAATGCAAGCCGCGTATGTTCCTTTCTGCCATTCCGAACAAGATGCCGCTTTCAGGGAAAGAACGTGGGGAAATCGTAAAGATTTATTACCTGAATGGACAAAATGCCGCAGAGACATTGCGTGTTTACCGCAGAAACCATGGATTAAGGCGAGGCCCGTGCACTCTCAAAGCTGTACGGGACTTGATTCATAAATTTGAAAAAACTGGTTGCACATGCGATCGACCTCGGTCCGGACGACCTTCCGTTCCTGTGGAAGCTGTTGCAGGAGTCCATCCGATGATAAGCACAGTTCGTCCCGCAACTGCACGCGGTGTTTCACGTGTTCTGGATCTGCCGAATTCAACTGTACGCAAGATTCTGCGCTCTGTTCTAAGCATGTTTCCGTATCGATTCCAGCGTGTCCAGATGTTGGAAGTGGGAGACTATCAATTACGGCTGGATTTTGCAAATCAATTCCTTATCCGGTACGATGAAGGTAGCAGCTGGCCTTTACGCATTATGTGGACAGATGAGGCGCATTTCTCGTTAACTGGTAACGTGAATTCAAAAAATTGTGTGCACTGGGCAGAAAATAATCCACATGATGTGCATGCACGTCCATTACACGAGGAAAAAGTGACTGTGTGGTGTGGTATAACGAGCAGAGCCTGATTACCAACGGGACACACTCCCACCAGTAAAAAAGAATATAATTTTTTTCTTATTCATGGCAGTATTTTGGCATGTATAGGGAGTTTTGATAAGGTGAAAATTTCTATTAAATTTTACTGGTGGAAGTGTGCCCCGTCGATAATCAGGCCCTGATAACGAGTACGTTCATCCTCGGCCCTTACTTTTTTGAAGAGGTTACTGGTGATCTGCAAACGTGTACAGTAACGAGTTCTCGCTATCTGGATATGTTGACTCATTACGCGATACCCGCATTGTAACGGCAAAATGCTCTACTGAAGTTGTGTGGATGCAAGATGGCGCTCCTCCACATGTCGGGTCTTCAGTCAAACATGTCTTAACTCAACAGTTTGGTGACAGAGTTATCTCCCGTCATTTCCCGTTTCCGTGGCCACCAAGGTCTCCTGATCTGACACAAGCTGTGGGGATTCTGGCCATGGGGATATCTGAATTATTATGGTTCTGGTTTTCTAGACAAAAACTATTTGTTTTGGTGTGCAGTACAGAGTTGTCAATTTCGCCTTTTTTTATATAGAAATGCCGAATTTATTCCTGAAAATTTGTGAGAAATATTTACTTTGTAATCACCAAATGTCTGTCATCAGATAACCTTGGAGGTTCTGTCTGTCATTGCTCTTGGATCTGAGGGAACTTTTTATTTCTTAATTGTTAAACTTTTATTTTTTTCTTCTAAACTATATTAAATAAATTTTTTATTACTTTTATTTTCCTTTATGTAGTTCTTTACATACATTTTAATTAGTTAGTTTTCACGTCTCCCTATTGTCTTGAAAGTCGCTCACATCTAAACTGACAGTTAAGTTGCAAAGCAAATAGAAATTCCATAGAATTCACTCCTTGTTCCATCTTTCATTTTATAAGCAAAATTTTCTATTGAAATTTCACGTATGGCTCAGAATTTCTGAAAAAATAAGTATAACGGCCTAAAAAGAAAAAAAAAGAAAAAAAAACATGCTTTATTATTTTTATTATTATTTTGTTTTGTCTTTATTGGTTTTATCTCTATAATAAAACCGTAAGTCATGTGACTGTCATCAACAGCTCCGGGATACCCGCTTCACTTTTTCATATGCCAGGCGGCCATTTTTATTCAAAATTATTTTTTCGAATAAAACTGCATAAAAGTTACATTTTTAGAAAGATCGTTCAAAATAAATTAATATTTGAGTGATGATTTACGTTCAATTATGTATACATTCGGCAATAACTTCAGTTTAAATTAGGTTCGCAGTTCAAATTCTTTATCTCTGAAAGTAAACAAAAAAAAAGATTCATTCGTTGTGAACATTTAAAATATTAAACCATGAATTTTTGGACCGCTGCCTGGTGTAAAAAAAAATAATCCGCACCATTGAGACAGTCAATGTTTACCATAATTCTGTTCTATACAACTCAACTTCCTTCCAGATCTTTTCTTCACGTAAGTTGAACTCATGTAATAATATTTAATGGATCAAATTTCGAAATGAATTGTCAGCTTTTATTTTCCGCGTGTGCAAATTAGAAACGATACTTTAACTTTGAAATCAAATGTTTTGATTTATGATATTTTTTTCTTATTTATCTATTTTCTATTTTAAAGAAAAATGTAAACGTCATGTATTTTAAATTGGAACAGCTGTCACGGACGCATCGGGGTTGGCGTGATTTTTGTTTTGTGCCATTTTGGCGAGAAAATCCCATTTTCAGGTACCTATTAGAGATTACTAAAACAGCATGTACTTTTATTTTATTATGAAATAGTTTATTTTATATTTAAAAACACACAATTTTATTATAAAACACACACAATGATTAATTTATTATAAAGTGGTTATGCGGATTTTGTCAAGAAAGATGAAATACATAACAACAAAAAATATGCGAAATGCTACCACGATCACAAAAGTTCTTGATTTGTCTATTAGAATTTTCAAGTTTGGCGAAGGATTAAGGAAAAAAATAAATTATGAATAAAAATAATTTGTTACTATGCTTAACATACACTTAAGGGCGACCAAACTGGTCGCCAGTGACGGCTAGTAGAAAATAGTAGTCTATGCCAACGGAAAAAGATTATGGAAGATTAATGAATTTAAATGGGAATTTATCCAAATTAGCCAGATATCGTTAAGTTCGCTTCATATATGGCGACTTACTTTTGTCACTAAATTCGTCGATATTTTGCCAAGTTGGCCAAACTTTGGCACTATTGTGGTAACCCTGTCATTAGTGCTTTTCAACAAATACTCATTGTATTCATGTGTATTCATTAATACTTACTCATTCATATATATTTCATATAAATGCTGACGTTGTAATGATGCAGGCAACAATATGATTAAAATGGATGAATGTTGTAACAATGGAGCTATTTTATTTCAATTAATATTAATCAATTGCAATGTTATTTCTATGGGTAAAATACAAGTTTTGGGCCGAAGTTGCCCCCCTCCCTTAGGGATCGAGTTTTACAAAATTAATGTCCATTGCGATCAGTACCGTATATACTCGCGTATAGGTCGAAGAATTTCTGGCAATTTTCGGCAAGCAATTGGGTGTGGGGGGGAGCGGAGGTCGACTTATACACGAGTCAATTAAAACAACAATAAAAAACTTCAAATACTGCCAAAATTCTTGCTTTTTATGTGTAAGAATAATACAATAATATTTAAAATATACAAATAATAATAATTTATCATTAAAGAATATTTCATTGATTTGTTTTTGTTTACTTACCACTTATTCGCATTGACGAATCTTTCCTACTATATGGAGAAAGTGAAATCTTTGGCTTGATTTTTGGCAAAAAAGACTTAGGAGGTCGACTTCTATGCGGGTTTTTGATTTTTTGCAGAATTTGCATTTAAAAGTTAGGGGGTCGACTTATACGCGAGTATATACAGTAATACATAAATAATTGAAACTTCAAAGCTCTATGTCAACAGGAAGTGAGTAAAAAATGAGGGACAGGATTTGACTGCAACATACATACATAATTTTAAAGTAAAAGAAAGCATGTAAAAAGGAGGCCAAACTAACAACGCTGGTGCAGTACCACCTCTTAAAATTCGTCTAATCTTTTACGAATCACCCTGTATGTATGTAAAAAAGACAATTCTGATTTAAACCTTATCTTTAATTTTCTATTTTGTATATTCGTTTTCTTTCCGTTTTCTTCTATTTTCTTCTTTGTTTAAATTCAATCTGAGTCTGATTAGTAATTACCTCTTGTTCTCAACTCATTTGCATCTCATTAAATCATCCGTTAACTTCATTATCCTTGTGAAACTACACATTTTTGCACTGATTTAAGTCAATTTAAAAAATAAAGAAGCACTTTGATATTTTAATTGTTGATAAAAAGGAAAACTTAATAATTATACACAAGGGCATAAGATTTGCAATTCATTAGTGTAAGCTTTTTAAAAAGCAATATGCAAAATAATAAAACAGAAGTACAGTAGAATATAAAAAAGAAATTCAAAACTTTTTAAAGCCAATAAAATAGGCACTGTATTTACTTGTTTATAACATAGGTCTACAATGAAATTCTTTAATGAAAGTGAAGGGTTTTATTATGTATATTTAAACGCAGATTTCGGAAGAAATACTTACAAATTTGTAGCACGTGTAGTTTTGTCACAAATCATATAAATGTGTTTGTTTGCTAATGTAAAATATATCCAATAATTTCAACAAAAGCATTTTGTAATGTTTTGTAAAATATAATCGACCTAATTACATGGTATAGAAAAATTTCTATTTTATTTTAGATTCATCATGTGAAAATGCTATAGTTATAGCTTGGATGAATGAAATTAGCGCTCAGCCTTATCCAACAAATAAGAGTGAAATATGCCAGCCAGGATATCATTGGGATAGATCAGTAAGAAGAGGGTTAGGACGGCAAGCCAAAGCACCCAGGTTCGAGTCCTGGTTCCGGGATTTTTCACTCTGTCGGAATAAATCTCCACTATCATGCTCCAACCATGGAATATAATTTACCTAGTTGAAAATACATTCCTCTGTTCATTATGACCTAATTACATGGTATGCAGGAGTTACCGTGTTCTTTTAGATTCATCATGTAAAAGTGCTATAGTTGTCGCCTGTATGAATGAAATTAGCGCTGCAGTTTGCAGCCTTATCCAACAAATAAGAGTGAAATATGCCAGCCAGGATATTGTTGAAATAGATCAGTAGAAAGAGCATTGGCGCAGCAAGCCAAAGTACCCAGGTTCGAGTTCTGGTCCCAACATTTTTCGCTAGGTTGGAATAAATCTCAACTATGATACTCCAACCACTGAATATAATTTACCTAGTTGAAAATACTTTCCTCTGTTCATTATGACCTAATTACATGATATGCAGGAGTCTCCGTGTTATTTCAGATTCATCATGTAAAATGCTATAGTTATAGCTCAGATAAATGAGATTAGCGCTACAGTTCGCAGCCTTGGCCAACAAATAAGAGCGAAATATGCCAGCCAGGATATCATTGGGATAACTTAGTAGGAAGAGCGTTAAGACAACAAGACTAAAGTACCCAGGTTCGAGTCCTGGTCCGGGCATCTTTCGTTCTGTTGGAATAAATCTCAACCTTGATACTCCAACTATTGAACATAATGGACATTGTCTACTGGGAAACATTTTTTTCAAGATTTAGAAATTTTGTTTCCAGTGTGTCCGATTAAGATTTTTAGTGTCAGTCTTGTTAACCGATTTTGCTGGGTTTTTTTTCACAGGAAGCTTGTTAGGATAAAGCAATAACGGAAATTTTCGAAGTTCTATACAAGCATATTTTATATACTTTCGGGACCGTGGGCTATTGTAAGATACTCCATAAGACAGGGTTGCCAGTTTGGCCTCGAAATTCCAACTTCATAGCAGAAATTCCGAAAGAAGAATTTTTGCTTAATATGATTGCTAAAGGTCTGTCATTAATACTTATTTTAATTGCTAAAATGCGTAAAATAAAAAGATTATAAGTTTCATTAGATTGTTGACATGTTTCAGCTCAATCTGAGATATTATCAAAACAAATAAGAATATTCTATAAATGTACGGTCTATGAAGTTACTTGAAAAGCTATAATTTTTTTTTTTTTTAATTTCGCCTTTTTATTATTTTACTTGGATGTTTATTTCCATATTATTAACCATGTAGTAAGTCGAGCCACAATTTTGGTAAGTTAAATGATGCTGCATCGTTACGTATTGTATTTTTACGTATTACAATCTCTTTGGTTTCTCTTATAATGGATTGATTTTATAGATTACAGGGGAAAATTATTTTGCTTTCATTGAAATTTATTTGGAGGTTTTTTCCTTCATAGAATCTTTTCAGGTGGGATTTTTCTATTTACTTAAAATCAGCTATATGCTTCTTTTTTCTGTAACTAAATTTCCTGCCTGTCATGCCAGTATAGTAATTTTTGATTCGTCTTCTTTAATAAATGATATTTCATATACTCCTGAATATTCTCAAATTTAATTGGGTGAATTTTACTACAAATGATATTCTTTAATTTCTGAGGAGGTTTGACTATAAAACAGATATTGAAACGTTTAAGCATTAAAAATTGCGGCTCCAGTTACTCCATGGTTACAAATGCCCCACCAGTGGCTGAGAGGTTGTGCTCTCGAAGCTGGTAGACGGGAGGTGCTGGGTTCGATCCCAATCGCGCCCGTCGGCCTAATCGTTCGGAGTTTTCGTGGTTTTCTTCGAGCCGTGGATTTCTCCATGCGTAAATACGGATTAGGTTCCCTTAGAAAGACCCCCACGAAGGGCACTCCCCCCGGGCCTATATCCCTAGTGTAGATAATTGGCCGTCAATAATCAACCCAACCCATGGTTACAAATATGGAAATAAACAACGCAGTAAAATATTTAAACTAACGTGCGTAATATTAAAAAGTACGTGGAAAATTAAATGATAGAGTTTCAAATAATTTCATAGACTATTCTTATTTGTTTTGATAATGGCTCAGAAGCTGAAACATGTCAACAGTCTAACAAAACTTATTTTGCTGTTTATAATCTTTTTATTTTACGCCTTTTAGGAATTAAAAGAAGCATATAAAAAACAAGGTGTTAAAATTTGTCTCTCATTAAATTAGGAAAATAATAATATTGAGAATGTCTGGTATGAATTTGGATTTTCTAAATAAAAAGGAAGCCAAATTGGCTACCCTGGTGTGGGTATACAGACATATACAGTAAACAAAAGAAAAAGTTTTAAACGAAATTTGAAGAGTAAAATTTAAATAAACAATATTCCTTATTTTTAAGTAGTTTACAATTTTTTTTTTTAACTGAATATGTTGTGCAATTTTAATAGAATTCGTTCGCCCATTGAAAGGGAAATTTTATTTAATACAGGGGGAAAAACTCCCCCTTCCTGAAATCAGCGAGCTGAAAAACTTTAGAATCACTTTAAATGACAATAAAAAAATTAAAAAAAGATATTTTGCAATCTTCTGTAATCAGTGTTGCCATCTTAGCCGATGCTTTGTTTATGAAAGAAACTACTGACTTACCAAAAAAATTTAAATGTATCTTCGATTTTATTTAATAACAGTGATTAAATCAAATAAAAATTACCACGCAAAAGTCCTAATAATATAGAAGGTTTTTTTTTTAATATAATTATGCGCTAAGTTGGAAATACTCTTTATAATGCTTTTTATGCTATAAAAGTATTTGTAGGCATGGGACTATGAATAAAGAGGAATTGACCTGTCCTCAAAATGGTGAAGTTTTAACTCTAACAGGTTCCGTAAGAGCCGCTTACCGCCGGGGCAAACTTCTCCCAGTAAATGTGAATAGAATTTTCTTCCTTTTTTAAATGGCTTACGCATGAAAATTTTTTGACATAATTTAGGCACGAATATCTGTTTTTTTTTTACTGGTGGAACCTTGTCCTGTTGGTTGTTAGGAACTGGAGTTCTGCCATTGTTATAAAATAAAATAAACAATACTTTTTATTTTTAATTGGTGTGCTATGTTTTTTTTAACTGAATATATTGTTCAATTTTAATAGAATTCGTTCGTCCATTGAAGGGGAAATTTTACCTAATAGAGGGTAAAAACTCCCCCATTCTGAAATCAGCGAAATAAAAAAAAATTCAGAATTACTTTAAGTGACAGAAAAAAAAGTAAAAAAAATTATTTTTCAAGCTTTTGTAATCAGTGTTGTCAACTTAGCCCGATGTTTTGTTTATGAAAAAAACTACAGATTTAACAAAAAATTTTAATTGTGTTTTTGGTTTTATTTAATAACAGTGATTATATCAAATAAAAATTACCATACAAAAGTCCAAATAATATAGAAGGTTTATGTAAACATAATTTTGCGGTAAGTTGGAAATACTCTTTATAATGCGCGTTCTGCTATAAAAGTAGTTGTAGGCATGGAGCTATGAATAAAGGGGAATTGACATATCCTCAAAATGGTGAAGCTTTAACTGTAACAGGTTTCCTGCTTACCGCCGCGCCGGGTCAAAATTCTCCCAGTAAATTTGAATAGGCATTTTCTTCCTTATTTAAACGCCTTACTCCAGAAATTGTTTTGTCATAATTAAGGCAAAAATATCGGTTCTTTTTTACTGATGGAAGTTTGTCCCGGTGGATGTCAGGAACTGCGGTTCTGCCATAATATTGTGATAACATAAATCATTCTCCTACCATTGTCAGTGAAAATCATTACCGCCGGAGAAAACTTCCACCAGTAAAATTGAATAGAAATTCTCGCCTTATTTAAACGCCTTTTTCATGCAGAATTTCTGTCATAAATAAGCCAAATTTTCTAATCGTTTTTACTGGTGGAAGTTTGTCTCGGCGTTCACCAGGTCCTGATTTAATGTAAACCAATAACAGCCACCATCTTGCGACTACATTCTGAGTTACTTCACTCGCAACCGTCTACCACACTGTCTGTCTCCTTCTCTTTATTCATAGCTCTATTTTGAAGGTTCTGTTTTAATGGCGCTTTTTCAGACGATGGTAATTCAGAAACGTGTTAAATGCAAATAGAAAGTTAGCTTAGTGCACAGATGAAATAAACTTGTGTTGAATTATAAAGAAAGGATGATACTTCAAACAGACAATTTTTTTAAAAAGAAAATCATAAAAATTATCTCGTACTCTAAAATAAAAATTCTGTAGAAATACTGATTAGAAAAAGCGCGCAGATGAAGAACAATACCCTTCTCCTTGCGTGAATTCTCAAACTGTTGAACTCAGATTCTATGAAGATGATGAATAAAAAAATTAAAATGAATGGAGTCTGCAGTTTTAAATAATATAACAGGAAGTGAAATTGGTATTATTTATGAAGACACACTAAGACTTTGATAGAAACAATACCAATAGTCATGATAAGTAATGCACATTTGGACAGATTTTTATAATTGCTAACGGAATGTCTTGAATTTTGAATGTGTGTATAATGTTATTTTTACTGGTCTAATAATGCTGAATGAAATATTTCTATTTTGTAGGTTTTGATATTATTTTTTATTTAGTTACGCTAATTTAGATGCAAACATAGTATTTTCCATTGATTTTATCAGAAGTAAAGAAATTGGCAAATAACCTTTATTTGCTCATTCTTCACACACTACAGCCTGTATGAATGAAATTCAGGGCTTGATTACTAAGGGGGGGGAATTCCACCAGTAAAAAGCAATAATAATTTTTGCATTATTCATGACAGAAATTCGGTATAAACAAGGGGTTACCAGTAAAAAGCAATAACCATCTGTGCCTTATTCATGACAGAAATTCGGTATAAATAAGGCGTTTAAATATGGCGAAATTTTCTTTTAAAATTTACTGGTGGAAGTTTGTTCCGTTGGTAATCAAGCCCTGATGAAATTACCGTAATTTCTGGTATATCAAATAAATCTATCTGTTTGAACCATAAATTTTGTTTTATAAATAAAGTCAAATAAGTACCACGTAGAAATAGGTTACATTTTACGTAATAAAATTTCTGGTCGGAAACTGATTTATTTGAGCCGCGGCTTACATACAAGAAATTACAGTGCTTCACCTTTTTTACTTGCTACTTTCGTATCCCAAAAAATTAGATCGTAAAATCTTTGTGTTATATGCTGAAACATAATGAAAAAATACGTGGTTTCACAGCTGTTGAAATAGTTGCCATCAATATTCGTATGAACCCTATTTTTAGGCCTAAAAGTTTTGAGAAAGGAGTGTCCATTATATACGTATAAATACGATAAAGCGAACATGCACAATTTAATGAGACATAGATTAGATAAATGTTTTTTTTTTTAAGATATCTTCTAAACTTTAGTTACACATTAAAAAATTAACGCAGGTAAATGCCTGCAATTAAACAAACACAAAAAATCATTCATCATCACAGATTTCTTAATATCCTTGCTTAATATTCTTCAAACCCAATTCGAAAAATCATTTTTGTGTAAAAAGAAAGATAATTTGCAGTGTTTCCCTTTTGTGAAATACTCGTCTCACAGAAACATCATTTGCATGTATTTGCATTCTAATTGCTCCTTTCGTGATATCAAGTATAATTCTATTCTCTCTCTCCGCATTTTTTAACTCAATCATTTCTTTCATCGCCATTGCCCTTTGATCTTCTAATTGCAAATACAGTTTTTTTCCAAGCAACTCGAACGAGCTAATTGAATTTTTTTTCTAAGCCACGAATTAGCTGTATATCAAGCTGACTTTCCAAGCAGCGCCGAAAATGCAGTAGCAATCAATGCGAATAAAAGTGGAGTAACTTTTATCTTGTAATTTATCGTTTATTACACTAAAATAGTTCTATTACTCGAGTTATTGCGTTACTAATGTCTTTTTCTTTTCTTTTTTTTTAATTCTCACAGATCTACCACACATTTAATTTTTTTTTTTTTTTACTGCAAAAAAATATTGCAAAATCTGTGCATAAACGAGGTGATTACGAATTCTATGTTTAAAAAATTAAATAGAAATTGTCTTACCATTAATAGGGTAGACGACTTGGGTACAAACAACTAGGTAAGACTCCTTGGGGTAGAAGTCCCTCCCCCTTCCTGGAGAAATGAATTTTTTATTCTAAAAAATAACCAGAATAAGCAGTTTCAGAACATCATTGAATGAAATCGTATTTAATATAAGAGTTATCTATATATTTAAAACGCTAAGCGTTTTGTTTCGACAATCCGTGAGAACAAACTACTACATCAAATTAAATCATTCTTTTTTTAAATGAAAGATATTTGGTCACAGATTTGTTATCGTACATTCGTTTGTTCGAAAATTTAATTAATTAGCCGTAATCTCAAATTAAAATTTTACTTCGGCTTATGACGTCATAAAGTCGGCAATAGGATTAACGCCCACTGTTGCGACGCACAGAGTTTATTTTCTGAACTCAATGATTGCGATCATAAAAAATAAATATTAAATATTAAAAGCACGTGACTTTTAGGGCTAATTTTTTAATTTGTAAGTTAAAATATAGTTAAAATGCTTAAGTATTTCGGTAAAAATATTTATCCCTGTGTTTTATAAGAAAATAAAAATTCATATTTACTGTGACGTCACAGAAATATTGTCCATTGGGTTCATTTTATCATTAAGCATTATAACTTTGTTGGTGCCATTTTTTTCATTACAATTAAATGCAAAATATTTTTTTATTTGTATGCATGGTGCTTAAGAATAAATGTACGTGTGAAAAGTTTGTACCGGTGAAAATGACGTTATGCTTAGCTTGAAATGCGTTTTAACATTGATAAAACTAAAAAGAAAAATTTATATGATTGTGTCAACATGGCGTAATATTAACTGATATTTCAGTTTTTAATTTTAAAGATTAGAACTGGAGCCTTTATTGGTTGCTTCATCTTGATTGCATACCTTGATTACATGTTACCAATTACTTTTTTTAAATTATAGGATTAAGTTATAGGAATTATAGGATTTAAATTAAGATTTCCTTTTTTAATAAAAAAAAATTCACAAAAGTACAGAATTTCAGGAGAAAAAAAAATTTAAATAATGATTGTATTTTTAGCTAGAATAAACAATGTAAGGCTAATATTTTATAGGAATTATTTTGATATGTTTGTTATAAGTTCATTTAACAGTTCCTTATTAGCGGCAAAGTCTTATTTCTTTCACTGTGAATTTTTCTTTCGATGTCAAAAATGGTAGTCTACTTTTGGACGCCAACCAAAACACAGTGGCAATATTAAAAATGTATAACGGTTGTGACAACAAACGGCACTATCGCTTTAGCTTTCATCGCGCTTACATCACTTCTAAATACTAAAAATTTAATTTTTTTACTACATTTTACAATTTCAATTCTTACATCCTCAATTAGAAAAAAAATTAGCTTTCGATTGAAATTTATTTGAAATCTGCCGCTTAATTTAACGACTTTTTAAATAATTTTCAAGCATGAAATATTTTTCAATTCTATCTCAACAATGACCATCCGTTTGTTTTAATAATGTAAAATAGCCCCTTGGAAAGTTGCAACAATTGAAAATAGGTATCCCTAAACTTCATGAAAAGTGAAAAAAAAAAAAAAAAAAAAAAAAAAACCTGATAAATCATAAGATCAGATTATCCATAAGATAGAGTATTTTGGCGCTAATATAAAATCTGTCAAAAGAAAAAAAAAACTATTTTTAGTTTATGATTAACATAAAATTGATATGTTGAATTCGTTGATGTATATGTTGAATCAAAATATGCTAGGAACTGTTATTTATTATTTTTTTAAAGATCCATTGGATATTTAACTGTATAAGGGACCGACTGTGATGGAAAAGGAATAATCATCCTGATTATGTAAAGGGATAGAAGAAACCATACAAATAAATTACAATTGAAAACATTAAAATTCTTCCCCATCTGCATATTAATTTATTATTTGTAACAAAAATTCTTCATTTTTACATAAAAATTGATTAGCTTAAAACAATGGATGCGTTTTAGAAGATATGGATTTGAAACGAACAATGATTAAAGAGGACATTTTAAAACTTTTTTTAACGTCGAATTTCAACGGTGCCTTTGGGCAGATGCAATACATATGCGCATAGGAGCTCATTCGATTGCATTATCACAGGGGGGGGGGGTGCTTATACTATGTTCTTTTATTTACTGAATATGAGATGAAAGTAGGAAATTTGTATGATACTTTCTGATAGGACTATTTGTATAATACTTTATAGATCCATGACCTTTTTTTTTTTTTTTTTTTTTTTTTTTGTCGTGGGGATGGTGGTAATGTCAAACTGATTTGCATTACACATTTGTTTACGGAGTGTTCATTTTGGACTTTGCATCGGAAATAGCATATCACTGGTGGGGGGGGGGGGGATTTTTTAAAATAAAATATTTGAAAGACTGTTTCATACGAAGCCCTATTTAAATAATAAAGAAGCTTATTTTACTGATATTGTTATAGTATTTTTTTCCGTCACGTTTTGACGGGTTCCATCTAGTTAAATATTATATTTCTTGAATATCCGGGAGGTCTTACATCACATCCGTAAAAAATATATATAAACTAATAAAATTAAATTGCTGTTTGTAAGATATTAGCATAGCTGCTAATTTATACGATTTTTTGTTACCACTAAAATGTAATAGAAATATTTGTCTTATTTAATCGTTAGATACTGGTACGCTTCGGCTATTAAATTAGACAAAATTTACTATTAAGTTTTAGTAGTAAAAAATAAAAAACTAGTCGTTGGGGGCCACCGTAATACTTACCCATCATGGATATGCATAATGTAAAATATTAAAATAAAACATGTGTAAACAACTTATAAAGTGCATTGCAATTCAAATAAAATCGTGGCTTGATGACGTCACAAACTTTAAAGGCTCGATTACTGAATTGCTTGAAAGAAACATCCTTATAACTCCAAAAATAATAATCCTATTAACTAGCGGTTTATTGCATCTGATTAAGCGTCAAATTCTTAATTAGAATATATCTTTGAAGTGAAATTTGGATGAAATATAGGATCATGAAAAATCAAAGAGTGTGGAAAATAGGATTCCAAATATCTCGGCAACTCGTTATCCGATCGACTTCATGCTTTATGCAAAATTTATGATTTTTTATTGTCTTTTATATTTATTTCTTAAAATAAACAATTTCGGAAATTTTTATATACCTTTCATCAGAACGAATATTTCGAGAGTCCGAAAAAAATTGTTCCGGTTAATCGAGGTTTTTGAAATAAAATAGGCTTCTTCCCATTATTACTTACTAAGTACATACCAAATTGCAAGTCTCTATCTCAATTTCTTCGGGAGATAGAGCGTTTACAGACACACACACAGACACACAGACGGACGGCAATTTTTTTTTTTTCTAAAAATATGTTTTTCGGAATCTCCAGTGTCTGAAACGTGTAAATCCGTCAAAAAAAAATTTTCGATTTTCAAAACGATTACAAAACTTACCCTATACTACGTATGATGGGTAAGTAATAAAAACATACACGTCGGCAGCTATTTATTAGATTCCATGTAAAGGAAAGAAAAAAATAAAATGTGTTGCAGAAATGCCGTTGAGGCCTCTGATCTGCAGATTTACTAGTTCTGTGACTTTTAGATCACTTATTTATCTTAGAAATTTAACTTTTGATTTTAAATATAAAAAAATACAAGTTTTTCTATCACAAAAAGTTAAGAAGTCTGGAAAAACATGAATTTGTGCACGTTTGATCAGGATTACATTATAATTTCTGAGAAAAAGTTATAAAAATCATCATTATCAAGCTTTTGCTGCAATTTTTAAAACAGAAAAAATCGCCCATAATGTAAGCAAAATGCTAAAAGTAAATAAAGCAAACATTACTATTCAGAATTTATGGTATGAAATCGAAATCTCTGAAATCCACGCTAATGATACAAACGGGTTAAATAAATTTTCTGTTTAAATATATATTTACTTTTACTAATAAGTATACTTTTTAATATTCAGCTGTTTTTAATATTAAAGATAACACTATTCTTCTATTTTTTAAAGGAACTGTATTTTTATCCTTATTTCTCTTTAATGTTCTTATTACAAGAAAAAAAATTCAAAGCAAACTTGGCGAACTAATTAGATATTTTTCTAAACCCCGAATTAGCTGCATTTCCATTGTATAATTTTCCAAGCAGCACAGGAGGAGTGCCAGGAAAGGGAGTAAAATTGGACATCTAAATTAACATCTATTTTGCGTTTTTTTTTTGTACATTTTTCTGTAATTCGTATAATATATTACAATTAGAATTATTCTGCTATTGATTTTTAAAATTTTTGTATTAACCTGTTAATAATGTGCATTTCACTTTTGCATTTAAAATACCACAAAATGCGAGTTTTTACATCCACTAGTAGCCTTTATATATATATATATATATATATATATATATATATATATATATATATATATATATATATATATATATATATGAGTTAGAGAGCGTTGACCATTATTGTTTTATACGAGTTCGGTAAAATTAGCGCTATATATTTATTTCCTATCATTTTATTTGAAAAGAATTCATAATTATAGTAATATTGAGTTGATTTCTTTTGGTTTTAATTCAGTATTGTGAAGTATAAGTTTTATTTATTAGACTTCTTAAATTCATAACTAAAGAAACTAGTATGCTGTAACCATCACAAAACTTTTTTTTCTATAAAAATCAAATCATTTGAAACAACAAATAAATAAAAATCTATACCTTTTTCAGATATAGTTATCGCAGAAACCTCAAATAACAGAGCATAGCAGTGACGCCTGTTGGGCGGTATACATCCAAATCTATTAAAGATCTATTTTTGTCAAGATCCAATAGAATATGAAGTTTGGTGAAAATCCGTGCATAAGTTCTTGATATATAGCTATGACGAAGATCGTGAAACATGCAGCATAACAGAGCCACCTGAAAAATGCAACATAGCAGCGTCACCTTTTAGGGGATTTACATCAAAACCTAATCAGCAACAACTTATGTCAACGTCTAACTAACTCTGAAGTATGATAAAAATCCGTGCATTAGTTCATGAAATAGAGCTATTGTAATCCTGAAAATTGCAGCATAGTAGCGCCACCTTTTGAGCGATTGACACCAAAAACTAATCATCACCAATTTATATAAAGGTCTAGGTAAATCTAAAGTTTTATTAAATTCCGTGAATTAGTTCTTTAGATAGAGCGCCCACAATATTTTTGTCACATACAGACAGACATCTTCTAAAAACAGCAAAATCGTATTCAGGACCTTCCAAATGTATAAATTGTAATACAATTTATTGTCTTATTTTAATCTCATACTAACTTTTACATTCAATTTATATAAACAAATGTAAATAAAAAGTAAATAGATGTATTGCTCAAATACAGAGAAACGAGTAATGTCCCTTTAATGCAAAGTCAATAACAATTATTCCTGTATTTAGATAGGTAATTTACTTGCAGTCAGCGCGAATGTAATTAACCGTTAAATCGGATAAAACTTACACATGATTAGCTTTGAAAGAAACAATGTTATTCTTCTTCGATCTCTGTAAATGATAATCTTATATGCATTTGAGGGCAAAATACCACGACATTAAATTTTACACTTCACAGATAAACTCAAAAAAAAAAATTCTTCACCCCGTACTTGGCAAAATATTTAGGGGAAAATGTATTGTGTAATTTATATACAGAACCCGTATTCTAAAAGTCTTTTCTGTTAGAAATGTAACATTATTCGAAGTACTTCGAAAATCTAATTCTTCGATAATCTTCATTTTTAATACAACATTGATACCAAACATACTTGTCTTTAGCAAGGAACTTTGCCCGCTGTCAGTGCGCATGTATATAACCGTTAAACCTGATAAATTGCACATATAATAGATTTGAAACAGGTTTGTAAGAAATAATTTAATTTATTTTGCAGCTTCGAAAAAAAAATGTATGCCTTTGAGGACAAATTCGGAGTTATTAAATATTATACTTCACAGATTTCTTCAAACATTTTTTGTCATCTTATACATGGAAAAACTATGTCGGGTATAAAAAAAGGCATTATTTACTATATATAGAAAATCAATTTTCTATTATTTTCCTCATAAAAACTGAACTGTTTGATTTTTTTACATTTTTATTTTACTTCTATATAGCTGATTGTTTTTTGCTTTGGATCAAAACCATCAAAGGGCAGTACTGATGCTTATTTTGTTATAAAATAAATGTTAACTGCATCTGAGTTTGCAAAATGCTCTCAGACAGTATGGGCAAGAAAGTAAGATATTTTCATAATTATTTAATTTAAACACTTTGCAATTAAAAAACTAGTAGGTAAGTGTATGATCGAAGATCTCTCAAAGGGTTTCGTTTAATATTCCTTTCAAAACACTTTATCCTTTCTTTAATAAATCCAAATAAATTTCATTTAGCAACAAAAAAAAAAAAAAAAAAAAAAAAAAAAAACCTCATGTTTTTTGGTTTTTATAAAGTAAAAATTTACCGGTCTATTATTTCGTTTTTTCGAGTATCCAAACCAGCTATTATATTCTGTCATAATAATATCTGTCACGCGGATTAAATGCTATATAAAAAAATAATTTCAAAATTATACATGTTGTACACCTTCAAAATGTTAACCCCTTGAGGGGCACCGGTTTATAATATATACCACTTTTTAATATATAACTTTCCCACCAGTATTATAAAATTAAAATATTTAGTATTATTTTTTGCCGATTGAGAAAGTAAAAATTCATCATTTAATATTACTGGTGTCAAAACATCGCAAAATTTAGCATTTTTAGACTACGTGCTTGCCCTCCAAGGGGTTAAAATATGCGAATATTCCCATAATCGGATTTTTATCATGATTCAATATGTTTCTCAAACTCATATATTTACTATTCTCTATCACTCATATTGATACTCGCTTTGTTTTATTCTCAAACATCTGAAAAATTCGTTAAACTTCCAATATGACGTCAGATTTTCTTTTTAATTCTCTAATGACGTGTTATTAATCTGCTTTGTGTACATACACATACTCATACTCTTTGTATTATTGAGAAATCTTTGAAATTTCCGTTTTATTATACCACTATGACGTCAATCATTTTTATTTCATATTAATCTTTTTTTCAATTGGTGAAGCTTTTTATTTCATTTTCATTTTTCACGTGGAAATCGTCTGATAGAAAATTAATTATTGTAGAAAGAATTTCATCGTGGATTTTTAATTTTTGGCATCTGCTATAACGAAAAATGTTTAAATTTAATAGGAAAAGGCTGTTAGAATTTTGTTTTTTTTATCTCTATTTGTTAAAATAATACGAAATTTTCAAATTTTAATATTTTGAGCTCTTCATAATTGGTATACAGCTATATACACAAAGTTTCAACTCTGTAAGTTACATAGTTTCTGAGAATAGCTCTGTGACAGACAGACAACGGAGCGGGAGTAATAGGGTTTCGTGAGATGAACGAAACGCTAAAAATGAGGATTTGCAGATCACGCACTTGTTTAAAGCACTTAAATTTGTTATTGTGTGAATTTAAGTTATTGGTAATTAAATCGATATTTTAAGGGGGCTAGTAATTTTAAATCCACATTGTTATAACCTAAATTACCAGCCCCCTAAAGTATCCATTTCAGAAAAATGTCTGAAGAAAAAAGTCTGTCATCTACGACGTTACTTATTTTGTGCAAAAGAAAAGAGTACCATTAGAGAGTATAACTTTAACTTCAGGCCTGAAGAAATTAAAGTTACTTGGCAAATCTTATAATAGTAAAATTCCGATTGACACCGGAATATGTGTAAAATTTATTCCGTAATAGTAGTATTTTTAAGCGTAAACAGAACTTTTAATAACCTTATGAAACATTTATCATACATTTTACGAATTTTTGAAGATATATGAAATTAATTATATCGTGCAAAGTTAGAGAAGCTGAAAATAACGTTTTATGCAAGATTGATAACAAATATGCCTTTGTTTAGCAAGTAGCTTTAAACGGAGTCGGAACAAGCGCAATTAGCCGTTAAATATGATACATATTATACATGAATAGTCTTGAAAGAAACAATCTCGTTTGTTTTATAGCTCCTGCGAGATTAAATTATACGCCTTTTAGTACAAAACTGCAAGTCAATTAATTTTTCCTTTTATAGATTCCCTCAAACATTTTCTTCTCATCTCATAGTTGGAATAAATGTGGGGTAAAAAGTTCATTGTCTATTGTATGTTCAGAAACAATATTTCATAGAGTTTTCTTTCATGAATATAATACATTCAAAGTTCTTGTCAAATCCTTTAAAACTAGAACAATAAGAAATTTAACTCAAGTCATAAAAATTACCTTACACTATATTGTTTATTTAATAAAAAATTTAGTTATTTTACTTATTTTTGTTTAATTTAATTTATTTTATTGTGAAATTTTGGGTCCAAATGAAAATAAATCCATGTGTCCCGGTCAAAATCATTGTTATTTTCATTCAAGTGTTATATGAAAAATCCTTATTTAACTGGAAGATATGTAAAATGTATTCCATGTCAACAATATTTTCAATAGTTTAAAGTATTTCCGATAGCTTTTCAATCAAATTAACTTCGTGCATTTTCGAAGACATATGAATTAAAATATATCATTAAAAAAATGAATTTAAAAAAATGCATTGTTAGGGAGAAATTGGTAACAAACATTCCGGTGAATGATTCCAAGAATTTTTCCTTATCACAGATGTCCTTGATTAAACAAGACAAAATTTACTTTTAAAATGTAGGGGGGAAAAGGCTTGGAAGTTGGCAGCTATACCCTAGTCATTAACCCCTAGAAGGGCGTTGGGATATTATATATGCCAATTAATTTTAGTCCCCAAATGCCACAGTGGCACCAGAAATTTGCGAAAGAATTTTGCTTTTATAATGTACCGTAATTTCGCGCGTAAACGCCGCACCTCAGACAATTCGATTTCCTACCAGAATTTATTTTAAATAAAATGTGACTTTTTTCTGCTTAGAACTTATTTCACTTCTTATTTTCAATAAAATTTCCGGTTTGAAAAAGACTTAACTAAGCCGCGGCGCATACGCGCGAAATTACGGTACATGAAAAAAAGCTTCTACTTATTTTCAAATAAATTTGTTCGTAAATCCTGGTGTCACTAAATAATTTCAACATTTTAACAACAGAAGAACTTTGTCTCTGAAAGACTTAAATTGCACTTCGTAAATTTTCCTTCGCCATGTATTTAAAAAATATGAACGGCGTACAAAATGCAATAACTTTTCGTACATTCAGAATCATTCATTTCATCATTCATTTTACCCTTCAAATCCTTTTCTGTTATTTATGTAAAAGAATAAAGAAGCGGAAATATCTTTCACACTCGCGATATGACGTTAAGATGTAATTTCATAAATGATATGTAATTATGGGAAAACTTTTAAATAACTGTTAAATATATTTCATTATTGTCTAGAGAGTGTCCAAAAATATTCATACCGGCTTTAATATTTTACCTGTTGGAGATGCGCAGTCAGTCTAAATTGTAAAATTATTCAAAATAAGGTAGGACATAAGATTATTTTGATGAAATAGGTCTGTCATTAATACTCAAAAAGCTACACTTGTTAAATTTTTTCGGTCCTTATTATTAATTATAACTATTTTCCCCATACTCTGGAAATTAAAACAGTAAAAAGTCCATTTTTCTACGATTAAAACTTACGCAGTTATGATATTTTAACTTTTGTGATATTTCGGAGTGTTCCAGCAACGAAAAACCTTCTTTTTTGTTCCGCAAAGCTTTGAAATTTTATAAAATCAAAGGGTCATAACTCGGTTATTTTTGTACGTAAAAAAATAGATATTTTTTACTACTTTACAAGTCAGAGCATATAAAAACGTTTCTAATTATAACTTATAGACCACAGGGTCCGTATAAAAATTTTAAAAGTATATATTTTTTCAAAATGAATAGCCGGATTTTAATCAGCATAATCTCTTAATCTTACTTAAGTTTAAAATTTTGTTCAAATATGTGCTGCCTACATATCGCCAAGCGATAAAGTGTAAAGCGCATTTCAATTTTTTTTTTTGGAGATAACCTGTATTCTTACGCATAATAATATTTGCATAAATATAAAAACAATTACACCTATACCAGAGTTGCCAAGTCTCCGGCTTTTTGCACACCAGTATTTTATTAGAGAAAATGTTCTTCTTTTAAATCGCAGAGTGCTCCGATTAAACAAGTCAACTTTTTCTGTACTAAAATACTGGTATCCAAAAAGCTGGAGACTTGGCAGCTCTGCTATACATACTCGCGTCAAAGTATCTTTATATCTGGCAAAAATTTAAAAATATTCGCCAGATTTGGTGCAAAAATTAAAATGAAATAAACCTGAATAAATTGGCTCTAGCTTTTTTATTTAGTAAAATTTCTATACAAATCTGATATTGACCAAAACTAGAAATCTATACTGTTATATAAAAAGAGAATGCCTGACTGACTCATGAATGCCCAGCTGAAATGACTAAAGTCAGCATCACGAAATTTGGATAGTAGATTGCTGTTATGACATAACCTAGGCAAGCAATAAGGAAGGATTTTTGACCCCCCCCCCCCCCGCGAAATGCGTTCAAGGGGGGGGGGCGAAAGTTTCAAGTCATTTATTTCGCCATATCTCAGCAGCAGATTGAGGTAGGAGGGTGAAATTCAGGAAAACAAATGTACTAAAAACTAGTCGGATGTGCCAGTCCCAAAACTTTCTTCTATCTCATACATGTTACTACAGGGTACCGTAATTTCGCGCGCATGCGCCGCACCCTAGTTAAGTTTTTTCAAACCGGAAATTTTATTGAAAATAAGAAGTCAAATAAGTGCTAAGCAGAAGTAAGTCACATTTTATTTAAAATAAATTCTGGTAGGAAATCGAATTGTCTGAGGTGCGGCGTATACGCGCGAAATTACGGTAGTCGAAAAGTCGCGCAACACTTGAAAAACATTTTGTTTACTAAAATAAAAACATGATTCAAACTACAAACATAAACTAAATTGATATAATAACAATACTGAGACACAAAACTGAGTGAAAATTAACATTATTAGGGGAAGGCCGGGCAGAGTAGCAAGGGTGGGCAAATTGGTCACCCAATATAATGATATCACCACAGCGCTGGCATTGCGCGGTTTGTAGTCAAACTATTTCGTTTGATGACAGTGATAACCAGACAATCGGTAAACAAGGTAGTTCCATGTTGCATAATTTTAGAGCTGGTTTTCCAGTTTTTGAAGTTTGTGATCTAAGGTAAGAGACTTATATTACATACAATTAACAATAACCTGTTGTACTTGCATTTATTTATTGAATGTGTAAGGAAAGAGCATTTTTAAGGTTCATATTGGTGGGTGAGTGGTCGCTGACTGTTCAGTAGCTTCCACTGTAGAACGAATTTTCTGTCGTGGCTTCCAAACGGGCAAAGTGGTCAGGGTCATGGTAGTGGCCGTTTGATTGTATTAAGTGATGAAGGTTGTATCAGATGCAATGTTTGTCACCTCTGGTTTCATGAGGCCTGTTCACTCCGCGAAGAAGATGACGTAGAGTTCATTTGCGGAAAATGCAGTGTTTCATTCTAATTTATAATTTTTTATTTGGGTTTGTCAAACTCTTATTGGATTTTCATATCATTTTCAATCTTTCATTGTGTTTCATACGATTTTTTATGACAATAAAAATTTTCTAATCATTTAATAGTGTTTTCAATCTTTTTACACCTGTAAGGCAAAGTGGCCATGGAGTGATCACTTTGCCCGTCTAGGTCAGGCAAAGTGGTCATTTTGACCGATTTTGAAAAAACCAAATTTTTACACCCACTTTACTATTTCGTGAAAATTATAAATACCCTTACACTTATCAGTAGTCACTCTAGTTCTATGCAAATTGTCAGTTATGTATATTCATTTTAAAGGGTTAAAAAATTAAAACATTAGGGTGACTACTTCGCCCGGTCTTCCCCTGCATAAGCTATTCAAAATGTGACCATTTTTCTAAGATAAAAAGACGTATGTATTTTTTCAAATTTGAGGCCGCTATTCTTATTATTGGAACACTATTTTTTTTTTAAATCTCATGTTCAATGTTTGTTTTCATGTCAAAGATGGAATGTGGATTGATCGCAAAAACAACGCATATTCAATGCTTTCGCAAATGTTAATATTGCGAAGTTTCATTTACGTGGAATTTTGTTTTAAACTGCTATTTGCAGTGTAATATGCAATCGCACCCGAGGGCATCCGTAAATCTTCCCATTTGTGTAGACACCGTAATTAGAACTAGTTCAAGTTCATTGAGTATGATAAAAGAAAGAATAAGCGTGTGAAAAGAAAGAATAAGTGTGAAAAGTCATGAAATAATTTGAGAAATAGGCAGAAAAAATATTCAAGCTATCAAGAAAAAGTTCGTTAAATAAATAATGTGAGGAGACTATTTGAAGATTATTTCACAAGGAAATTCGTATAGTATTCTTGGTTCGAAGGAAAGGTTCGTAAAATAGTGATTTGCAAAATAGAGGTTCGTTAAATAGAGGTCCGATTTTATATATTGACTGAAACTATCGTAAATAGTTCAAAATTCTAGTATAGAACGTTTTACTTTCACAATCGTAAAAATATGGCCCATACCAGAAAAAATAAATTGAAAAATTAGAAAAGATTAAGATTAAAGTTATGTATTTATCTCCAAAAGCTAATCTCATGATTTCTCGCAAAGCTGTTCATTATTATGACAGTTAAAAAAAAACATGAAAGATTTCCGCCTTCCTCGTTTGAGACGTGATCAATAATGCGGGAAGGTATTCTAATCCAAAGATGGGTACACGTGTATGGGTTTTGTTCTAATCTAAAGATACCGACAGGACAGGGTTGCCAGTTTGGCCTTTTTTTTATTCAGAAATTTCGAATTAGTACCGGAAATTTTGAAAGAATAATTTTTACTTAAAGCAATCACGAAATGTCTGTCATTAAACTAACAAAAGAACATTATAGAAAAATTCTGGTATGAATGCGAAATTTCGGAATTAAATAAAATACCAACCTGGCAACCCTGCAAAGAAGTGATTGCGCATATATTTATAAATCGTCATGCCCTTTATGATGAAAATTCTTCCCTCACTAAATAGGCTTACAAAATAATCAAATGATGAGTATGGCATGTCATTTTACAATTATTTCGAATAATAATTATTTATTTTTAATTATGTAAACCGATCATATTTTAATATTTCTCTTTATTTTATAAGTCTTTGACTTGATCTGTTGAGTCGTACGGAAAGATGTTCGTTTGAAACAGAATGCGTCCCTCTGGCGTTGAAATGTGGAACTAAAAGTTTTTCCGGAGCAACACTCCTGGGCTTTTATCACAATTTTTTAATAGAATTTTTCGCCTTGTATAAATGCAGAAATGTATTACAAATCCTGCAATTAAACAAGGCGTCTGCAATTTCTTCTATTTAAATATTAAATAAAAAAATTGTATTAAAAAATGGTGGTAAAAGCGTACGAACCCTGTTCGAATACCTCTGCTTGTATAAGATTGTTTACAGAAATAGTTATTTTTTTTTTCAAACTTAGTTCAATAACGTAAAATATATTTTATTTCAGATGGAATAGTTATGGAATTTGTATTTTTTATTCATTAATATCAAGGAAAATTTACCATACACAGTATTTTATTTATTAATGATTTTGTATTTCACACTAGAACCGCGATCACGGGTCATTTTGACCCGTACCAAATGAATAATTGTCGATTCGAACCAGAAATGTTTTCCTAAAATAAGTTAAATATATGATGCTTAAAAGTTAAGTTAAATAAATAAATTAAATAGTTTCAAATAAACATTCTGGTGTAAAACATTTTTATACAATTTTAGTAAAATTTCTCGTGGATCTAGTGTTTAAAAAACAAACAAACAAAAAAAAAAGCTTTGGCATGCAATTATCGATTAAATAAATTGAAATTATCTACAATTTTTGATGTATTTTGTATTATAATTGATCGATAATATACGTATATACACTAAGAAAAGTAGTCGATTAATTTCGTGCAGTTATTTCTTAGATAAATTGAAATTATCTACAATATTTGATATATTTTGTATTACAATTGATTGATAATGTATATACACTAAGTAAAGTAAGCGATTATTTTCCGTAAAAATTAAAAAATAAAATAAAAAAACGAAAGAAGAAATAAAATTTCATAAAAATTGTATTGCCATTTATTGGTATTTTAATGCAGTTTAATGGTTATATATGAGAAAACTAGTAAAATTTCTCTTCAAAAATTTCTTTATTTGTAAAATATTTAGGGAAAAATTTTTGTAAAAACTATTTTTGAAAAAACTGTTTTTTTTTTTTTTTTTTTTTTTTTTTTTTAAACTTGAAAACAGAATTCTCTTGGAATTGTCATTTTTTCTGTATCCGCGTAAAGAAAGTTTATATATCTTAATTATATAAAGGTAAATTTACCATTCTCAATACATATTTTTTCATTTTTGATTTTATATTTAATTTGTTTTAATTAAAAGCTTTGGCACATAATTATTTCTTAAATAAAGTGCAATTATATACAATTTTTGATATATTTTTAATTACAGTTCATCGATAAGATGAAAAGTAAGATACCATAAAAAGTGAGTAATTATTTTCCATAAAAAAGAGAGGGGGGGGGGGAGGGAGAAAAAGCAGGGCTCCCACTCGATCCGTTTTTTGAACACCACTTTTTTATAAAGAAAAATCATCCATATATATAAAATGCAAATTCGTATTTCACTCCGACTGTTTATAATTTTAAAACTGCTGGACGGACTTTGGTGGGATTTACACAGTTAGTTACGCAATTTTGTGGAGATTGTTGGCAATTATCTGTAGAAAAGTTTTCCCCTGCGTTTCTTTTACTGAAGCAAAAGCTTGACAACGAATCCGATTACAGAAATCATGTCATCATCATCTACTATATTTATAAAACGCAAATTCGTATTTCAATCAGATCGATTAAAACTCAGGTTCTACCGAACAGATTTGTATAGGATTTCACTATTAGTTAGGTCAGTGTTGAATTCAGGCACTTTTCTCCAGGAGGGATTTCTGTAGCTCCGGGTGGGGGGGGACATAATAGAGTTCCGGTGGGGAAATTCCACTTTTTGCCCATTGAAAGCATAAAATCTCAAATCTTCCGGGGGGGGGGGGGCCTTTCCATGCTCCGGGGGGAATGTCCTCCCAGGGCCACCCCCTGAATTCAACACTGAGTTAGGTAATTTGTTTTAGAAAGGTTTAAAAAGAAAGCACATTGTTCTACATTGCTTATTTATAGAGCTACGGGGGAAGTTTTAGATAAAATTAGGTGAACCCGATTATGAAAGATTACCTTTTTTAAAGTTCTACTGAACGGATTTTGATAGAAGTTTCACAGTTAGTTAGATAATATTTCAGGGATTGATTTTCTACATTGTTTAGTTATGGAGCTATGGGAGAAAGTTGTCAGTGGTGTAGTCGTAAAAAAACTGTGCATATACGCTATAGACAGAGGGTGTATACTAGAGAGTATATGTTACAGCTACGGAGGGTGTGCAGAGTTTCTTTTTGAAAATTCCAGAAGGTCAAGAAGAAAATTCCAGTTCTATCATCAGGACAAGATGATTATGAAAGATACATTCACCTATCTACTGTATATATATAATGCAAAGGGGAATTTCGATCCGGCCACTTATAACTGGAATTTTGTTGAATGAATTTTGATGGGACTTGCACTGTTAGTTAGCTAAATTTTGAAGCAAGGTTTTAGTGCATAACATATCATTCTACGTTGCTTAGTTATAGAATTAGGGGGAATCTCTATAATCAATTGAACCCGATTATGAAGCATTATCCTTTTTAAAAGATTCTTCTAAATGGATTTCGATGCAACTTGCATTGTTAATTTTTCAGAGATAGTTTTGGTGTAGTGCATTATCTATATATATATAAATGAAAGTCCTGACTGGGTAGATGATCAACGCGCAGCCTAAACTACTGAACCTACAAACACGAAACTTGGAGGAAAAATACTTCTTAGTATGTAGATGTGCATTAAGACGGGATTTTCAAAAACTCCACCCCTAAAGGGGGGGGGGTAAAAAATGAACAAACTTTAAAAAAAATCCTTAAAAATCGAGTATTATAGTTAAGTGAAAAATTATAACATATTTTAATGTATTTTTGTATGCTGAATCGAATGGTACAAAGTACATTTTTCTAAGTCCCATAGTTCGTGAGATATTGCATATTTTACAAATTTGGCGACGTTCTTGGCGCCAAAACCTCAAAATTCTAATATTACAAATGATAATTTCTAAACATACGCGCGCGTTATTATAGCAATGGAAGAAATTCAAGTCGATAAAACACGACGGACTTCTTTTCATTGTTATAAGATAATGTGGCGAAATCTGTTCCCGCAAACTGTTATCTATATATATAAATGAAAATCCTGACTGGGTAGATGATCAACGCGGAGCCCAAACTACTGAACCTACAAACACGAAACTTGGGGGAAAAATACTTCTTAGTATGTAGAGGCGCACAAAGACGGGATTTTCAAAAACTCCACCCCTAAGGGAGGTAAATAATGCACAAACTTTAAAAAAAATTCTTTAAAAATCGAGTATTATAGTTAAGTGACAATTATAATATATTTTAATGTACTTTTGTATGCTGAATAGAATGGTGTAAAGTACATTCTTCTAAGTCTTATTGTTAATGAGATAATGCATATTTTTGTAACGATTATCGTTATTAATAGTTCTACGTTGTCTAATTATAGAACTAGGGTTGAAATTTCTATAATCAGTTGAAGCCGTGAAACATTAGCCTTTATAAAAAATACTGCAGAATGGATTTCGATTGAACTTGCATTAACAATTTTCCAGGGGTAATTTTAGTATATTGCATATTGCAACATAGTTCTTTAGCAAATCATACTGTAAATGATTAAATAAAGAAGTTGGTCTTTAATAGCCAAATTTTGTTCAAAAAATAGAAAATATAACAGAGCAATGACGTCTATTTCGTTTTACAGCATTGCGAAGGACAATCAAAGTAAAGGTGCATATTGCTTTAAAACACAAGATGACCAAATTCACGGGTATATTTCGTTTGGAGAAACCGACCAGCGTAGCGGGCAAAGCCTGCTAGTAATATCTAAATGTCAGAAATAAAATAGGCAATCACTATAACGTCCCCCCTTACAGACCGAAGGTCGACACCTCCGCAGGTCGTCATGCGGACGCAGCCCCCCCTTCCTACGTTGCCAAAAGCACTGGGGAACCAGCGTACACCATCGAAGACAGCGGGCCCCCTGACTCGAGATTTGTATAGAAAGATTTTCGTTTAAAAAATCTAATTCATGAAAATTAAGGTTAAAAATATAATATCATGAAAAATCGACTTAAAATATAATATGCAAATTAGAGGTTCTTTTACAAAAATAAACCGTAGCTTGCGTGTCACTCGCCGGTTCATATAATTTCATTGCCGGTTACCTCTCCATCGGAGATAGCGGGTTATTATTTTTTCATTATTTTTTCTGTTCTTTTGTCGTGTTCAGAATATCTCAATTGGTAGATCAATGGCATATTAAGCCAGAGGTCTGAAACTCAATTACTGACCTGGATATTTTCTATTTAGTTGGAATTAAAATTATTATCTCGTAAAATGCATTCTGTTAAATTATATTACATTACTCATTTAATAAAATTGAATCGCCTTCTATGAATTATGAAGGACTGTATCGATACAGTTTCATTTTCTGCGATAATTTAAGCGAGTCACGTGGGATTTTTGCATATAAATATCTCAGTGCTATCTGAATCTGTAAATTCAGTACATTTTTATCACATACTAGCATGCTACGCCCGCTGCGCTGGGCCATTTTTCTAAATGTACCTTAAATCAAACGAAATGGGTTTGTATTTTAAAGAATGTGGATCTTCACCTACAAATGCTACCTTAGTAAATATTTTTAAATGAACCTTGAATCAAACGAATTATATCAATGTATTTGAGCATGTGTTTTAAAGCGATAGGGACGTTCACCTGGATTTTTCTTCAACATTGCTGTAAACGATGTGAACGACATTGCGTTATATTATATTATACATTGGACAAAATTTGGGCTAAAAGAAGAAACTCATTTAGTTGATCATTTATAGTAGAGTTTGGTAGTGAAATGAGGCCATTATGAGATTATGACAACAGGAACTAACATGTTCTCTAGTCAATATACTACTAAAAGAGAAAGCATTACAATGATTGCATAGATTGACCATTGAACTTAAATAATGTTCGGGTGATTCATTTTCGTCTGTAAGTTCTTGAAATCCGTCCCTCTTTCTTGTCTCCATGTAAGATTCTGGTAACGTAAGTACAATCTCACTCTATGTTACGTTATATTTCGCAATATACGTCCTCTTCTGGCAAGTCTACTACGGTTTTTCATCTTTCGATTCCAGCAGAGTAAATACAGTGAAAATTGTAATAAATTGTTTCCACATAAAGAACAGTGTTTAACTTTCATATTTAAAAAATGGTGAAATATAAAAAAGTGAATTTTTAAAGCTGAATATGAATAAAATTAAAATGACGCCATTTTCACTGTCTTTCCATTTTTTTTAGACCAGTTGCATTCGTGTAACCGTTAATCTGAAAAAAAAACACCAATGATTAACTCTGGTCGAAGAATAAACCTCTAGTTTGTATCTAATAAAATCTTCCTAATCTTCCATAATCTTGCCGATATCCAAGTTTGACGTCAAACATTTGAAGTGCTTGAAACGATATGGTTACTAATGTACCAGAGTTAGTTACAAAACGAAGTTAGTTACGCGCCAAGCTATGTTCCATTAAATAATGTAAAATTACTGTTAATTCAATTATAGATGTTTCATTAAGAAAATTCCATACCTTAAATAAAACTGACAATGATAAAGTTAGTTGTGCAAAATGTTTAGTAATATTATTTTTGGTGAATACTTAAACCGAAGATTTTTTTGCATTTCTTTAAAGAGCATAATATCACGCAGAAATAAATTCATTTCTCACTATGTTTAGTTGCTAGGGCTGTCTGTAGGTAGAAAAAGCTTTATAATGATCGAAAAATTATCTAATCAGAATTTCAGGTACTCGTTTTTTCTTATCCAGCCTGAAAAGATAAATCGACAAATATTATTTATTCCATTCGCCACCATTGACATTGCAAAGTTTTTCCGTACATTGAAAGCGCCAAAACAGTGGATGATATGATCTGCTCTCAAAGCTGGCATACGGGAAGTGCTGGATTCAAACCCATGTCGCGCTCGTTGACCTAACCGTTCGGAGTTTTACGTGATTTTCTTCGAACCTTGCCGTAAATACGGGTTAGGATCCCTTACAATGACCCACACGGAGGGCACTTTCCCCAGGGTCTATACCCCTCGTGTAGATAATCGGCCGTCATAAAATCAACCAACCGTACATTGGAAGCATTGCTTTTTTTTGGTAAAATTTTGCTTCATAATGAAAAAACCCATAAATTTAGCAATCGCTAATTTCAAAAGTCGTCTAATCTTCTGTAATCTGAATCGTCGTCCAGAGTAACCTTCAAACATAAACGAAACATCCAACAATATAGTAAAAATGCCAACTGGCAGGTGACCGGAATACAGACAATTAGTCTAATGTCTTTAAAAACTTTCCTGAAAGAAGGGAAGAAAGATATGCAGAAAAAACTAAAAAGAAATGACGAATCAAAAAGAGCATCGAAAATTTATTTCAGCAAACAACTTTTATTGCAAAATGTAGCCTTTTGTGATAGTAATAACGCATAAATGCAAACATGTCCTTAAGAATATTCTTTGGTTCCTAACTTTTGAAACAGTGAATAGTTCTATAAGTGAAATTGGCGATATACATTAAAAAAATAATAAAATAAAAATGAAAGAATAGAGAATATTCGCTGGTCGGAGTTCGAGGCTATAAAAATAATATGTTTGGTGAAAACAAACCGGCATGTTTCCGTAACCGTAGTAAATTTTTAAATGTCTAAAATTTAATTATTTTACAATATGTGTTCGAGTGGCAGACATTCACTAAAATTTAAATATTTGATCCCATATTCATAACAATAACTGCTATTTATATAATTTGCATTTAAATATAAAAATGTACTCCAAAAAGGATCTTGTATACACGAAAAAACGCTATTATTGCTAATACAGCTCAAGCTGATGTCACGCTTATGCATTTTTGGCTTAAAATCACATTGCTTGGCGACAAAAGTAAAATCAAAACCGTAAATAAACAAATAACATGTAAATCATAAATGCAGTAATTTTTACAATTACATCTGCTAGATCCTTCTGTAAGCCACATGATGGGGAGTTATATAAAAAAAATAACAGAAAGAAAACTAGTCGTTGGGGGCCACCGTAATACTTACCCATCATAGATATGAATAATGTAAAATATTAAAATAAAAATGTGTAAACTACTTCTAAAATGCATTGCAATTCAAATAAAATCGTGGCTTGATGACGTCACAAACTTTAAAGGCTCGATTACTGAATTGCTTGAACGAGGTTTTTCCTTATAACTCCAAAAATAATAATCCTATTAACTAGCGGTTTATTGCATCTGATTAAGCGTCAAGTTTTCAATTAAAATATATCTTTGAAGCGAAATTTGGATGAAATACAGGGTCATGAAAAATCGAAGAGTGTGGTAAATAGGATTCCAAATATCTCGGCAACTAATTATCCGATCGACTTCATGCTTTATTCAAAATTTATGTTTTTTTATTGTCTTTTATATTCAATTCTTAAAATAAACAATTTCGAAAATTTTTATATACCTTTCATCAGAACGAATATTTCGAGATTCCGAAAAAAATTGTTCCGGTTAATCGAGGTTATTGAAATGAAATAGGCTTCTTCCCATTATTACATACTAAGTACATACCAAATTGCAAGTCTCTATCTCAATTTTTTCGGGAGATAGAGCGTTTACAGACACACACACAGACACACAGACGGACGGCAAAATTTTTTTTCTAAAAATATGTTTTTCGGAATCTCCAGTGTCTGAAACGTGTAAATCCGTCCAAAAAAAATTTCGATTTTCAAAACGATTACAAGACTTACCCTATACTACGTATGATGGGTAAGTAAAAAGGAAAAACAAATACTCATATTTTATTAAATCAAATTATCAGATGCATCTCTGTAAACCTGACGCAAATGATAAATCGCCAAATATTGATTTATCTGAATTGCAATCTCATGCATTGCAAATATTTTTAAGCATTACAAACTATTACAAATTATATTTTTAAGCATTAAATTAAATATTATGCCTCATTAAAACAGTTTTTTTTCTTTCTTTTTCCTTTTCTTTTGCAGGGAGGGGGGGGGGTATTTTAAATAAAATTAATAACAGAATTTTTCTTTTATTTTTCTATGTGTTTGCATTATTTTCTGATATAGCCGTTTCAATTCTTTCGCCAACGATAATGGTCGCCAAAAAAATGACCTATGGTAACCTTATCGTCCAAAATAACAGAACTTTCCATCATAATTCTATAAGTAATACACGTAGAACTATGTGTTATATACTAAAACCTTCCCTGAAAAATTATCTATCCAACAGTGTAAGTTCCATCAAATTCCATTCAGCAGAACTCGAGTTATAAAGGAACGGAATGAAATTTCCGTTTGTGTTTTATATATATAGTAAATGTTACCGAACAATAATTTCAGACTATGATGTCGCATCATATATTATTTAATTTCAGTAATTGTTCCCCTGTTATTTAATTCCCTTTTCTAAATTTTTTCCCCTTTTCCGCTATTTTAAGGATCACTGTTCTACAAAAATACATTTTTTTTTCATTTCCCCCCCCCCCCCTTTTGTTAAATTCAGTGTAACAAATTTAGTTAAGTTTATTCTAATATTATTTTTTCATAATCAGTTATATTAAAGATTTCCACACTGTGCTTAAAGCAAATGAAAATCGCCACATGTACTCTCTCCAATGGTTAACTTAGGATGCACATGTTCCATCTGCTTATTTTGTCACACAAATCTGTTGCTAACTGCTTTCTCCATAAACACCCTTTTAATTACAATGCTTCCTAAACGCAACTGATAAGTTCTTGCCGAAAAATAGCCAACGTACATATCAAGGCCATAACAAATTCATAGATCGCGAGTTCAGGAATGCAAAAATTCTCCCGAGCTCCACATATGCGGTTTATGTTCCCACACAGGTTTGCTTCGACTGTAAAAATTCGTTAGAATGATTTATGCCAAAAACGGCTCTGCTCTTTAAATTTTTATTTGTTTTATGCTCTGTTTGGAGAAAGTATCGCCATCATATTGTAACCTTTGTTGATGTAAAATCATTCAAGTTTATGTCATGATAAGAGAAACAAGGCATTCTATCTCTGGCCATTAGCCGATCAACATGTGATTTTCTCGAGAAATGTGTTACGATTCTGGGTGCCGCTGCCGCTGGCAGTCGTAGCCGTGGAACCCTTTTACTGTACTTGTGAAACGATCATCAGATCCTGGGAATAATTAAATATATTTCCGTCCATTTCATGTCTGCCTTTTCCTCCAAACGTGCATGTTCTTACATCTTTTGAATTTATAGATTTCTGGAGAATAATAATGACTTTGGGCATCGAACTACTTAATAAATTTACTTTTCCCCGATTATTTTATTGCCTCTATATTACCAAATTACAGGACACATTATTTTGATTGAATTTCACCATTACTTTTTTAAAAGAAGAAGAAGAAGTAGTGGAATGTAATTTTCAGCATTCAATTATGAAAAACTTGATTTATGAAATTGAAAGTCAATTACAAAAAACTTGAATTATGAAATTGAAATTCAATTACGAAATACTTGAATTTACGAGACACTTCATGTCACTGTCAGCGAAATGAATTTCAAATAAAATCGTTCATTTGGTAAATAGAAAAGATGTACATTAAAATACTTCGTGTGAATTTGAGAAAGCAACCGGAAAAGTTAAAAATGAGAAAAAAAAAACATCGATTCTAAAGAAAAACGTTTTACTTATCATTAAATAAACAGATAATTTTGAAAACTTGCGAGAAACAGGGAATTGTGGTCAAAAGGTTTGAAATGTGAAGGAATTCTTGAAATAGAAGACAACGCGGCGACAAAAATATTTATTAAAAAACTGTTTAATTTTTTAAACAAAGTATTTGTTTTACTAAAATAAAAATATGCGGATATAAGACAGTATGATACTAAATAAAAACCGTAGGAAGATCATTATTTATACAAATAATGAGCCATAGTGACAAAAATATTTATTAAAAAAGTGTTTAATTTTTGTTAAAAAGTACTTCTTTTAAAATAGAAAAATATATATATATGGACATAAAACCAGATAAATAAAAATCATAGGAAGTTCATTATTTACAATTGAATTCTTAAATATTTTATTGTTTGATATTTCAATTATAATATGGATTCAATTTTCCTACGGATTCTTTACTTGAAATAATTTTACTCGTATACATTTAAAAACATTGAATTAAATGTTGCGTATATTTTTAAAAGATTAACATTTTTATTGTAATTTCTTGTAAACACTTTTAAAGTGTTTTATCGCAAACCAACTTCACTATGAATTATACATGGATACCGGCTTTATTTTTCAATAGTTTGAGGCGTGTAAATATTACAAATATTGCTTTAAATTATAAACATCTTCATCAGAAAAATCTGTAATGCAAAACAGTTTATTCTTAAAGACTTTATCTTATGGAAAAACTGTTTTCTTACAAGCGACAATAAAACAAATATACTTATTATAAATACATATATTTATATATATATAATATATATTAATTATAATATATTTATTATATAAATATTACTAGCTGATCCGCCCGGCGTTGCCCGGTCTCGTCAAAAAATAATACGAAACGCGAAATCACTCTAGAAATCGCTGCACGAAACCGTTCCCCTGGTAACTCTTTGTCTTTCGGAAATTAAATAGAGATATGGACCTCGAAGCGGAAGTAAATTTAATACCACCCCCTCACTTGTCTGGATCATTTGATTCAAAACAGATCAATTTTTGGTCAAAATTTTAAAAAAAGGTTACCGTCGGATTTTCACAAAATTTGCATTTTCGGAATCAGAAAAATTAACTACGTTCAAACTGTGAGTCTCGATTCAATACCTCCAATACTTTTCTTAGTTCTTAAGGATGAGTGAAAATGAAACTATTTCGTTGTTTGGGATTATAATATCGGTAACTTTCTTTTGCGGCTTCAATAAAAATAGCCATTTTCGGCGCAGGAAAATCTTTTAGTTCCCGCGGGGGGGTCCCCCCAGGGGATGCATTCTGTTCTAAAAAAAATTTCCGACACGTGTCACCGTTGCTTGCGATACCATGTATAGCAGACATGCTACTCACGCGCAGCAAAATCTTTTAGTTCCAGATTCCACTACCAGGGGGACATGTTCTAAATAAACCTCTTTCCGAACGAAACTCCAGCACTTGTTCTCACTGCTTGCGGCACCCAGTGGCGCCAACTTATATTTGCCTGTGGGGACCGAGCCCACCCAATAATTTTGAAACCCAGCGAACCCAATTTCCAATGTTTTACTTCGTTATTTATTTCATTATTTATTTTTTTCCCTGTAAATTTTTTTATTTTACCATTTACCAGTGAGTATAAGTCAATGAGCATCTGTTTTAATACCCGACTGACATCCACAAATTACTTAAAGGTTATGCTCGATGTTTAGCGTTGTGCCTTGTCCATTTGTAGTCATATTCATAGTATGCTGATATTATAGTAAATATCAGTGTCTCTATAAGCAAGAACTCATGAGAATATAATTTAATAAAATTACAATTTTATTAAAATAATATAATTTGACTTACATTTATCATCTTTTCCTATCTGTCGACTATTCAAAGAAAAAAAAATGACCATACCATTTTACCAAAATATTTTTGAGCTCACACAATGTTTTTAAAACGTTGGCGCCACTGGCGGCACCGTGTAGAAAGCTTGCTGTGCATGCGCGAAAAATCTGTCAGTTCCACTTTCCACGCCAGGGGTTACTAAATCTATGTAAATCCATATCTTAATTAATTATCTATATCTTAATTAGTTCCTGTTAAGTTTAATGAACCGATTCCCGTTGAAGTCGGCCTCATAGAACCCGTGAAAATAAATCACCCCCCTGGATATTAATATTCATAAATTGTGGTAACCAAGGGCTGAAAAAATGATGCCGAAGTTTATTTAGTACCTCGTAAGAATGACATAAAAGATTTCATTTGAATCGGACCAAGATTAAATGCAAAATCTTTTAGTTACATTTTCCACCACCAGAGGTTACACTCTATTCTAAACAAACCTCTTTCCGAACGGAACTTCGGTACGTGTCCCCACTGCTTATGGCAACGTATAGAAGGTGTGCTGTGCGCGCGCTGAAAATCTTTTAGTTTCCTTTTCCACCACCAAGGGGCACCAAATCTATGTCTTACTTAGTTATCTATATCTTAACTAGTTCATGTTAAGTTGAATGAGGGAATTCTCGTTGAAATCGGGCCCTTTGTTTGAATTGGACCAATTTTAAGTTGAAAATCTTTTAGTCACACTTCCCACTGCTAGGGGGTGCACTCTTTTCTAAATAAAACTCTTTCCGATCGAAACTCCGGCATGTCTGCCTACTACCTACGACACCGTATAGCAGGCATGCTGCGCACGCACTGCAAAATCTTTTAGTTGCATTTCTACCACCAGGTGGCGGCAAATCGGTAGCATAATTAGTTACCTATATCTTAATTAGTTCGTGTTAAGTTGAATGAACTAATCTTTGTTGAAATTGGGCCCGTAGAACCAGAGAAAATACCCCTCCTTGGTGATTAATGTTATGAAATAGTGGTAACCAAGGGCTGAAAAAAGGATACCGAAGTTTATCTAGTACTTGGGGATAGAGTTGAAAAAAAAACAGTTTATTCCCAGCTTTATTTCCAATAGACCCGGTCTATTCCAGGTTTATTCCCAAAATATCTGGTTTATTCCCAAAAAACCGAGTTTATTTTTTAAAGAAAACAGGTATATTACCAGGTTTAAACCGGGTTTTTTCAAGTCTTTGCAACTCTACTGGGGGACCTGAGAAAAGGTTTTGTTTGAATCTTTCTAATAATAAATATGTTCTGATTTTAGAGGCAGGGGGAAGGGGACGTTTCGGTCAGAGCTTTGACGCGTTATTTAAATTAGAACGGACACTCACCTCCACTGCCACAGAATTAAACTAACGACGTTAATTAGGAATTATCATTAAATTTTGAAACCAAAACAAAATTACTTTTTTTTTGGATATACAAAAACAGTAAGTTATCGTTGTTAATTTCTGAAATCAAATGCATAAATGACGTCACGTACATGAAAAAGAAAAAACTCTAAAAATCGCATAAAACAAATCACGAAAAGTTCACAACTCGCTGTTCGAATTGCAATTAGCTAACGACATTTTCATCTGCTAATCACAATTACCCGGTTTACATCACAAATGCCTACAATCTTATCAGCTACCAATCCCAACTGCCCTCCAACGGTGTTTGACTGTTAATGGGCGATTTGTGACGTCATTTGAAACAAAAACGTTGCAAAACATGAAAAAACATAAAAAATGAAATTAAAAAAAATCTAACAAGAAATTGGTATGATAAATTATCCGCCCTTGCTTTTTAAAATCATGATTTTTTATTTGTAAAGAATTATCAACTTTCTCCAAGCTAAAAAGAGAAAAAAAATGACGATTCTGAGAGTAGCTGAAATGGAAGCAACCACAGAACCAATCAAGTATTCTAAACAAAATGTCGCAGTGTCGAAGAAAAAAGTCGCCAAAAATTCAAAAATTGCTGTACGAATTTCGCATAAACTTTATTGAAAGGAGGACAAAATTTACTATATTGGGCTAAACGATTCGCACCGGATACCGCTTACTAATGGGGAAAAATCGCAGCAAAACGTGAAAAAATACTAAAATTCGCATAAAAAATTTAATTAACATAAATCTATTCAAAAAGTCGAACATCGCGCTTCGAGGTGCAAAACTATATGCATAGAGGTACCGCCTCACAAAATTTTGTAGATTTGCGTGCAGCGGTCTCTTCAGAACAAAAGCGAGAAACACAAACTTTCTTCTTTATTATAGTTTGAGATAATAGCTACTATAAAAAATATATATTAAAACTTGCGAAAATACATTTTCAGTTAATGAAAAACTCAATTTCAAAAGACAGATCAGTTTTAATACTTTATTCTCCAACGGTACTTTAAACTAGCAGGTGAATAATACTGTTGTGTTACAAAAAAAATTGATTAATCCATTTTCAATTTTATGCATCAAGATCAACATTATTCATCATCATTGGTAGATAGCATCAGTAGTATTCGGAAGAAAAACATATTTTTGAAGAATATTTTCCCACCTGTGTATCTTCTTTTAGCTTTCATGATACTGTCTGATGTAAAATAACAAGTTTATGTTGTAAAATATCTCGGTAAATGCATTGTTCATTCTTAACTTTTAAAAGTCTGAAACGCAATATTATTTGCCAAAGTGAAAATATATATATATATATTAGTCACTTTAATTTATTTTTAAAGTGTTTTATAAAGTGGTACTTTCAAGTACCGTCCGGATATGGAATTAATTGCGGTAATGTACTTACTTTTTGATTAGGAACAGTAGAATAACATAGGCCTGCTAATGATTTTTTCCCGTAAAATAAAGATAGTTTCTTATGGAGTTTATTATGTATGCTTATGTCAGGGTCAATACTCAAAAGATTCTATCACGTACAGTTTTTACACAATTTAAGAATTTCTGTCTCATTGATAAATTATAAATTTATCCATAAAAACATCGAAATTTCGAAATACTAAGTTATAATTTTTGTCACCAGACACTAATAAAAATGACAGCAGACTAATACTGGTTGCTACATAGAAAACAGCTGCAAGCACCGTATATGGTGCTATGAATAATGAAGAAGATACATATAGTGTAGTGTCTAACAGTTACCAGCGAAATAACTGAGGATATAGTGACAAGATAGCAGCTGTTGTTTGTTTGCATCGGATCGACAGGATCTGATTACCTCCGGAGCAAACTTCCACCAGTAAATTTTGAAAGATATTTTTGCCCTATTTAAACGCTTTACTCATACAAAAATTTCTGTCAGAAGTAAGTCAAACATTTCTATTCATTTTACTGGTGTCAATTTTCCCGGCGGTTTTATAATCTCTTTTATTGACATTGACAGGAGGATTGCTTATGTAGTCACAATATGAAGGTACCGCAGGGATTGACGCGATTATATAAACCATCATTGTTAAAGCGATTGAGAGCAATGTTGATGGATGATTGGCTGAACACCGCCCCTTGAATACTAGGCCTGCGCGATGACAAAAAGAGCGGCTGTCGCAGGCGGATTTTTTTTCAGCGTTTGTACGGTCACTAGAACTTCTACACCAATAATTTCTAAAAGTTTTCCTCGCCTTGTTTTTCTGAGATCAAATAAGTCAAAAAAAACTTTTAGCTATTATTGGTATTAAAGTTCTAGGGATCGTACAAATGCTGAAAAAAAAATCCGCCTGCGACAGCCGCCATTTTTGTCAGCGCGCGGGCTTAGTATTCTGGGGGCGGTGGGCTGAAACATGATCACGTATGGAATGGGGGATAATTTGTAAAGGTACATCGTCAGGAAACGTCGTTTATATATTTTCTCATATGTTACAATTGAGCTTTTAAAATTTAGTACATTTTTATAACATCGAATATTTAAAATAAATATTCACCACATTATTTTAATGAAAGTTTTTTTTATGAGGTGGACGGATATGCTTTTTATTATTCGGGGATATTAAAAGGCAATTTTTTGTTTGTTTATTTATTTTATTCACAATTAACAATTTTTGCATTTTTATGGTACTTTGAACTAGTGTTACCACTTATATTTAAATACAGAGAAGGGGGAGGAAGGAAGTTGTTTTGTGTCTTATGAGGAACTAATTTCGCATGTAGAAAATATGTAATAATCTATATTCCTTCTATTTGAACAAAACAATATTGTTGATAGGCATAACTAACAGTTTTTCAAACATAGGAAATATTCTTTCTTATGTATTCGTATGCATGAATTCTTTAAAACTGTAACTAAAAATGTATATTTATTTATCATTAAATATTAATTTGAATCATGAAGATTTTTTATTTTGTATTTAATTAAGAAAACTGTACATATATTGAAACAAAATTTTATTTCATACTAATATTTATATTTTATTAAATATTATTTCAATTTTGTGTATCAGTGATTAGATTAACTAATGTGTAAATTAATATTAAATAATTAGGAGTTTATATTAACTTGAAAAGTGTTTTACTATTTTATTTTCTCTCTGTCCAATTTTTAGTAGGATATGTGTGTGTGTTTGTGGGGGAGGGGGGCGATTAACTTTTACTGGATACAGCTGTATGGAGTTAATCAAATACATTATTACTGCTTCAATTTTGATAAGAAAGTTCTAATGTAATATATTTTTAGAATTCATATTTATACTTTATGTGGACTTTTTGGTAATAGATGGCACTATCCATGAAGAAAAGGGTTTAATAATTGAATATTGGCTAGTAGGTCATGTAATATGAACCTTGAATTACTTCAAAAACTGATTTTAATTATAAATTGCGCCTTGTAATTTTTTTAATGCAAAGCATTTTTTTGATAATTTGTACAGCTAACCGAATTATGTAATTACCGAATAATATTTATTACATTTAATTTTTTCTGTGAATACATGTAAAAAATTTTGCAATGTTTTATTTGTTGTGAAACAAATACATAAATAGATTTACGTGAAAAAATTTGTTTCTTATGCTCTTATGATTTAAACGGATGGTGTAAAAAACCTTTGAATAAACACCCTTGGCCCATCCCCCTTAAAAGTATAAAACTGCATTATCTATATACCAGTTTAAAAGTATGTCAGTCTTATGAAACAATTCATAAAGTTAATAACAGCTTCGTAAATTCATCTTTAATTTTACTTCAACTATAATTATGACAATACAATAGACATTTATTAAATTTTTGTGTCTCACTATGTTGATTTATGGTTAATCCTTTAATTCCAGCTAATTACAGTAATTTCTAGAAATAAAATTCAAAATAAGAGCTGTTTCTACAGAAAAAAAAGTAATTATGTAAATTTTGTTTTAAATTTATTACTATGCAAAAAACTATTCATATTATTTTTAACCTTTATATAAGATCTGTTATATGTCACTGAATTATTCTAAATGAATAGTTTTTCCCCCTTTAAGAAATTACAGAAGCTGCTACAAATTAAAATTATTTATCATTTATCATTTCTGTTATAATATTAGTTTTCTTTCTCTTAAAAAAAAAAGATAATACAAAAGGTGACGTATTTGATTACTAGTTCAACCTGTTTCATATTATGGATTATTTTTTTAAATGGATTAAGTTAATAATATTTCTTTGATACGTTTAATATGTCACAAGCATATTTAAAAAAATAATAATAAAATATAAATAAAATAAAAATAAAAAGCGAATGTACAAACCTGACGATTTTATGAATCTTCAACGAAATGAAAAATATCCATTAAGCCCCTCCTACAATGTCTTGGGCAATCGACCAATCAACATTCGACATCGTATTCATTCTCTCTATCACTAATGGTTTGTAAAAACGCGGGACTGACTACTTCCGTAGCAAACTTCCTTCAGTGAAATCGAATAGATACTTGTACCTTAATTATGGCAGATATTCTTAAATAATAAGGAGTGTAAATAATTATATTCAAATTTACCGTAATTTCGCGCGTATACGCCGCACCTCAGATAATTCGATTTCCTACCAGAATTTATTTTAAATAAAATGCGACTTACTTCTGCTTAGCACTTATTTGACTTCTTATTTTCAATAAAATTTCTTATAAGACTTAACTAAGACTTAACTAAGCTACGGCGCATACGCGCGAAATTACGGTACTACTAAAAATGTTCCCGGTGGTAATAACCCTCTACAGAACCAGTTACAATTGAATCTTCACCATTCTGAGGATATGCCAATTCATCTTTATTCGTAGTTCCATGGCAGCCCTCAACACAAAAAAGAGGGAGGAGGCATCTTTATTCGAGAGGAAGGAAGTATATCATAATGATACTTAGCTCGGTGGGAAATATGACAAACGTAACAACTTAATGAACTGTAACATATAGCTTATCTTTAGGCATTTTCTCTTTTTTTAGTCTGTTACATCACTTGTGTTAATATATTCTTATTGATCCTCACCTTGTCAAAACACTTTATGTGATAGTAAAAAAGTTCGTCATTTTTTAACTCAGCTCATTAAAAAATATTACAAACTCATGAAATGGTGCAATATATATATATATATTATGCAGGTCTAGGTAATTGTTCGTTACCTATCAAAATTTAGTTGATGGGCAGTGTGTTTGGAGGGACAGTGTGCTCTTATGTTTAAATGAAAAAAACATGTCTTCGTAATATTCATCAATAATAAATACATGCATGTCTCGGAACTGTCTCTATTAATAGAGACTAAATCAAAATTTTCAACACCACTATTTTGTACGAAAATATTCATTTTAGATTTATTTTGATAGTGTTGCAAAAACCCGCTTCGGGTTAAGCTTTTTCTTGCAGTTGTAGCAATTTGGTACGAAAAAAATATAAAAAATTAGTGGTATCCAAAAAGAGACCGCCCTAAGACCTGTAACATGTCTCTTTTTAAAATGCTATTAAAAAGTATAAATAAATTGCAGTACAGTTTCTATATTTTCAAAATTGCGAAATATTTTTAGCTGTATTGACCCGGATGTACCTACTTAAAAGTACCGATTCAGTTTGTTAACTCATATTATTGAATTGCTTTTATTTTATATTATTCTTGTATAAGTTTTCCTATTTTTTTAACATAATAATAATTTAAAAAAAACGTTTAGAGGTGATATCTTTTTAAATTCTTAATTTGACTCCTAAATAGTTAAACGGAAAAATTTACAGAAGAAAGGAATAATATAAAATTATATTTCCTAAGAAAGAAATCTATCTTAGTCGGATTTGTTTCAGGTCCCTACCATTTCTATTTTCTCAGGTTTTACTGTTTTTTTTTTAATATTAAATATGTACACCGGAAAAAATTATAAAAATATTTTAATTATAAAAAATAAAATCGCGCCATTTGGAACATTTACTTGGACAATATTTTGTTCGAATTGCCTAACCACGCTTTCGAGTGGGTTAGAGAATACGGAATAGTAAAGCAGAATATCAACATCTTGTTTTCCATCTGTGCCTGTGGTATAAATAGCGTTGGAAATGCTACTTTAATTTAAAATGCCAACAGTAATTTAGGAATCAGAATGTCGGTTTTTAAAACAGGGTTCTAAAAGATTTAAATCAGTCATTACATTTTACACAGAACTTAACCAATCATAGAGTGTGGACAATAAATTATTTAAAACAGTGAATAGTTTCTAAACCTTTAGATTTATGATTTAGATTAAGAAAAATTATATATTGTATAATTAAGTGTTTGATTAGATCAGAAATGACAAAGAAAATTATAGCATTTGGATACGCAGAGATGAAAAAACCAACATATTCGGGTAACTAAATAGCGCACCTTGTATGTAAGAAAATGGGAATCCTATCTTCCTAACTTACCCTTAGTTTACCCTCCGTTTACCCTTCGTCCCCTTCTTCCCCGTCTCCCTATTTGCGAAGCACTATAAATAATATAGGAGTGTAATTTTTAAAGTATGTACCGTTTTGATATTGAAAAAAAAAAAACACAAGGCCTTTTTGTAACAATTTTAGTCTTACATGAAAGCCTTGACCTCAATCTGCTTTTCAACATAATTTCCGCATATACTAAAGCATTTATCATATCGTAGGACCAGCTTTTGTGGTTGCATCCTGATAGAAATCTGCCGTCTGCTGTGCTAAACACTGCATCACCACCGTATTCATTTTATCATTGTCTTAAACTGCGTCCTGGAATCCAAAATCAAAGGAGTGGGGAGTTCCCTCAGTAGAGGGATAGTTTTGCTACAAAACAATGCTCATTCACATACGGTTCATCGACAACAGGATCTCATCGCGTCATATGGTTGGAAACAACTTCATCACCCTTCTTATAGATTCCTGACTTAGCGCCACGTTACCATAATTTTTTTGTGCACTTAACCCCTTGGGGACGAGCGATACGTATACGTGACGCATAAGCAGACCTGCCAAGTCTCCGGCTTTTTCGATACCCGTAATTTAGTACAGAAAATGTTGTTTTATTTAATCGGAGCATTTTGCGATTTAAAAGAACAACATTTTCTCTAAAAAATTACTGGTGTGCAAAAATCCGGAGACTTGGCAACTCTGCATAAGATGCTCAGGATCCTCGATTATTCCCACCAGTTACTTTTTACTGTAAGCTTTGCCTTATTGAATGTTAGCATTTCTGAGATTCAAATAGGCGAAAATTTCTGTTTTGAAAAACCGGTGTAAAAGATTAAAAATTCTGTAAAGGACGCACGTTGCGAAGGGGTTAAAGATACACCTTGCGATCAGCACTACAATGACAATGACAGCATCAAAACGGTGGTGATACAGTGGATACCATTCAGACAGCAAATTTCTGTGAGAATGGGATATAAAAACTGGTCGTACGATATGATAAGTGACTTAATATAGGATCAATTATGTTGAAAATTGATTAAAGTCTACGCATTCATGTAAAAATAAAATTATTTTTAAATAATTGCTTTGTTTTGTTTTTTTAAATACTAAAACGGCACTTACTTAAAAATTGCTTCTCGTACATTATATAATGACTACAATATACATTAATAATTATCTGCTTAGTTTCTGGTGTGACAGCGACACATTTTTCGTAGCTGCGACGTTGATAATATTTGTTATTGAAAAATCTCGATATATTGTTAAACTTCAACACCTTTAAAAATATTTTATTCCAATTAAATTCATAAACATCTTCATCTCATGATTTTAATTATATGTACGAATAAATTTCAGCAGCTTTCGGCAGGTAAATATAACCAACGCAAATAAGGCGGAGAAAACTTTTATATATTATTGGTATTGAATTTCAAGGGACCGTACACACGCTGAAAAATATAACCCACTTTTATGAAAATATATTTCTTATGTTTGCTTCAATGCAATTTAATATTGGTAAATGGATTCAACTTTATATTCCACTGCCAGTGGAACCATTAACCCTTTCCGGCACAGACAAAGTCTGTTCGTAAAATGAGAAATTACTGACGGACACCGGAATTTACAAACGACTTTTTTTAGAAAATAAGAACTCCATATTTTAAGCTTTCATTTTAGAAACAAAATTTTATTAAATATTCTTGGTGTCGAATGCAAGTTTGGAATTAAAATTTGGTGTGCCCGGGGTGGGACCACTGTGCCGGAAAGGGTTAATAATTAGATAGGACAGGTCCTATCGGAATAACGAAAGGAACACGCTGTAAAACAAGACCAGTGTTTCTTAACCCTTTCAAGGGCAAAGTACTTCTTATACTAAAATGTTGAAATAATTGAATAACACCAGATTTTACGAACAAATCTATTTGAAAATGATTAAAAGCTTTTCATTGCGAATATTATAAAAGCAAAATTTTATTAAAAATTTCTGGGTACCACTTGGCAGTTTGGAATTAAAATTAAGCGTTCGAGCCTTGCAAACACCGCCCTTGAAAGGATTAATCTAGGAAAATATACTGAGTTGTTCGGAAAGTTATTTACATTTGGGAAAGTTGGTTCGTACCGGAAAATTCTATCATTTAATTATTAGACATTAATACCGATAGCTAAAGTACCGCACCCTGAATAATAGCCTTGAGCAATGACACAAAAATGGTGGCGCTCGTGGGCCAATTTTGTAATACCTTTGAACGGTGCCCTAATTTTACACCCCAGTATTTTCTAAAAGTTTTATTTGACTTATTGAATCTCAGGCAAATAAGGCGGAGAAAACTTTTAGATATTATTGGTATTGAATTTCAAGGGACCGTACACACCCTAAAAAATTTCCGCCTGCGACTGCATCAATTTTTGTGTCAGTGCTCAGGCCTAATATTCAGTGGGCGGTGGCTAATGTCTAGTAATTGACGGGCAGACTCTTTCGGTACATATTGCATAGCTACCAACTTTTGCGCTTTTTTCGTACCACTTTAATAGTAAATTATATTTTATTAAATCGCCGCAATTAGTTGATTAAATAACACAAGAATTTCTATCAAATTTTAGTGGTATCAAAAAAGCGTAAAAGTTGGCAGCTATGATATTGGTTATCCCAAACGGAAGGAACTTGCCGAAAAACCCAATAATATGACCAGGTATGAAAATACAAAATAACCTCTTCACATTTAGTAACGATACCGAAAAGCGTTCTTTATCTTTAGAAACCTCAGAAACAAATATATTTTCGGAATTTAAGGAAGCATTTATAAAAACAAAATTTATTTTACTGCCATTGATTTTCGGAGATGTTTCCGGGTAATTTTTATAGTGTATTAACCAGTTCTCTCAACCTGGAATAAATGTTTTCTTGGGATGCTATCAGTTCTTAAGTAATCATTTTCATGCTCAAAAAACATGTTTTACAGACAAACATGATAAATTAACAGCCTTAATATTAACATTAAAACTAATACTATTTTGCTATTCTTTCATTTATATATTCAATTACGCAGGTGAGAATGTTTAACTGAGAATTGATAGCATCCTTGAAACAGATATTCCGGTTTGAGAAAACTGATCAACATTCTATAAAACTATTCGGAAACGTTTCAGAAAATCGGTGGTAGCAAAAGAAACTTTGATTTTATAACTGTTTCTTCAAATCTTGAAAATACATTGGTTTCTGAAGTTTATAATGATAAAGAATAATTTTTGGAATCATGGGTAACTCGAAAGGGGTTTTTTTCTAAATTTTCGTTTGTTGTTATATTATACGAGGGTTGTAAATTAAATAGTGGCAACTTAACCTTGAAACTCGCAGAAGGGCGGGCATGCGCAAATAGGATATGGGAGCGGTGAGGTGGCGCTGTTATCGATGTGTAGAGTGCAAAAAACAGTCGATCTGCTTAGAAGGGTAGTTGTTGTGTGGCGCTAAAGTGAGGAGTTCCGTTTCCATCGCTCTAAAGCATGTTTTCAAAAGGTTTTCAGCGGTCGTGGCTTAAAATCGAAGTTGCCCGTGGCAAAAATGCAACAGAATCCTATCGAGGATTAGTGGAAGCCTGTGGTACAAAGGCTTTACCGTATAGGACAGTAGCACGATGGGTTCAAGCATTTCCCCTACGTGGTCACCGATTTCATGACGTTTCATCTGTGGTCCACGCAGTAGGGCGCTCGGTCGCTCACATCAACAATCAACACCTTGCCACTGGTCTACAACGGCTTCCCGATATTTGACAAAAGGTTATAAGCTTTGCTGGTGATTACATAGAATGAATGTAATCCAATTGTACTTGTAAGTTCATTAAAAATTGATTTATATCTATGTTGTCATTACTTAATTTACAGCCCTCGTGTGCTCATGTATTAATAAAACATTTGTCTTTTTTGCATTGTGGAATCTTGTGTAGCAAAGGATCTTGCATATCCACGGTCGTATGCAAGCTATGGGAAAAGTCGAGCGCTATATGAAATGTAATTAACTCATTCATCAACAAAATTCTGATATCTCAGATATTTTCGCCTATCTTTAAATTTTTATACTGATGAAAATCTGTACAATTGTCGGGTTGTGAGGAGGATTATAAGATTTGAATCCATGTGATTGTTCGCCTGGCACACCGTAATTTTATCACGCGTTTCTTTATCTAATCTTAAAATGACATCGCTTTGTTTTCGCTTAATTTGAAATTCTGTCAATTTCAATAAATTTTCATATCTCGATGATTTCGAATTAATGAGATTTCACTGTATGAACGAACTTTGTCCACTTGCCAGGAAACCACGTCATAAGTGTAATAATGAAAAAAAAAAAGTCTAAGTAAGCAGCACTCTAAAGAATATAGTGAAATGTGTGTTAACTATTTAACATATATAATAAATAATATAATAAATAATAAATAATAATTTAACACATAAATTAATTACCCTCGTCTCCTCGTTATCGTGATATAAAGTCTTAAACTTTGCTAATGTATTTGTTTAATTTTGGAAATAAAGGCGTGGTTCTGATTCAGAAATTTTAATAACCCGATTAATATAAAATACAAAACAGATTTAGATATAGCAATACATAAATGAAAGAGGCCCGCAAAAAAAATGCTATTGACAAATATGGTACTGAACCAAAAAATGATTGAAACATAGAAAATATTGGCACCAAGAATATTTCATGAACATATTATGATTACAATGGTCCAGCTCCTGCGAACAAAGCCATTAAATAATAAGCCCAGTCAGATAGTGTTAAATTTGTTAGCGACACACTAGCGCCAAATCTCTGCTGCGGAAGGAGGACAAAACAGAAGTGGGTCACAGAGAAACAATACGATTTATTTATATCGATATTTTATACGATTTTTATCGATGTTTTGTTTTGGCACTTCCTGTAAAAGCTTGCTAATTATTGGGATCTTTTACATTAAAGCTGAAACTATAATGAAAAAAAAATGTGGAAATTTAGTGGATTAATATTTCTATATAAATATAGTGGTGGCGAAGAAGTTGATTTATTTATTAAAAGTTAAATAAAAAGTGATGGAAATTTACATCACTATGCAATTAACCCTTTCCGGCACAGACAAATTATGTTCGTAAAATGTGAAATTACTGACACCGGAATTTACAAACGACTTTCTTAGAAAATATGAACTCCTTATTTTAAGCTTTAATTTTAGAAGCAAAATTTTATTAAAATATTCTTGGTGCCGAATGCAGCACTCCCAACCGCTAGATGGCGCTATTTTCAACTTGCGAAAAGTTTCCCATTTATCTGACTGGGCTTATTATTTAATGGCTTTGCCTGCGAAAGACAAAATTGCAAGAGCGCACGGTGGAAGATTTGCCAATTCTAGCTGGCCAAAAGTCGATTTTTCAAAGTTTATCCAAGTGGGATTTTTTTTTACCACATGTACCTTATATCTGCAGGTAGTGGACACTGCAGATGTTTTTGATATAAATGCAACCGTACTACCAGTAGGTGAGTATGAAGTTGGCGTTTGTTAGAGGAGAATAAATCGATGATTTCTAGTATATTGTTTTAATATGTGAATGTTGAAGAAATTGAAAGAAATTGTACATTATGAGTGCTTTAGAACAAGGCATGTACTTTATTTTTTTTTTAATTTATATGCATATTTTTTTTCTTTTGTCAATAGTTATTTCACATTTAATGTTTTTAATGACTTTATGTATTTTTAATAAATTTCATTTGAAAATTCAAAAAGTTATATGATAAAGCTAGATAAATCTCAACTTTTAATTTTAGTAAATAGTTTAGAGTCTTAGATATTGGATAAACGTTTACTTGTCTGCATCTATCTGCTTCCGTAGATTTTAAAGTTGTTTTTATTAAACGAAGTCTAAAATTATTATTATATTTTTTATTCTAAGAACACTTTTCTTTTTACCAGGGTGATCAGAATGTAAACCAATCACACGAATAAGCTTTTATAATATTATACAGCAGCAACAAGCTTCCACATTTAACGAAAAAATCGAATTGGCTGAAAATGTTTTGTTGACAAATGAAAATTATAACGAAGTACAAATGAAAGTTTTCAAGCAGGAAATGATTATACAGAAGACCCAGTTTAGACAAAAGTGGACTGCTGTACATATAGCACATGAGAAATTTCTGAAAAAGTATGAAGTCTTGGCTGCAAAGCAGTTTTGAAATACCTCGTTCAATGAGTACTCGTAACTTACTGAGGAAAACCAGAATGAAGAACTATTAGATGGTGAATTGTCAGAAATTTTCTACGCAATTTTCTTATTCATTTGCATATATAAGTATTACTCTTTAATATTTATTTTGTATCCCAATTTCTAATAGTTTATTATAAAAAATTACTTTTATAATTTGGTATCATATAATAAATATAATTCTATCGCTTAAATCTTAATAATATTATAAAAGTTCATAAATATTGTCCTTTTCAGTTATCAAGTAAAAGATTAACTCATTCATTACATGTTTTAAAGCTTTAAATAATTTAAATATTTAACTGAATGATACATCATAGTAATATAATAAAAAAATCCCATCAGGGTGGCTAGTGGTCAGGGTAAAATACAGTAAAAAAAAGTGATAAACACCAGTATATTTTCATAGAAAAATTCATGTTGATTATTCGATCAAATAATTAACATGAATTTTTCTATGAAAATATACTGGTGTTTGTAACTTTCTTTGACCGTATTTTTCCCTGACCACTAGCCACCCTGTGTCATCTAATGTGACATCTAACGTACTACATTAATAATTTTTAATTAAATATAATGATTTCTTATTAAACTACCTTTTAAAATTTCATATATTTTCTTTATATCAGCCTAATATATCGTTTATATAAACGAAAAATAGATTTCATCAAATAGAAGTTGAAAAATAATTTTGGCCAGCTAGAATCGGCAAATCTCCCACCGTGGAGCGTTTCAAATGGAAGTGGCCCATTTAGCATTAACCCACATTTGTACCAAGCATACCGAATCATATCGGAGTATTGTGGCGCACTAAATTGGAAATGGCCAAGTGACTGCAATTTGATGATGTTGTTATGTTGAAAACGTAATGATTCCTTCTTCTATCCTATTAAATAAATAAATTAAAAAAATTTTAGGCAATATCTCCATAACGGGGCGACAAGGACAAATTATTTATGCGTCAGGAAACACGTTTCACTATGCTCTTTCGATTGATGCTTATTTAGATTTTTTCATTATTGCACTAACGGCGTGGCTTCCTGGTTAGTAGGATGTTCTTCAGTGTAAAAAAGGACAGGTGTTTCTTAATTTGCGAAGTTATAATATAACCACGAACGAAAATATACCATAACTCTTTTGAATTACCCATAATTCCGAAAAGCGTTCTTTTTCTATAGAAACCACAGCAACTAATATAAGTTTGAGATTTAAAGAAGCATTTATAAAGAGAAATTTTTTTTTTGGCTGCTTCTGGTTTTCGGAAACTTCTTCGAGTAGCTTTTATAGTGTATTACTCAGTTTTCTCAAACCGAAGTATTGGTTTTAGGATGCTATCAATTCTTAATTAAACATTTTCAGTTGCGTAATTGAACATGTACATACAAACGTAACAAACTAATATTAATTTTAATGTTAATAAGGATGTTTTTAATATATCACGCTTGTCTGTAAAACATGTTCGTTGAAAAGATGTTTGTTGAACATGAAAATTAGGGGTGCACAACCTTTATAAGAGGTGGGCCACTCACAAAAATGACTAGCTTGTCGAGCGCCACCATCCAAACTCCTCGACGAAATTCACGATTTTTACGAGCCCGATCAGCAAAATTCACGATTTTTACGTGCCTGATCGACTAAATCCATAATGTTTGCTCAACCGATCGACTAAATTCACAATTTTTACACGTCCAATAAGCTAAATTCACGATTTTTCCAAGCCCGATTGACTAAATTAATGATTTTTGCGCATCCGATCGGCGTAAATCTCGATTTTTCTGTGCCCGGATTGCTCAATTCACGATTTTTGCCCGCCCGATCAACTAAATTCACGATTTTTGCTCGCCCAATCGGTGAAATTCATAATTTTTATGTGCCAGTCGACGACTAAATGCATGATATTTTTCTGTGACCTATGTACAAAATTTGCAATTATTTTTGCGACTAATTGACGATATTTGCAATTTCTGGAGATGTTGGCATTTAGGGTATCCGCGGGCCACCAGTTAACACATCGCGGGCCACGTTGGGCCACAGACCATAGGTTGTGCATCCCTGAAATGTTTACTTGAGAATTGATAGCATTCGAAAAATCTATATTCCGAGTTGAGAAAACCATGATCCATTAAGGCTTAGCATGACCATATCATCACAGCACAGCTGCCGACACATTTGTTGTTTGAATATCAGTGATTCTAAAGAGAAATATTAGTTTTAATTGATGACAGAGTCTCCGCGATCAAAAAGACAAAAATTTTCATTCTGAACATGTGGTGTGAAATGCAACATTTCCATTTGAAAAATAAAAATAATTCTGTCGTTAATGGGTTAATATGCTATAAAAATTGCGCGGAAATGTCTCCGAAAATAAGTAGCATCAAAAGAAACTTTGTTGTTATAAATGCTTCTTTAAATCTCGAAAATATATTGGTTTCTAAGGTTTCTAAAACTAAAAATGCTTTCGGAATCGTGGGTAACTCGGAAGAGGCTGTTGCATATATTTCTTCGGGGTTATATTATATGTTCCTTTATTAACAAACTTTCTTTTTCTTTTTTAAGGTGTTCGCTTGAATTCCTACTACGAAAATATTTCAGAATTCCTATTTGAACAAACATCTTTGATCGATGTTTGTATTCTTATGCTCTTATGAGGATATGTAAAGTTTCTTTTGATGCCGAAGCCGTAGGACAAAAATATAGAAAGACCCATTTTTAATACTGTTTGCAACAAGAAATACGTCAACACTCATAAAATAGTCAGAAAATTTTTTTAGAAGATAGAAAACTTTAAAAATTGAAGCCACAACTAGATTTACTTTATTTTTTATATATTTCGTTTTTGTATCACACGAAATCTATTTTTATGAACTTTTATGAGCAGATTTCTTCTAATATTTAAAATTTCATGCTCTGATGTATTAGATAAAAACACTGCGCTGTACAAAAAGAGAAACTTTCCTTGATCTATCAAGAATGCTGACAAAAATGCGGAATTTGATCAGAGTTAACCACGATTTCGAAAAGTGTTTATTTATCTTCAGAACGCTTATAAACCAATAGAATTCCGAGATTTGAAGAAGCACTTCTGAAACGGATGTCTGTTTTGCTTCCCGTGATTTTCGGAAATGTTACAAAGAAGTTTTTACAGTGTGTTAACCCTTCTAGTACAATGGGTTCTTTACAGACCCCATTGTTTTTTTGTTTTGAAGTTTTTTTAATGCTTAGAACCAGAAAAAAATACAAATAAAATTTTATAGATAAATTAAATAATCACTTTTTAGGAAAATAAGGTTATTCCATACAATGCTTGCATTCGATCTATCCTTACTTATGCTTGTCCGATTTGGGGTTTTGCTAGTAACACCAATATGAATTATCTATACAGAACCCATAATAAAAGTCTTAGTATTATCAGGAATGGCCCCCGTTACCTCAGAAACACTACTATCAGCAGTGATCTCTGCACCACCTCATTAAAAAAACGCATATGTCAACTTTCCAAAAAAATATTATAAAACTATTTACAACATCCCTAACGAAATTATAGCAGAATTGCCAGACTGAGAGGTCTCCGACCCCAAAAACTGCAAACACTCTAAATATGACTTATAATTGATGATGAAAATTGAGTTTTCCTCTCCCTTCAATTAAACGTAATTTTCTTGTATTTTGTCTGTGTATTTAATTTTTTTTAAAACTTTCTTTAGTCTGCCTAGTGGCTTTTATTATTAAATTTATTTTTTGTAACATTTAAACTAAATATATGTTCTCTGTAAAGAGTACTTTTTTTCTTTTTTGAGATGGGTTCGACTCTTGGTAGGTTTCGTCTGTTAACTTCTATTTCTTTATTATAGTCTTAAATATATTTATTTAATTTTTATCTTTTTTAATTTCTCACGGCTCCCTATTTGCTTCGTAAGTCGCCTACCTATTATCTGGAAGTTCAGTTCGCACGCAACTACGTACTCCATTCTGATAATTACTTTGTTACATTGTTCATAGGAAAAAGCTAAATTTAATAAAATTAAATTCTAGTTTAAATCATGAATCATGCAAACTACGAACTCTTGTTGAAATTTAACAACCTCCCTACACTGGAAAGATAATAAGTTTCTAACGGTCAATGGTATCTATCAACACGTTTTTTTCATATTATCAACTAGAAATATCAGTTTTTCTTATGCGATCAATTCTCAAATAACAGTTTTTAGCTTCATACCAGAACTTACACATGCTAGAGCAACAAAATAACATTCTTTTATGCCGCTAATTTACCATATTTATCTACTGAACATGTTTCTTGAATATGAAAATATTACAAATGTTACAAAGACATCATAAATATCTGAAATGATGCTAAAAGTTAACATACCGTATGTAATTGAAATACTATAAACTGTATCAAAGAATGTGCAATTAATAGATAAATTATTTATCTGAAATAATGCTAAAAATTAACATACGATATTTAATTGAAATACTATAAACTGTATCGAAGAATTTACAACTAAAACATAATTTATTTAAGTCTGATAGATCATTAGCGAAAAGTTGTGTAAAATATCATTTGATTAATTAAACTATATTTTTAAAATGTATTTCTGAAAGAAAAAAAATAAGTCAACTTCACAGAATGTATTCTCTTACCTTCCTCCTCTCTGAAAGAAAATTATTTCCGAATTACTATTTGAAAAAGCCTTTGATCGGCGTTTGTATTCTGCAATACTTTGGTTTTATACATAAATATAAAGTTTCTTTTGATGTTGAACAAACAGTACAAATATTGAGGAAAAATATCTTTTCATGTTATTTGAATAAAGAACTACGTGAATTCGCTTAAAGGATTTCGGAAAATGCTTCCAAAAAGAATAATATCTGTAGAAATTGGCACAAATTTCGATATTTTTAAAGCATAAGAAACTTTATATTATGTTTAAAGACATATATTTCTTCGAAGCAATTAATTTTAAGATATAAGCTATGATCCATTAATTGAATATACATATGGAAATTATAAATACTCTAGAAAAATCTGAAAACTATAGCATGGTCAAAATACTAGAAAGAAAGAGATTTTGTCAAAATTAGTGCATTTCAAAACTATCCAATATGCAAAAATGTTGTAAGTCAGTGGCGTATCCTGGGTGGACGAGTGAGACAAGTCAACAAACAATCGTTTAGCGATAATATAAAGCTGGCCAAGTTGCTTGGCGATTCGTTTTTTCCTTAAAATAGTATCATTGTCGCTATTATCTTACAAAGGCATCATATAACACTTGGCGAGCTTTCTATTATCACCAAACTAAAGTTTTTTTTTTTACTTGCCTCGCTCGTATAAACGAATTCATGAAGGCAAGTATTTTTCAGTTCTGGAATGTGGGTTGCTTGTTTGGAAAAAAACCTGTGCATACGCTCTGTGCCTCTTTTGCCTCTGTTATGTATGAAAGCATTCTATTTCTTCGGTAGCTTTGCGGAAGTAACGCCACCTATGACAAATGTTTAGAGCTAATTTTTTTATTCTCTTGAAGATAATTTTGATCATAAGAAGCATTTTCGTCCAAACCTCATTCTCGTACGCCAATTGCTTAATTTTTTATTAAGTATAAAATGGGGCAAGTACTTTTGGACCACCCTGTATATTATATAAACACAAAATGTATTAAGTATTCAATTTGTAGACAATGACGATCAAAACGTTTTCTACAAATCGCTTCCGTCAATAAAAACGAAATTTATCGACTTTGTAACACCCATTTTGCTTGAATTTCTTTCAAAAAAAAAAAAAAAGAAAAAAAAAAAAGCTCTGAATTATTATTTGAACAAAAGTGTTTGATCGGCGGTGTTCACATTCTAAAAATCTTCGATTTTTTAAAGAAATATGAAGTTTTTGTTCATGTTGAATGAACGGTATAAAAGTATATTATTTGGAGGAAGAAGTATAATTCTGATACAAAAGTTTCTGCAAAGACTTTCAGAAGGAAGAATAATTCTGCAATTGGCAGCAAGATCCGACAGTGCTGTTAGCGTGCGAAACTCTGTGTAATCTTTAATGATGTATTTTTTTCTGTGAAACTATTGATTTTAAGACCAAAAATATAGTAATAAATTATAAACGTCTTTTGATACATTAACACTAAATATACCGACAACCGACCAAAGAAAATATTTTGATTCGTACCAGAAATATTTTCATAAAATTAATAAAATGAAAATCTCGCATACATAAGTTAAATTAAAGTTTAAATAGCCTTAAATAAAATTCTGGTATGTAATATTTTTATAAATCTTGAAGGAAATTCACCGTTTGTTCAATGTTAATTGAAAGCTTTGATGCAAAGTTTCAGAATTGTCTAAAGAAACCTGAAGTAATTATGTATTAAATGACAAAATATCAACATCATTCTATTTTGTTAGGACACAAAATTCTATATTATTTTTTTCTGTTAAAATACTGATTCTAAGAGCAAAGATTTAACCCTTTGAAGGCCAGTGGTATATTTTTATAGTACTTAATTTTAATCCTCATATATCATAATTGTTCTAAAATTTTGATTTTATGATGCACGTGAAGAAAAGCATTAATGTAAGATTTTTAAAAATCTCTAGGAAAAGGAAAGAGTTATGTATTGAATGATAATATAACGGAATTACACAATTTTGGTTGGACACGAAATTCCATATTTTTTAATATTAAAATAGTTTATTTTTCTGGGAGACCACTTATTTCAAGAGCAATACTTTAATAATGCATAAAAGTTTATAATTAGTAAGCTTATCTGAAATCTTGCAGCGTACCCAGCAAGACTGCTACTTTATAAATCAGTTATAACTCAGTTTTAAGGTTTAAAACGCTTTTATTTAAACTAAGTGAGAAAGGAGTGTGGTAGAGTCACTTGACGAAATTAGTCTATACCGTGTGGCGATTAACAAAGATCAATCACTAACTTAATCTTCACTAGAAATAACAAGAATATTTTCTAAGATAACAAAGTTCTACTTACGTGTAGATAGCTGGCAGTTCAAATCACTAACGAGTACAACGTTTACTCAATGATTTAGGCTGTAATGTAAGAGACACTTGCAAATCTTTAATACAGTCTAACTTCTACTAAAACTAGCAACCGGTAGCTGCCAAAGAGCCTTTATTTAGCCCTTTCCGGCACAGTGGTTCCACTCCGGGTACACCTAATTTTAATTCCAAACTTGCATACGGCACCAAGAATATTTTAATAAAATTTTGTTTTTATAATGAAAGCTTAAGATAAGAAGTTGTTATTTTCTAAAAAAGTCTTTTGTAAATTCCGGTATCAGTCAGTAACTTCTCATTTTACGAACAGAATTTGCCTGTGCCGGAAAGGGTTAAAACTAAAAGTCAAAGTATTTTACCCAAACGACATATTTTCAGTCAGCATGCTAGAATTCTACTTGACACGAGTCGAAATCACGTCTTTATCTCTTCAACGCAGGCCTTGATTACGAACTAGGCAACGCGACCCAAATCCACCGATACAACTTTTTGATTCTGCTTTTATAAATTGCAGATCGACAAACTTATAGCGAAAAACAGTGACTGCAAACTCCAGGAGCTCCAAACACACTTTGGAAATTAGAGAAAAATAAAGTACAGGTGTCACTTATGACAGGGACAGATGTCACTATTGATTCTAACCCTTTGAAGAGTGGTGGTATATTTTTTTATATCACTTAATTTTAATCCTCAGATAGCACAATTGCACTAGAAATTTGGAATAAAATTTTGCTTCGTTTATCACGTTCGCATTCTCAAAAGCAGAATCCCTTCATAAAAGAGTTACTAGTCCACTAGAAACTTTAATACAATGTATGAGCGAGACTATAGAAACCTGGAGTAACTGTACAAAGTGACCACAATCTATTTTTACAAAGTAAGAAAGGTGATAGTACCCATCAAAACGAAATGTTCTCAGTAGTAAATCAGGGTTATATACCACTTATTCCGTTAAAAATGTGGGATGTATCTTTTTCGCTTCAAGCCGCACTCGGATTTTCGTTTACACCTTTAACAAAATTAGAGATATCTCAGAGATTTATTCAGTTGACTATTTGTTTGTGTGAAAAATTATGACTTCACTGAAAGTGCACTGTGATTCAGTCAGTGATATTGTATGTACATTTAACTACATACTGAATTACGGTACGTCTATTTCAGCAATGTTTAAGCACGAATTTGGGCATATTTAGTCCTTCTTTTGATGCTATCACGTTTCAAGCAGAGCAACATTATTCTTTTTATGGAATAGCTTTTTCTTGAAATTATTTTTAAAATACCTTTACAAAATCTTCCTTATTGTTAAAGTTGCAAACGAGAATGCGAGACGCTGTGTAGTTTTAACTGAATAAGTGAATCGCAATCATCGTTTCGTATACGAAAAGTTGTTCATCTTGATTTGTTTAGAAAACAGTTTATGAATAGTCTGATGGAATGTCGAAATTATTCTATTTAAACATATTGATTATGCAACATATTTTACTAATATTTTAGTCTATGTATTTTAATAAAAATATATAGAAAAATCTATAATACGAACGTCAAATTCACCCAATAAAATATTTATAAAGCACAATGTAAACACATTGATAAGTTACGTTACTATCGAGGTGCAATAAATCGAAATACAGCTTCAAAACATTAAAACTGTAAGAAGTTAAAATTTCATGAGATTTCGGCTAAACATTAGCCTTCCTCAGATGAACAACAATCAGTCGCAGCGCATAAAGCAGTGGATAATTTACCTTTTTTCATATCAGCTATTTAAAAGAGCATACAGCTGATATGAAAAAAGGTAAATTATCCACTGCTTTATCCAGATTAAATCAGGCCAAAGATATTGATGTATTTTTCAGTAAAGCTAAAATAATTTCACGAGGTTCACAGTATAATAGTTGCATAATCAGACAGTCCCTAGAGATTTTGAAAAGAGGTAATTATGCATGTAATGATGTATTATCTTATCAGATCCCTCGTTTATGGTACAATATACTAGGTATCACTGGGGTTTTCGGTTTCTCCTGACCCCCCCCCCCCAGCTTGTAATGGTATCATCCGGACTTCAGTCACCCCCTTCATTTCATGTCTGTTTGGTTTTCGCCCATTCCCAGCCTGTCCAAAACGCGCCATTTCGGAGCGGCGTCTCCTCGACTGCTTGTTGTTCATCTGAGGAAGGCTAATGTTTAGCCGAAATGTCATGAAATTTTAACATCTTACAGTTTTAATGTTTTGAAGCTGTATTTCGATTTATTGCACCTCGATAGTAACGTAACTTATCAATGTGTTTACATTGTGCTTTATATGTATTTTAAATTTAATTGTTACTTAATTTTACTTTACTATTTTGACAAAAATATAAGCATTTTATACAAACTTCAAAAAATATATACAGTAAGTAAAAGAACATATGTTAACTAATGTGTAAAAGAGCACAAGCGATTTTTTTTAAATAAGTTAGATTCTTCTAATGCATTTGTAACAAAAAACGATTTTGTCTATTTCGTAGCACATAATTTGACTTTGCTTCGACGAAAATATTTTTGAATTCCTATGTGCCCAAAAATCTTTGATCGGAATTTCTATTCGACATTCCTTTGATTTATGCAGAAATATAAAGTTTCTGTTGATGTTGAGAAAAGTACAGTAGCAAAATGCAAAACAAAACCGCTTTGTTACAATGTTTGGATAAAAGAATAATTTGTGAATTCTTATAAAAGATTTCAAGTAAGGAAGAAGAATAACTTTGGAAACTGCAATCACGCCGTAACTTCCGACATACGAATTGTCCAAAATTACCAGTATACCGACTATTTTTGGCAGAACATGAAATTTTATGTTATTTTGAAGATATTGAATTTTAGAGCAGAATTCTTGCAATACATAAAATTTATGTTTCTGATACATTAATTGAAAGATTTAAGGCTAAGTTTTAGAAAATAAACAGATATTTAAAACAGTTATATGTATTGAAGGAGAGCATATAGAAATTACAGTAAAGTTCTAAATATCCGTCTCCCTCCCAGCTAGTTTCTTCACCCCCCCCCCCTTGTAAACTTCTGTGGATATTGCTGACAACGCTTGACAAACTTATGGAACACTTTTGTATTACCTAATCGAGCGTTGAGAGTGAGATGAAAAGAACATGTTGACATTTAGCGAAGTATTGTTTCAATAATATTTTGAGGACAAGTTCGTTATAGAAGTCTGCACGGGCCCGCTCCTTACTACGATGCCCGTACCTTGCCCGCCAAAAGGAATGCAGAAATTCAAACGGACCGGGCCGATAAATAAAATATCCGTGCCGGGGCGGGCCGATAAAAATTAAACTGCCCAACCTATGCCGATAAAAAAATTAAGCGGGCCGACTGACCTGATATAACAATTTTAAAAAGATCAAACTAAGCTGATAAAATATGAACAATTTTTACCGGATGTGATTGGGAGCAGAATAAGTATAAATGTGCTGCACGAGACAATGCTAGCTTGACAACATCAATATAGAAATATAATATGTCCAGCGTATATATCGGCATCGAATAGTTACATCGTGTCTGATCTCTCGCTTATTTTTTCAACAGACTTCGACAATCCGGGATCAGGCTTACATTTTATTCTATATACTCGGGCCATGCCGGAACTGGAATTAATTGTTCCCAGAACGCAATTTCTTTAGTAAAAATTACAATAAAGATTATGAATTTCTGTTAACCGAATATTGGAAATTTGCTTTATTTAAATCTGCCAATTCAACAAAGTTAAATAGAAACTTTGAACCAGCAAACTAAGAGAATTGTATCAAATCACTAAAGAGCACTGCAGCGATGCCAACAAGGCTATTGTCAGATAGATCACAGCCATGCTATGATTAGGCGAATATCACCCCGCTCCAAGGTACTAAATCGTCAAGGTAGGCACTCATGCCGGGCAGGTAGGGCCCTGGTTAGTGGTATAAAAAAAATAAAAGACTGGTGGTATACGCACATGGCACATGCTCAGATTAGAAGGTCTTAGATCAAACTGATGCAACCCGCATTCCAGAACTTGGCAATACTTTCCAAGACAAGTTCTAGTAAACAAATGGGACAAGTCAAGAAACATTAACTTGCGGATAACAGCAGTCCCGAGAGTTTTGACCAAAATCTTCTGGACGAATCAAATTTTATTGCTCGTATGATGCTTTTATCTTATATATAAAATCACGCTATTTGCGCATCTCTGACGATTTTTGTTCAAAATCCATTCAGTCAATTAAACTTTATTATTCATGTAGCACCTCTCTCATATTTATAAATGATGTCTACCGCTCTTCGCTTGGGTTTGTAAAGCAGAATAAAATCATATATTACACAATTGACGTGTCCCTGTAAAAACGATGAACGATATGATGATTCTTTTTAGCTTCCCTGGTGTACTTGAATTGTAATGTAAAAGTTCAGTGGTTGTTAAGAAAATGGAAGACAGACATACACACATAACTACCAAAAACAGAAGTTTCTTTTTTTGAAGTCGCAGAATAAAAAACGGCATTAGCATGTGTTTTGTAGCATATACATTGCAAAACTTTATATCCACCTACCCCATTTCTCGAACGGAATTTCCGAAAATCTTTTTGTACAAAATTCTTTGATCGGCGTTTGTATTCTACATTTCTTTGATTTTATCCAGAAATATAAAGTTGTTTTAGATATTGCAAATGCAATATAAAAATACGTAAAACACGTTTTTTTATGTTGAAGAAATATGTGAGTTCTCATAAGAGATTTCAAAAAATGCTTTTGAATAGAAGAATAACTCTTGAAATTGAAGCAAAAACCAGTATTTTTGGCATCACACGAAACTTTATATTACTTTTTTAAACTATTTTTTCCACGAAGCAATGGATTTTAAAACATGTTGTAATAGACAGAAGTTCATGCTCCGATACATTACTAGAAATCATTAATGATAATTTATTGAAAGTCTACAGAAATCTGAAATAATAGTGAATTATGGATATTTTAGTACTTCAAATATATGCACTTTATAAAATACTTTACTAAGGTTTCCTTTTGCAGTTAAATTATGATTGTTATCTTGTTTTATCTTACTCCTTTGACGAGGATATATTCATTTTGGGAATATTGAAGAAATAAATATTATATAAAATAACATAAAAGAAATACATTACCATATATTTCGGTGTATAACGTCCACCTGCGATTTGAGACTGTTTTTCTGTTGTAAGGTATTTTCGCTGTATTATGCGCATACCCCTTTTATTGCAAAGTAAAAAAGGAAATAATACAATAAAAGACGTTAAAAAGTGACATAAGGACATAAGAAACAGTCATAAGAACAGACATAAAGAAAAGTATATAAATACGAAATGAGGACATACACCATGGAACTATGGATAAAAAGGAATTAACATATCGTAAATTTGGTGAAGCTTCAACTGTAACCGGTTCCGTATGCTTTAATTACCGTCGGGAAAAACTTCCACCAGTAAATATCAACAGAGATTTTCTTCTTATTCAAACGCCTTATTCGTGAAAAATGTCTGTTATAATTAGAGCAAAAATATCTATTCGTTTTTACAGGTGGAAGATTACCCCGGCGGTAATAAATCCCTGCAGATCTTCCACATCGTGACAACATAAACAATCCTCCTATCAATGTCAGTGAAAGACATTATATTCCTCTAGGGAAATTTCCTCAAGAACGAATAGAAATTTTTTCCTATGATATGAATTATTATATATTAATTATTCCCATTGCTTTTATTCTAAAATTCTTAAAAATCCTCTTTCATGTATTCAAAATTCTCGGATTTCGTCCTATAAATAACAAAAACTTGACTCCATTTAATTTAAGTAAAACCCTAGTTAACGTATATTTAGTGTTTATAAGTGCCTCTAATATAGCTCAAAATTTTGTATTTATTTGTCTGTTGCATGCATCAAATATTTTCCGTTGAAGGTAATTTAAGAAATAAATAAATAAATGAACGCATCGTATCCTGGCTAAGGAATAATTTTAAATTCACTTCCTTGTTGTACGAGGTTAATGTAATATAAAAAAGTTTGTTATATAACTTTCCTGCCAATAAATAATATATTTTCTTTCTTTCCTTTTCCAGTTCAACAGCTTCTTATATAATCAACATAACGTCTGATACATTTATCTGATTGTTTGATTGAACAGAAAATCATAATACCTTTTCACCGCCATTATTTTTCTTTTGGAAAACAAACTTCCTATCCACATAGTTTTAAGATAATTACTATATGTGAATAAATCATCAAAATTATGTGTTTAATGAGCGAGTGTTCCTATTTCGAAAAACTCTCTCGTAAGTTTCATCATAAATATGTCATACAATATAATTAACTTGTTTCTAGAAGTTTCTGTTATTGGCGAAAGTCAATCTGCGCTAAATATGTAATTTAGTCTTAACAAACAATTTTATTTTCAAATTATCGTTCTCTGTTCAAAGAAACAAGCCCAATAATCTAACCTTTCGCGATTCAACCCTTTCAACTGCGGTGGTATGTTTATGAAACCACTTAATTTGAACCCTTCTTTGCATGAGTTTTTCTTTTACAATTGTGTTTTTTTATACATATATTAAATATTAGACACCAGAAATTTTAAGATAGATTTTTAACTTTGTTCAGCAACATAGTTCACGGGAAATTTGCTGCATTAATATTTCTATATAAATATAGTAGTAGCGAAGAAGTTCATTTATTTATTAAAAGTTAAATAAACAGTGATGGAAATTTACATCACAATGCAATTAAAGGTTAATTCCCAAATGCTACAATAGCACCAGAATTTTGGTATAATATATTTCATTTATTAAGGATGTTATTATTTCCAAATAAATTTGATCGTCAATTCCGGTGTCACTCATTTATTTCAACATTTTAGCAATGGAAGCGATTTGCATCTGAAAGGGTTAATGGAATTCTGGTAAATTTAGCATGTGCCTCGTGGAGACACACTTTCTACTTGCTGCTCTACCTATCAAAATGTAATTATCTCGTATGTCTACTGTAATTATACTTTTTCTAATTCACGGCACACGTCAGATGATAAATTAATCTTTTGTAACTTCGTGATCAAATTGGATGCTAAATAAAAGATGTGACCGAAACTGCCGATTTATTTATCTGTCTGGGTTATCATTTCGTGTGCTAACTATTTCTGTCACTTTCCACTTATATTTACGACGACCGAAGGTACAATAGTATAATGCCTTTGTTATGGCAGAAATTTTGCATGAATAGGTCGTTTAAATAAGGCTAAAATTTCTATTCTTTACTGATGGAAGTTTGTCCGGGCGGTAATGAGGTCCTATTGAGCCGATGTAAACAAACAACAGCAGCCAAACATAATTTCCTGTCGAAAGGCTATTTCCCTTTTTTTTTCTGTCACAATTTAGAGACTCAAATGCATGAGGTGATTAACCTCTTGAAGGGCACCGGTATATTATATATACCACTTAATTTTAATCTCAAAATGCCCCAATGACACCAGAATGTTATAATCAAATTTTGAATTTATAAGGTACATGAGAAAAAGCTTTTACTTATTTTAAACTAAGTTCGTTTGTGAATCCTGGTGTCAATCAATCATTTCAATATTTTAGCTACAAAAGTACTTTGCCCCTGAAGGGGTTTAAAAAATACTCTGTCTCTGTCTTTTTTCTTTCCTTTTTTTTTTCTTTTTCTTTTCTTTTTTTCCAATTTTTAAACTTCCCACTCCTTAAAAAATATTTAAGCATTCATATTTGAATAACAGATATTGATCGGTGTTTGTATTAAATTGTAACTACAAGTGCTTTGATTTTACGCAGAAAGATAAAGTTTTTTTTGATGTTGAAAAAACAGTACAAAATAGACAAGTTTTTTTTAATAACAAGGTTTTTTTTAAATATCATTTGGATCGATAAATATGTAAATTTCTAAAAGATCATAAAGTATTTCAGAAAAAACTTTTAGAAGGAAAAATAACTTTGGAAATTGAAGTAAGAACCGATATTTTTGATATACCATATTTTTTTTTATTATTATTTTTAAGGGGTTTTTTTTCTTTAACGTTATTGATTTTCGAGCCTTAATAATACAAAAAAATTATGCTGTGATACATTACTTGACAACATTGATGCAACGTTCTGAGATTTCACAGAAATTCGAAATATCATTTGAAAGATAGTATACTACTTTTGTATTGTAAAAATATACAATATGTAAAATACATTACTACAGTTTTCTTTTGTATTTCAATTTAGTTATGTATTAGAGTAGCTCGATGCTTTCGATATCTAGAAATATGTCATGTGATTTATGACAAAAACTAGACCGAAAATAATAGGAAAGGATTGCTATAACTGTTGTTGTATTATGGACAAGAATCTTTAAAAAATTCATTTGTGTATGCGTTTATTCTGAAAATAAAGCTAAAAGGTTTCAAATTTAAATTAATCTAATGGCTAATTTGTTAAGTTTTTCTTGAATTAGAATTATAGAAAACTACTCATTAGTCACTATTACATTCATTTCTTAAAAAATAATAATATACCTATTGTAAGTTTTGAAAATTTCTATATGTAAATATATAGGTTATCAGTGTATGTAAGTATTTACCGGGTGTCCCAAGAATGGCTGATGGATTTTAAAATTCAATAACTTGCAAATGGTGGCAAATATTAAAAAAATTCTTGCAGGAGGGTTATGTATGATGTCAGGAGTTTTTTTTACTGTGATTCTTGATTCTATTTCGAATTTCAAACAATAGATGGCGCTGACAGCGTTTGGCGTTCAGTCGAGTCTTAAACTGACGCCATTCAGCATTGATGCACCACCTCCTGAATACCAGATGGCGGCTGTCGAAGGCTGATTTTTTTTTTCAGCGTTTGAACAGTTCCTCGAATTTTAAAACCAATAATTTCTAAAAATTTTCGTCGACTAGTTTTTCTGAGATCAAATAAGTCTAAGAAAACTTTTACATATTATTAGTGATGAAATTCGAGGGACCGTTCAAACGCTGAAAAATAAATCGCCTGCGACAGACGCCCTCTAGTACTCAGAGGCGGTGCATCAATGCTGAGTGGAATAAATTTGGACCTCGACAGAACGCCAATCGCTGTCAGCGCCATCTATTGTTTGAAATTCAAACTAAAATTTAAAATCACAGTAACAAAACTCCTAACATCATACATAACTTTCCTGCAAGATTTTTTTAAATATCTGTTACTGTTTGCAAGTTATTGAATTTTAAAATCCGTCAGTCATTTTTGGGACACCCGGTAATAGATAAAGGTTTTCAGCATATAAGTATGAAAAGAATGAATGCAAGTAGGGAGATTATTTATTGACCCCTTTACGACGCGCGTGATTTAGTGGCATTTTAATTTTAAATACCAGTAATTCCGTATACAGTGTTGCTACAGGTAAGGGAATTTTTCCGGAAAAAATACCAGTGTTTTTCTTATAGAAAAACTCTTCTTATTTAATAGCACGATTAAAAAATGAGTTTTTCTACGAACAAATACTAGTATTTTGTTAGAAAAATTCTCTTAACCGTTGCAACTCTGGTGTTGTATATTTCGCCATATTTAATGCAGGAATTCTACGATTAAACAAGTCAAAGATTACAACAAAAATATCATGGTACTGAAAAAAAAAACTTATACTATAAAAAATAATAAGAAATACAAAAATAAATCCGTTGACTGTCAGTACATGTTCCGCATTTTTACGGATTTCTTTCCCGATGAAAGTGATTTCGTGAATCTGTAAAAAACTGCGGATTTGAGATTTTCTTTGAGAGAAAATGCGAAGCTGTGAGATATATAATTATTATTACACTGAAAAGAAATGGAAAACGAATTACAAAGAAAAGAAAAGAAAACTGTTAAAATACGGAAATTGTTCTGACAAAATATGATTTTTTTTTTGTAAAAATATTCTTTTTTATTTCTTCTAAAAATATAAAAATGAAACCCAAATCCTCAGCGAAAGCGACAAATTAATTAGACTTGTAGCACTGTTATCTGCCTAGGATATTCTTAAATCTATATTAGCTAATTTCTGACACATTCGCGAAATTATTCGATCAGAGAAAAATATTCCGTAAAAATACGGAAAATATACTCGTCCTGAAGGAGTTACGTATAGATTATTCATCATTAAAATAATTTGAAATTAAGAAATATTTACTAAATTTTACAACTCTGTCGCGTTAATAAAATGTGCCACTAGGCACACTTTTTACCGTATTTACTCGAAACTAAGATGAACATTCTTTTTTTCTTAAATAAAACCCATTTAATGCGTAATGCAATTTAATTGAAAACAACTTGTAATACATTAAAATTAGATAAGTGGGGATTATATAAATGATTTTTTAAAGCTTTGAAGTTGATTTTTTTTAATGCAGCGTCCTTCTGCAGCAGTGGCGGCTCTGCAGTACTAGCGGATAGGGACAGTTTAATGCAATAATGTTAAAACTTCTACCGCCTTTTGAGAATTCAATGTGCATGCGTGAACTACAGGATAGCATAACGATATGGGGAAAAAGTATACAAATCCCTAGCCGAGTTACGCGAAGGGTCCATATATATAAGTTACTAACCGCTGCTTGAAATAATATCATGCATTCTAGAGATTGCTGTACCATGAGTTTCATGCATCTAGTGGATTTTTTTCGGTTAATGTACGCGAAGCATACATATATATAAGTTACTAACTGGTGCTTGAATGAGTTTCGTGCATTCTAGAGATTGCTGCCCTGCGAGTTTCATGCATACAGGTTTTTTTTTCAGTTAATGTACGCGAAGCGTACATATATACAAGTTACTAACCGCTGCTTGAATCAGATTCGTGCATTCGAACAATCAGGAATCTCGATATTCTCCCCAATCACAACCTGTGTGCTTTGTGGTAGAGAACTCACTATTTACACAGTTTCTATGGGAATTTCTTTCACCAATTAAACATTGATTTTATTCCGTTTTGTAACCATTTACAAAGTTTAAACAAGAAGGTAAAATGCTAAAAATTTGTAAAAATAGAAAAATCTTAATGTGAAAGTTCACCCACCCCTTGCTTCAAATCAAGTTTAAAGAAATCCCTACGATAATTCTTTACTCTATTTCGCTGGCATTTCTGTAACATTGTTGCATTAAGCTGTCCCCATCCGCTACTCTCATCAGTTGGTTCACAATCACTTTACTACAAGACTATTTGTATATTTAAAGTTGACCTTATCTCACCGTAAAACGTTTTACAATTGAAAAAGGAGAAATTTGGTTTATTAAAATACTGGTAGTAAAGTGATTGTGAACCACCTGACGAGCCGCCACTTCTATGAACGAGTGAATCTACGAAAAATTTAATGTAAATTTGTTATCATGTGATCATTTATGAAAGGTATTTTTTCGGGGACAATGAAATTTTAGTGCCCAGGTACTCACACTAGAGATCTGCATGGGCCGGGTTGTATTCGCAACTAACTCAAAATTTTTGCTTAAAGTGAACTTGAAACCTGACCCAAACCGGACAAAATAATCGTAAACCCAAAACCTGACCCGAACCCGATATACTTCAACCCGAATCCGATCCGCACATGAAATATTCAAATCCAAACCCGAAGCAAAAGAAAATTAATCAATATTTTAATACTAATTTATCATGAAAATGGAAAAGTAACCTACAAGTATATCTCTAATATCAATTTTACCGTTTTGTATAAAATTTGAACACATATACACTCATACACTCATTAATATTCAAATATATAGTTATTATTATTATTATTATTGCAATAATAATAATAATAATAATAAATACAGGACTTTCTTTTGAAAAATCAGGTCAACTCGAATTCGACCCGACGGAGTCGAAACCTAACCCGACCGCAATTGAAAAAATTAGCGTCAACATGACCCAACCCGAACCTCTGATGGGATTGAGTTCGGGTAAAATCGGGTTATCCGACCCGATGCAGGACTCTAACTTAGAGCCATGGGACTGAGCATTAATCAAATCCTGTAAGAAATTAAAAATAATTTGAAAAAAAAAACGTGCGGAAAAAATAAAACTGGGATTTACTATGTTTCTGAAGTTTCATAATTTGCTCTTTCTTTCAAATTTTCTTGTTTAAAAATTTCAAACAAAAATCCTTAATTTTGCGGCTAGAAAATAAGATGTATCTTAGATTCGAGTAAATAAAGTATAATTCTTATTGTTACCTTGTTTATTTTACTTTTTTGGACAAATATATAAAAATTGTTGGAAAAATTATAACAATTTTTATTTTATTTCTTTATTAGAAATGTTTTCTTTTTAGTTATTTTTTATAGAAACATATGTGTGCATGTATGTATGTTTATAGGTTTTACAGTTTATTGTGCAAGTATAAAGAATATGTACAGTAAAATATTACTACGTTTAGAGAACATATTACCACACTGGTTTCAAATTTATTCTGAAATATATGAAATTGCTAGAAAATGTACAAAATTAGGTGTGGAAACTAAGTTAGATTAATTCTTTTTTTAGCATAATGCTGAAATAAAGATTACTCTTTTGAGATCCTACTTTATAATAATGCCATAAATATTTATTTGTACTTTTTACACATACCGGGTGTCCCAAAAATGACTGATGGATTTTAAAATTCAATAACTATCAAACGGTGACAGATATTTAAAAAATTCTTGCAGGAGGGTTATGTACGATGTCGGGAGCTTTTTACTGTGATTCTTGATTTTAGTTCGAATTTCAAACAATAGATGGCGCTGACAGAGGTTGACGCTCATTCGAGGCCGAAACTGACGTCACTGAGCATTGATGCGAAGAAAGGAGATTAAGGCCATGGAGTGGGTCTCATTCGCCAGTACAATTTTGATCTTAGGCCCCGATTCAGAATCCCAGATCACTCGAATGAGACCCACTCCATAGCCTTAATCTCCTTTCTTCGCATCAATGCTCAGTGACGTCAGTTTCGGCGTCGAATGAGCGCCAACCGCTGTCAGCGCCATCTATTGTTTGAAATTCGAACTAAAATCAAGAATCACAGTAAAAAAACTCCCGACATCGTACATAACCCTCCTGCAAGAATTTTTTTTAAATCTGTCACCGTTTGATAGTTATTGAATTTTAAAATCCATCAGTCATTTTTGGGACACCCGGTATATACTAACACCATAAATAACAGAATTTATTTCAATTATAGATATTTTACGAGGGTTGTAATATTTGCCGAAACGTCAGTTGAGGCTCACTGTGGAGACCCGAAAAGTTTCTGGTTTCTGTCTGTCTGTCTTGTCTGTTCCGCGATAACTGCCGTAAAAATGATCCGATTAGTTTGATTTTTAGTAGGTATGTTGGTGAGTGAAAAATTTGATAATAAGCAGGTGTCTGGTCGAAAGAAGAAAATTTAATATCTGGGAGAGCTGTATCGTTCATGATTTCATAAGATAAGTCTTGATCGTCTTTTCTTGTTTTTATTTAACAAAAAACTTAACAAAACAATAAATTAATAAAATATTAGACTGAAAGAATAATATATTCCAGGAGAGCAATCAAAATGCTCCATATTCAAGATACAAAATTATTCCAACTAACAAAAACAAGTTTTCTAATCAGTTCGTGGTTACGTCACATAACGTAACGCCGTGAGCTTAACTCCGCCCACAGAACATGTGATCAAATAGATTTTCAACAGTACCCGGAATTAGCTGTATAGTTTTTAGTTACATTTGGTTCATTCGTTCGGAAAATATAGAACATTTCTTTTTTGATCATAATACTTTCCTATGGGAATTCAGACGATTTTGAAATTTTTCAGTCGTTGAAAATAAAATGGCGCATTTGAGTAATGTATTTAAACGGTAAGTTATGAAGGCTAAAATTTATCAAGTCAGGTGTTAAATTATTCAAATTAATTTGAAATTTTGTTTATACATTCGTCAGATTTTTTAAATTAGGTGTATAATTTTTGGTGCAATTTTATACATCTGTTCTAATAATATAATACATTTTATTTTATCATTTTTTGCAAATATTAAAATGCATTTGTTTTTATTTTCCTTTTCAATTTAACAGTAACCTAGCAACCATATTTCAAAGAATATCAAAATGATAAAATTCAAGTAACTCAGACGATTTTGCTACAATATTTTATTCGCAAAATAAAATATTATTGGGTGATTTTAATATTTTATTGAAATAAATGAGAATTTGTTTTGGTACAAGTTACCTTTTAACTACTATAGAATGATAGCCGAAACATTTTTATATGAGATATTATTAATTTTCTGGAAGAGATGTGGATTTTTCGTGGTTGAAAATTAGTATTATTTTAAAAATAGAATATAATATCTTGTACAACGAGATAGTTAATCTAAAGAAATTAGCGTAGTAAAACGCATCCATACAGCCTGAAATAGCACAATTACTGGAAACTGAGATCATAAAAAGTTATCACCAAAAATACTTTATAGCGCAAATCAAGGTTGCTATTTAGCGAATTGGCAGTGGGCACGATTATGAATGATTACACAATAGGTTTAAAAGTTTCCAAATAAGCCTATTTTGGGGAGATTTTAGTATGATATTGCCATCGAATTAGATCAGGATGTACTTAAGTCAAATAAATATTGAACAAAGACCATCAAAACTGTTTTTTCAAAACAAAAATTTTAATAATGCTAGATATTTGAAATAGATAAGTGAAATATATAGTAGATTCAGTTTACATTTCCATAAGTTACTTTTGTACACGAGATATTATTCAACTTATCAATCAGATACGAGTGTTTCGTGATTGGCAGGTAAGTAAATATTGCTATTTAGGTATTAGGATAACATGAAATTATTTTCACAATGTTTGCTTATCGTAATAAAACCACTGTGCAGAACGAAATGGAAGATATACTAGAATCATTCACACAAATAATAGGAAATCACGAATATAAATTTAATAAGATTACGGAGGGTTCAGCGGGGCAGAGCCCCCCCCCCCATCCCCTGAAGAAATGTATTTTTTTAATCTAAAAAATAGAATAAGAAATTCATAAGAATGTCTGAATATTATTGCATAAACCGTGTTTATTTTAACGTTTCTAAGTTCTGAAACCTTCGAATTATTTTATATGCATATAACTATATATGTAGTGTAACATATTATTTTGAATCCGGGGTGGAAACTATTTTAGTTACAAATAAAACTTGATAATTTCTTTATAGACTAATAAATTTAATATTTACAACATATTTACATGTTACTATTTACAAAATAACTCATTTAATTTAATATTACGGCTTAGCTCAGATGCCTTCTCGGCAACAACTCTGTAAACATTCTTCTCTTCTGGTAAAGTCTAATTTACTCAGCTTGCCAGTTCTTTTGAAAGAAAAAAAAGAGAGAAAATATGATGGAGTGCGTATAGTTCGGGCGTTACACTCTTCCCCTCACACTGCATTACTGGTCCCTCAGATGCAGTGTGCATTTCCTGGGTGGATTCCTTCGGGAGGCTTTCTAGTGACTAAATACCTCTGTTGATCTCGCGTTTTTTGAACCTTTAGTAAATATTTGCTGGCTGGGCGTCTGACGTTTCCCGGGTCTTCCTCTTGGACGAATGAAGCCTTTAGAACATCCACCATCATCTTGCTTGTAAGGATACAAAGCTGATATATGATAATTTCCTAAGGGAGAAAAAGGGTTTTCTTTAGTAGCAATGGTATAAGAAGTAGGAGATCTTTGTTTTAAAATAACATAGGGGCCATCGCGACGGGGCATGAATTTGGTTGTTTTGTTATTTTTCCTTTGGCTAATGGGATGCAAAGTAACCCAAACATGATCGCTTGGTTTGTTTTGTTCAGAAGCTTTTAAATGTTTGTCGTCATAATATTTATGCTTATCTTGGCTTTGTTCTATGCGATCTCTTATCTGCATAGTCATTTTAGCAATGTTTTTTAAATAAGGGGTTATTTCCGGTATGAAATTATCATTCGCAATTACAGGGCGTAAGTCATGGGCAACATCATCGGAGGTACGTAATTCACGACCGAACATTAAATATGCAGCTGTGTGACCTGTGGAACTACATCTTGCAGTATTAAGGGCAAAACGGATTGCTGGTAATTTTTCACTCCAAGTTGTATGATCATCTCCAACTAGCATCGCTAAGCGGGGTATTAGATCTCGGTTTTTTCTTTCAACCGGATTTGCTTGAGGGTAGTACACCGGAGTTAAACTTTGATCTATCTTTAAGAGAAAACAAACTTGTTGCATCACAGCACTGATGAATTGTGGACCATTGTCGCTAATGATTTTTCATGGAAAACCATATCTTAAATACACTTCCTCAATTAAGGTGACAGCACATTCCGTGGCTGTTGCGTTATTTAATGCGAAAATTTCTACCCATTTAGTGCTACAGGAGGATGTGATCTAGTTTCAATATAATGTTTAACTTTATGTGTAGCCTCTTCCCCTAGTTGGAAGCTACTTGTAAATTTTCCAAGCAGTTCATTCAACCTAACTCGTTGCTCTGAAGTGAGATGTCTACCTTCATCTTCTCTAAGAAAAACAGTGTCTAATTCAACGGTTTTTATTGCTAATTCACTGGGAGGTCTATATGTATCTTCGGCGAATCTATACTTCCACCTGCATCTATCAGCAAAGAACCATTCTTGATTTACTACATCCAAAACAATTTTTGCTTTGCGTAAAAAATCGATTACTAAAATTGTACGATTGTTTTTGGCATTCGGCAGAGCATAAAATGTTGTTTTAACATCGCGACCTTCAATTTTAACATGAACTTCTGTTTTATAGACTTCGGTAGTGTTTTGTAGCCCATCCGCTAAGACTACGATCATTTGAGTTTTTTCAAACTTCACACCTTGGTCTTTTAATAAAGAATACAAAACTTCACCCGCTACGCAATGTGTTGCGCCAGTGTCTGCACAAGCTGTGCCAGAGAGACCATTTATACTTATTTTTACCAATAATGTTGGTGATGTTTGCATATTACATGTACGAAATTCTAGAGATTGAAAGTGCGCCGATACATTTTTCGGAGAACAAGTTGGACACTTGGATTTAATAACTCCCGGGTTTCCACATCCATAGCAACTTAACATTGGCCGATTTAAATTTGAAGGATAATTAATTTTATTTCTCTTGGACTCATTTTGATTGCCAAATTTACCAAACTCATTTCTTTTAAAATCTAAAGGCGTTTTTTTCAAAGCGATTAGAACTCAGGACCTCACTGATTTTATTTGATCTCTTTATTTCTACTTTGTGTGACTTCAAATTATCTTATAAATCTAACTTTTCAGCTAATTCAGCAAGATCTGTTAAATTCTCCCATTGGTCTAAATAATGTTCTTTGCAATCAGGGGAAACCTTTTTCTTTAATTGATCAGCAATAATTAATTCCGATAGTTTTTCAAAGGAATTTATATTTAATTCGGATAGCCATCCCTCAAAATAGCTTCTAATTTCAAAGTAATATTCTTTTCAGCTAATATCGGTTCGCTTTGGATGTCGATTAAATAAAATTCTAAACCTTCCAGCTGTTAACTTGAACCTCTGCAACAATATACCTTTAATATAAGAATAATCCTTAAATGTTTCTTCCGGTTCACGCGCTATTAATTTACCGATTTCATTTGGAAGGACTAAATTGGAAGGATTAAATACGTAATCCACAGTTCTTTAGAAACCTTTAAAAGTTTCATTTGCCTCTCAAAAGTTATTAAAAATAAATTCATATCATCCTTTTCAGGATTGAAATCGGGTAAAACCTTTTTCAAGTCAACGCGGATTGAAGAAGTTTCTAGAGGGTTGCTTTTATTTGCAACAACATCTCTTGTTCCTGTTTCTAACCTGAGCTTTTGTAGCTCAAATTCTCTTTCTTCGGCTAAACGCTTCTCTTCCTCAAGAGTCTTTCTTTCTTCTATGATATTTTCTAAAATTCCCTGTACAAAATCTATGTTATCTTTAAATGTCTCACTATTTACAATTTTATCACGTAATTCGAGGACTTTATCATCGCTACTTATTTGTACTTTTAACTCTGAAGCCAAAGTGATCAAATCAATTTTCTTACCCTTAGAAAGAAACGCCATCATTTGAATTAATTATGTTTTAGCTAACTTCAAACTTAATTTGTGTTACGAATAACTCTTAGCAAAATAATTTAAATCAATTCTTCATATAATAAATAAAATAATGCCAAGCACTCATTTATAATAATAACTTCAATAATAATATAGCTCAGTGCAACTATATAAATGTATAAAATAAAGCAAACGAGTTTATTTTTCAATAATAATTATTAGATATATTTCTCTTATGAATATCTTCATTTAATTCAGATACTAAAATACTTGAAGCTGCAGACGATTTTTCGTATTTCAATTCCAAGGAAAATACCATTCAGTTGAATAGAATAATTCCAAAATATTTCGATTCTGGACGAATCAAATACAATTTTTCAAAAAATCCTCAGATTCCGGATGAACCAAAAGAAATACTTTTTGTACTTTAGTATCTAAATTTTCTTATTAAACAGTTTAACACAATTTTAAAATAATACTTATCTTCATATCTTGCCTATATTCGGGCCCGACGTTGGGGAGCCAATCTTTGTAACATATTATTTTGAATCCGGGGTGGAAACTATTTTAGTTACAAATAAAACTTGATAACTTCTTCATAAACTAATAAATTTAATATTTACAAAATATTTACATGTTACTATTTACAAAATAACTCATTTAATTTAATATTACGGCTTAGCTCAGATGCCTTGTCGGCAACAACCCGTAAACATTCTTCTCTTCTGGTAAAGTCTAAATTACTCAGCTTATCTATTCTTTTGAAAGAAAAAAAAAGAAAAGGAGAGAAAATATGATGGAGTGAGTATAGTTCGAGCGTTACAGTAGTAATTTAAATAACTTAATTTGCGGATTGTAAGATATTAAATATTATGAAAAGTGAGTGTAAAATCATTGACTTTCAGAGCTGACGTTGAGGCTCCTGATCTGTAGATTTACAAGTTTAGTTACCTGTAATATATATTTAGTAACTGCTGGACTTTCAATTACTAGCTCCTAAAATATTAATTATCAGTTGAGTAATAGGGAGAAAAAAACATATGTTTTATTAGGAAATTCGTATTGATGCTATTATTTGTTAGTGTTAATTTTAATCACAAACAGTCAACTATATAGAATTAAAATAAATTTCAAACAATTAACCCTACAGTGCATGAATTTTTCTTTCCGAATTGTGTTTTTTTATACTTATATTAAGAATTCGAACACCAGAAATTTTAAGATACATTTTAAAGTTTTTTTAGTTGCAAGTTTATGTTATTTTTAGAGCATTAATATTTCTATATAAATATAGTGGTTTCAAAGAACTTGATTTATTTATTAAAAATTAAATAGAAAATGTTGCCAATTGCTACACTATACACTGTAGGGTTAAAGGGTTTAGTTTTTACGAGGAAAATAATAAATGTTAAAATATGTGGTTCTCAAAACTGATGACAATAATCACAGATAAAAATTCGATATAAACTTCAATAAAATATCTGTATGAAAATAAGTAACACTTAACAAACTTTAAAAATTAACATATAGGATTATATACCGCAAAAGTTATTTTAATGCATAGTATGGGAAGGTACGATATAAATGTATATCATAATTAGATGCATTCTATCTCGATATTCTGTAAACTCTTAAATATATTTCAATCTGAAAATATTTTTTAAGAGGCTATTCTAGTTATAAAACAAATACGAAAAAAAAAGAAATTGGAAATTTTTATTGATAATTGACTCCGAAAGATTAAATTCGCCATGGAATTTTGAAAACATATTTGAAATTTTTCTCATAAAAGTAAAATAAAAAATCCCCGAGAAAATAATAAGAAAATTTATTCCTGCATTAGATAATCACTTTACCGAATTATTAACAAGAAAGACTATTTTTAAAATATTTATGAAATATCCCAAATTTGGATAAGAGCAGAGAAAACATAATCAGATGAAAATTTTTGTTATATGAAGCGAAGTAAATTATTGAAATATTTAACCTTTACAGGGGCAAGTAATTGTATTGATGTAATGTTCAAAACTTGCCAGAATTTTTGGAACATTTTATTTGAAATAAGGAAATACAATTTGAAACAAAGGAACAATGTAAGGCTGTTATCGGACTTCCTAGTTTCTGAGCAACTTAACATCCAGGCGACGTATAAGCGAGTTGCAGAGACACACGGGACCAACTACAGAAGTTTGACTGTAGTACAAATTACACAAATGAAAGTAGAAATAGAGAAATATCAAAGAAAATTAAATTTTAAAATAATAAAATAGACGAATAAAATAAAATAAAATAAATGGAAAACTATCAAAAATGAAAAGTAAAAAAAATAACCGAAGACTAGCCCTAACATCTCACAAAAAGAAAACAATGACACTTTTTAGTTACCATACATTTAAATAAAAGGTAAATAAAAGAGTTACAAAAATTACAAAAGCAACAGACTATCAAAAATGTTATTTTCTTATTTATTTTTATATACATTAGACAAGAGACAAGAAAAAGAGAAAGTTTAACTAGAATGAGGGAGAAACAACTCAGGTTTCATCAGCAAGAATTAATGCACATATAAGGCGGGTTCTGTTGATTTGGTCGGAGACCTCGTAGCTTGGTAACCCAACAATAATTTCGTTAAAAATATTATTGATGTTTTATTGAATTTTTTGGACAGTTGATTCATGCTTTATTTGAGAGAAGTGGTGCAGTGATCTTTGTGAAATGTAGTTTCTAAGGTATGTATTACCATTTCGCATAACACATAGATTTTTATTATGCGTTACATAAAGATATTTAAGATTAATTTTGCTAGCCAACGGACAAATATCAGTAAGGACGGAACAAATGCAAGCATTATCGACTAGAAGTTTATTTTTGATTGAAAGAAATTTGTTATTAAGTTCCCTTACCCCGAGCAAAGTATCTGACGAATTAGTAACTATCTCTGTAGATTTTCATGTTCGAAGGCGTTGGTAAATCAAGCAGAAACCTGGTTAAAGGCCTACAGCCTTTTTGGGTTTCCGGCTGCGAAGCTTCAGAGGGACCTCTACACTCCCCAAGTGTTATGCGGTAGTTTCCTTTAGTACTTTGGCTCGGCTGTAGTAATGACCTTCGTCAAATTCTGGGGTGAAGAAAATGATGCGCAGGTGGCGGTGCTGCCCTTGGCCGCACAGCGTGCACGTGTGGTTTCCCGGGTAAACTTAACCCACCTGGCTCCCTCGCAAGGGTTCCCCAAACATAGAACCGGAGCTGAAGTACTTCGACTTGAGGCGAAGTAGCTTGGTTTTACCCTGAGCAAAAACCTTATTACATAATGAGGGTTTGGCGTTTCCCACACTTGCAAATCGCGATTTTTTGAGGCGCGAAAATGATCACTCAATATCTAAAATTGTTATTCAGTAATATCAAAAGTAGATATCACTCAACATCTAAAATATTACTCAGGAATGTCAGAAAAAGACATCCTTGAATGTCAAAAGATGATATTCAACATGACAGAAAAATATATCACTGAATGCCGAAAACTGATCTTCACACATGTCAGAAAATATTGGTCAACATTGCCAAATGTCAAAAAATAATATTCATGAGTATCTTTTAAAGAGGAGTCATTTAACGTGTGCTAATATTACATTTTTATATTGGCCAATATCTTCGTGTTACCTGGATTATGCAGTTAAGAAGTCATTCATAATAATTATATTACAAGAGAGATAACTTTGACCTTCCGTGGAAACCCCGTATGAATGCCACAAGTAGCCAACTAATACCAAATGCTGCTCTAAAAGGAGAAAATGTCTGAATATATTTTATATATATATAATCTAGTATTGCAGCGTACGATCTGTATAGTAAGAAATTAAAAGCTTTGATTGTTGCTGTTTACCACTTTTGAGACTGACATTCCAGTTATAGTATTGGATTTGACATTAACAGCATTGAGCTGCAAAATGAAGAAATTACTTTCAAGCCTGTAGCGTAGCTAGAGTGAGGGTCCAGAGGTTCCGGATTCCATAATTTTAATGTAATATTCTTTGGTTTTTCTAATAGTATAATTTTCTGCGATTAAAGTGAAAAATTTTGCGAAATCAATAGTATCCAGAGTATTTGGACCCCACCCTGCCTATACTCCTGTATCCTGTTACTAAGAAAACGATTATCCGCACAATATAAAAAAAATCCCATCCCAGTGTCAATTATTTGTTTTATATATAAGGTTAAAACGGTTCATTTACCTAACAGAAAAAGCTACATAAATCAGTAATTACTTGTTAACTAACTTACCAAGTAATAGCACGGCATTCCAAAAGTAAGTGTGGTTAATCATTTTACAACAAATAAATTTTATAAACCAGGTATGATTAAATCAAATAAAATATCTTTCGAAAGTATAATACTTTTAAATGGAAATTTAGAAGTATATTTAAAAATTTAGGTTTTTAGTAAGATACTATAGATCAAAAGTCCATTTAAAAAACATTAAAGGATGAGGGAGTAAATTATAACAAACAATTTTTGTATAGGAATCTAGGGCTGTAGTCCATTTATTCAGTTAGAAAAACAGGGTGTTACACTCCAGTCTTAAACAGGAATTTTGTTCATACCCTCAACAATAATGTAGATATTTTAAGAGAATTTGCAACAGACTTACGTTTCTTTATGAAAAGACATTTTTATAACTGAGTGAAAGAGTGTCTATGCCTGGAGTCGAACCAATGACCTATAGCTCAATTTTCCAACGCTTACCAGTTGAGCTACCGGACCGTCGACTGGCCTACACATTTCACTCAGATAACCTTTTTGGCAATATAATCTCTTTTAACCTGTAGACAGCTCAACTAATTACACCGCAGGTATCGGGACTCCATTAAACAATGAATACGTAGGATGGATTAAACACCATTAAACGATAAATATCATTTAAGCAAAAGGTCTTGAGTTCGACTCCTTTCCTGGACATTTTTTCACTCGGTTGGTAAAATGTCAATTCGTATAATATCTGTAAAAATCATTTTGATTGATTTAAAATAATAAAATGTTACCTTTCTTAGTGTAAAATATAATGATATCCAGAGATGTGGTATAAATGGGTTCCATCTACTTCCGAAAATCGCTGAATTAGACGAATTATATTTCAGAATGTAATTAACATTACATACGGGCGCACTCATAGAAATACTATATACTTCCAGCGCTACACTGTAAAAAAACTCAGAAGCGTTTCGGCACAAGGCGGAAATATTTCCGGAAATTTATAGTAAACTTTGTGTTCTCCTCAGTTACTTGTTATTTCGTAATCGTTGCACGTATTTTCGGAAAAATATTCAAAGCGGTGAATTATTCTGAAGAAGTCAGAAACGTTACATTCCATACCGGAAATGTTTTCGAATAGGTTGTGTAAAATGATGGTTACTGAAAAATTCGGAAATGTTACACTCATTCCGTGTAAAGTTTTGAAATGGAATTCGAAATGAAGTAATATTTGCGCATGCTCATCTACTCCGACCTATTGCACATGTCATTATCACGTGATTTCTATTGTTCTTGAGAGGAAAGACAGCTTAAAACAGATGCAGATGCAACGTATTTATATGAGCTGTAAGTATTCTGTTTTATAATTTCTTTTATTAGAGAGAACAATATGCTTTTTTAAAAAAATTAATATTATCAGATTCTATTTTATTGCATATTAATATTACATTTGCAGTTAATCTTCTGTTGTATACACAAAGTTAAATAACTCGTTCGATAGTTTCTTTATACTCTTGTTCCATGAATCTATAATAAATATTAGATATTTGATTGATGAATAATAATGTAGTACTAGTATTAATGAAGTACACATAGCACCGTATATACGTCTTTAACATCTTTTCGTTTTGAGATCGGTTCCGTTTCATAACTTTTCTAATGATGAAATGTATCGTTTATATGACAGAACAAATTCCTAATTTCACTTATACTATACGTTTTTCCTTCATTTTTTATGAATCAGATATTTATAAATAAATATAATTGAAAATTTGATTTATAAATCTATAAATAACTCTTTTTTAAAAATCCGGTCTCGTGAATTCCATACTGTAAACAGATACATATGCATTATGAAAATGCTTTATTTCCCAAAATAGATGTATTATTTTTAATACCGTAATTTCCGGCGTATAATCCGCGGATCAAACAATTCGGTTTCAACCCAGAAATTTTATTCAATAGTTGAAGTCAAATATTTACAGCGATCTGAGAAGCAACACTTTATAAAATAAAATTTCTGGGTCGAAACATGATTGTTTGATCGGCGGATTATACGCCGGAAATTACGGTACCTTTAAATAAATATATTTTTTAATCTTGTAAGTATAGATATTATGTCAAAAGATTTCGTATCTGTAAATAATTATTTTATTTTATGAACTGTATACTTATAAAAATATATTTATTTTCTCAGGTTATCTCAGCACTTCTCAAGTTATACGAATAAAATAATACCTTTAAATGAATATATTTAGAAGCATGATAGTTGTAAAACACTATATTAAAAATATTTACAAACAGACAAAACATTTTTATCATTTTTCTATTTATAAGTATACAATTCGTGAAAATAAAACAATTACCACAGATATAAAATATTTTCGAATAGTATAACTATTTACAAGATTAATAAAAAATGTTGAAAGATATTACTAAAATCTATCTATTTATAAGTATAGGGAAATTAAATATTTTCAATGAGTGTCTATTTAGAGGATGCAACTCATGAGGCTGCATTTAAAAAAAGAATTATTTATAGATCCATAAATCAAATTTTCAACGTTATTTATTTACAAATATCTGATTCATAAAAATTGAGTGAAAAACGTATAGTATAAGTGAAATTAGGAATTTGTTCTGTCATATAAACGATACGTTTCATCATTAGAAAAGTTATGAAACGGAACCGATTTCAAAACGAAAAGATGTTAAAGACGTATATACGGTGCTATCTGTACTTCATTAATACTAGTACTACATTATTATTCATCAATCAAATATCTAATATTTAATATAGATTCATGGAACAAGAGTATAAAGAAACTATCGAACGAGTTATTTAACTGTGTATACAACAACTTCTAAACTTGTTGTACTTGTAAACTTGTAGTAGGTAAACTAAAGAAGTTTCCAGACGACCCAACTCTGTTCCTACAAAGGAAATTTTGAAAGCCTCTCTTCAGTAGAAGGACATAGTCTCAATTTTGGAGTTATTTTAAAATGACAGAAGTATTTGTCATAGAATTAAGATTTTTCAAAGTTTATTTCGCCTCCATAAATAACTTTAAAGTAATATCTTGAATAAAAGGTGAATAATAAAACGAGTTCAGAAAAATATATGTTTTACACCAGAAATTACAGAAAGTTTATAATATTGCTAATTCAAGCGTATAATTCATCGACAAGATCGTAGGATCATTTCTGTAGTATGATTAGCAAATTCACTCACCGAACTTCGCAGAAAACCCAACCACGGTGATGTGGAGTGGGGTTTCGCCTCGAGCGAATGTGATAATAATTTTTTTTAAAGCATATTGTTTTCTCAAATGAAAGAAATTATAAAACAGAAATACACAGAAACATTTCCGATGTATACAAACACATTTCTGATGTATGCAGAAACCTTTCCTATGTATACAAAAACATTTCCGAGATATTCAGAAACCTATCCGATGTATACAAAAACGTTTCCGATATATGCAGAATCGTTACTGAATATCTGACTTAAATATAAAGAAACGTTTTCGAAATGCACTTAAATGTTTCCAAAATATACAGAAACATTTCTGAATATCTGACCGAAATATGCGGAAACATAACAGAACCGATGGGCCACATTGCTGCCCCATCAGATAGAGTAAAGTTTCCGAGTTTTTTTTTTTTACAGTGTAGTCGTGGTGTCATCGTTTCACACAATGTAATATAAATCTGATGAAAATCTCGTTAAAATACTGTTATTTTGAATTATGAACAATGATTGTGTTCAGATTTGAGTTGGAAACGCTGTATTTGTTTGCTAAATAAATGATTGCGAAATTAATTGCATTTTTCCCATAGAAATAACGTTACGATTGTTTAATTGAAAAAATAGCTCCATTGTTGTAACATTCATATATTTTCACAACATTGTTGCCAGCATCATTATGACGTCGCCATTTAGCGACGCATACATTTCTGCTTTATAATATAAGTTGATTTTTTTGTGAATTTCAATGAAAGCATGTTTATTATTACTTTTTATATTTAATTTATTTTTTTTCAGTTTATTTCATTTCTTCTACGTCATTTTCTTGTTTTCTACTGCCAATTTTTCAATTTTACCCAAAATACGATTTTGTTCTAAAAGAATTTTTTTACACGTGTAGCAAAGAGAGAAAGAAATATACTCAAACAGTTTTTTTCTTTGTATCCTCTTGAGAACAAACAGGTTGATATGCTTATATGATAAAGTGAATGTGAAGATAAATAATAAAAGAATATGCGGAAACTTCGAATATAAACAGGTGAAATTTACAGAAAAATATTTTACACGCATTATACATGCTCAACAGTGCCGAGTTTTATCTATTTATTTATTTTTTGCCATATTGTTACATTTAATATTTTATGATTCTCTAAAGTTGCTGTCGTATTTTTAGCCTGTATTTTCCTTCTAGAAATACTTTTAAACAGTAACGAGGTTTTTTTTTCTCTGATTCTGGTATTGCTCTAGAAGTATGTACAATCTTAAATTTGATATCTTATTAAAAATACCAACATTTTTGTTGATATACAGGATGTCTGAAAAGTCCTAAGATAAATTTTAAGAAATAGTAAAGCACACTATAGCGAACAACTTTTATATAAGAAATCAGAGTTTTACCCATTTATTCAGTCAATATTTCAGGGTATCTCACTCCATCCAAACATATCTGTTGTTCACAATTTTACCAAAAATAAATACATTATAATGAAATTTGCATTAGACTTAACACGTTGCCAACTGTCAATCTGGATTTTAAAACAATAGATTACCCCTCTTCTGAAAGTCTTTGGTAAATTAGTTTCCTGGATAAGTTTGAGGAGATTAGCGCTGGTGTGGATCAAACTAGGAATCTCATGAACAGTAGTCGAGAACGTTAGCGCCAAGCAAGAGGCCAGATCAGTTACGCTCAGCTTAGTAACTCTCTTTATACTATTCAAGTAAGATAAGATCGCTATACACTCCATCACCAGGGAGGAAGAAGTCTTGTTGACGTCAGATAAGGGATATGCACTCGTGTATGATGCTGCCATATGCATATGTGATGCGCGAGATGACAGGATTTGTGCTGTGAGCATTTGCTTGCAGGACTTTGCTTCCAGGCCAACTGTCAATCTCGGTTTTAAAACAGTAGATCACCCCTCTTCTGAAAGTCTTTGGTAAATTAGTTTCCTGGATAAGTTTGAAGAGATTAGCTCTGGCGTGGATCAAACTAGGAATCTCATGAATAGTAGCCGAGAACGTTAGCGCCAAGCAAGAGGCCAGACCAGTCACGCTCAGCTAGTAACTCGCTTTATACTATTCAAGTAAGATAAGATCGCTATACGCTCCATCACCAGGGAGGAAGAAGTCTTGTTGACGTCAGCCAAACGATATGCACTCTTGTATGATGCTGCCATACGCATATGTGATGCGCAAGATGACAGGATTTGTGCTGTGAGCATTTTCTTGCAGGACTTTGCTTACAGGGGATGATTTATTTAGTGCTGTCATCTGTTGGTTATGAGATGACTTGATTGTTGCTGTTGAAGTCTGTTGCGTGTTTGCCCGGGTCACCACTGAGGAGATTGGTTCTGGCGTGGATCGAACCACGAATCTCATGAATAGAAAGCTCGAACGTAAGCGTCAAGAATAAGGCCAAGCCAGTTCTTCTCAGCTAATAACTTGCTTTATACTGAAATGTGATGAAATCGCGACAGGTTTCTCCAGTTTATGCATCAGCAAATGACTTTCAATGTACGGACTTAATACAAAACGTCTTACAATGAAACGAAATATACAGCATGATATAAATATGATATAAATTCATTTTCTGTAAGGTAGAAATCCCAGCTCTTAGTGAATGATGTTTGGTTAAATAAAATCGAGGATTCGTGTTTACGGTCGTTTTTTTATTGTATTTTATATTCACTTCTTAAAATAAATAGTTTCGAAAAATTTTATATACCTTTTGCCAGAACGAATACTTCGAAAATCCGAAAACATAGTTCTGGATAATCGAGATTACTGAAATTCAATAAGCTTCTTCCCATTATTACATACTAAGTACATACCAAATTTCAAATCTCTATCTCAATTTGTTCGGAGATAGAGCGTTTACAGACACACACAGAGACACACACACAGACAGGTGCACGACAAAATTTGTTTCTAAAAATATGTTTTATGGAATCTCCATTGTCTGAAACGTATACCGTAATTTCTGGCGTATAATCCGCGGATCAAACAATTCAGTTTCAACTCAGAATTTTATTCAATAATTGAAGGCAAATATTTGCAGCGATCTGGGAAGTAACACTTTATAAAATAAAATTTCTGGGTCCAAACATGATAGTTTCATCTGCGGATTATACGCCGGAAATTACGGTAAATCCGTCAATTTTTTTTTTCGATTTTCAAAACGATTACAAGACTTACCCTATACTACGTATGATAAGTAAGTAAAAGTATATTATTTAAATGAAAATTGTGAATTTAAAAACAATTGAGAAATTCTGTGACTTATATAGAAAATGCTATTATTTATACATATACAGGGTGTTCCGTTAAAGGGGGTCCAATATTAATAGGGGTAATAGAGGAGATCACATGGAGCATAAATCAGTATATAAAGCCTGGTCGGATCTCAATAGTTTTCAAGTTACAGCAAATAGAATGAAAATTCGGAAAATTGTAAAAGAACCCTCATTGCTAAACTATCGATAATGCTACATAAAAACGAAGCACATATTTAGAAAGAGCAGAAAAAAACCTACAAAATGACATCAATTGTATTAAAATAGCAATATTTATTGACGAGTTACAAGCCCTGAAACAGTGAAAAAAGTACGAAATCCAATATACATCAAAATAGTTAATCGTTAATTCCAAAAAGACAACTCTAGCTACAACAAGGAAAATGTAGTAAAATTTGGTCCATTCCGAAAACTTTCGAAAAAGCTTACAATGAACCATATCGGTTTAATTGTGTGAGAGAAATTAATCAGTTTCTTAGTTACAACTCCGCTTTCTTTGACACTAGCAAAGGTTAAACTCCGCCCATCACGATTGGAAACACCGCCTTTTTAATTACTCTCAACTATACATTTTCGATCATGCTTCTTCTGAGATGCAACATTTTTAATTATTCAAGAGTTGAATGAACCAAAATAACTTTACAATAATAGTCTACATTTTAAAGTGGTCTTTTATTGATATAAAGCTTAAGTTAAATTCCTTAAAATTAAACTGGTGGTGAAAATTCGGAAATAATTAAAAATATTGCGATTTGTAACTATGCAAGAAGTTTCAGTACATGTTTTACATGGACAATTATTGTATGTATATGTGCATCATAATTTATGATAGGAAATAATAATAACAAATAGCATAATAATTTTATTAATTATAAATTTAAAAAAGACACTAAATTTTAAATTAATTCATACAAACTTTGTAATTTACAATTTGAGTACACCACAGTCTGTGACTTACAAAATACTGTGCCAAAAAGTGTTGAAAATAAAAGAAAAATGACAAATAAAGAATTACATTCCACGTACTTTATGACATATGTGAAGCATAGTCTTCTGGCCTGCGCTGCACAGTTCAATGTCGGAAGGCAGACGAACGGACATTATTATAATAGGTGTTCGAAGTTGCGCCCATTAACAGAATCGCACAGCCGACAGCGACGTCGTAAAGATTGGCGAACACGCCGAAAAACTCCGACGGAGTTGGGAATATCTCCTGCAGCGACAACGATTCGCGCTAGTAAATCCTCCGGTGTATCCACAGGCGTTTCATACACCAGCGATTTAAGGTGTCCCCAAACAAAAAAGTCTAACGGATTGAGGTCTGGAGAGCGTGCAGGCCAAGCAAGAGGTCCACTGCGTCCAATCCATTTCCCAGGATATGTTGAATTGAGGTGATTGCGAACACCTATGAAAAAATGTGCCGGTGCGCCATCGTGCATAAACCACATATTGTGGCGCAATGTTGCTGGCACATTTTGCAGTAACTGCGGTAAGATATCCCGTAGGAAAACCAAGTACGTACTGCCATTCAGTACATCTGGGAGTAAATATGGTCCTATGAGATAATCGCCGAGGACACCTGCCCATATGTTCACACTGAACTTTTGTTGTGCGTTCGACGGGAAAACAGTGTGCGGATTTGTATATGACCATGTGTGCATATTGTGCGTGTTTACCACGCCCTCTCTCGTAAATGTTGCTTCATCAGTAAATAAAATATTTTCCAGAAATTGTGGATTATTTTCTGTTACATTAAGCAACCAGCGTACGAATTCTGTCCGCTGAGCACAATCTGTTACTGATAACAGTTGTACCCGCTGCACATGAAAGGGGTGCATGTTTTCTGCACGCAGAACACGCCACACACTTTGGTGAGAAACACCGACTTCAGACGCAGCAGCTCGTGTACTCGTGGAGGGGTTATCTTTAAAAATATTCAGTACATCTTCTTCCATTGCAGGTGTTCGTACATGTCGAGGTTTCCCTGCATCAATGCTTGCTGTATTAAACGATCCAGTCTCCCGTAATCGTCTATCGATTTTTATGAAGAGTTTCGAACTTGGGCAACGTCTCCTTGGAAATTGCTCACGGTGCATGCGCTGTGCTAGACATGCATTTCCATGAGCTTGCCCGTACATCAGATGCATGTCCGCATATTCTTCGTTAGAGTATTCCGGCATAATTATTATACATCAACTTACTACAATCCCACTTACAACAGCCTCCCTTTAACATAACGCCCACTGATGACTGCTGTTTTATTACACTTTTCTTCCTATACACATAGAAAATTTGCATAAAAAGTACTTCTTCTTCATCATCCTGAAAGTTCATGGAGGAAACGCAGCAGTCACGGAGTTTGCTTTAAGACAAGGCGAGAGCTGCACAATATGTCATTCACTTGACCAGACTGAATAATGAAAGGGTATTGATAGAGGTTGATCAGAAATGTATAATTGAAAGATATTAAAACGGGGTGTTTACAATCGTCATGGGTGGAGTTTCGCTCTTTCCGAGCGTGCAACAGTACAGAGTTGTAACTAGGGAACTGCTTGATTTCTCCCATACAATTAAACTGATATGGTTTATTGTCAGCTTCTTCGAAAGCTTTCGGAATGGACCAAATTTTATAACATTTTCCTTGATGTAGGTAGAGTTGCATTTTTGGAATTAACGATTAACTATTTTGCTAAATATTTGATTTTGTATTTTTTCACTGTTTCAGAGCTTGTAACTCGCCATTAATTCTCAATATTCTAAAACAACTTATGTCATTTCGTAGGATTGTTTCTGCTCTTTCTAAATATGTGCTTTGTTTTTATGTAGCATTATTGATAGTTTAGCAATGAGGGTTTTTTTACAAATTTCCGATTTTTCATTCTATTTGCTGTAACTTGAAAATTATTGAGATCCGGCCAGGCATTATATACTGATTTATGCTCCGTGTGATCTCCTCTATTACCCCTATTAATATTGGACCCCTTTAACGGAACACCCTGTATATATATATAACAATAGGAAATTTCATACTTAATTTTTATCAGTACATTTTTCCCCTTTTATATATTTGAATTCTTCGCTGCTATCTACATGTTTTTTTCATGTTTCCAAAAACACAATTTATTTTCACAGGAACACTGTAAAAAATGGGTACTCAAAATTGAGTAAAAAGTACTCAATTTTGAATACGTCACATACTCAAAATAGCTCCGATCCAAATGTGCTCAAAATTGAGAAACACATGTACTCATTTTTGATCCCATGGATGTATTCAAATATGAACTGCTATGTACTCATTTTTGATCCCATGGATGTATTCAAATTAAAAAAAAATTATGTCGTTAAAATAAAATTTATTGGATAAAAAAAAAGTTACTTCGCGAGGACAACCTTATAAGGGATATATAAATTTCTGCTCACTTTTTTCATTCCTGCGTGAGTTTATAGTAATTAACCAAACCTTGCCCCTGAGAGGAATCGAACCCGGGATGTCCTGTTTACTAACCTGACGGCTCAGACCATCGCACCATGACTGGTCACGCCTACTTCTCAAATGTTATTACTTACTTTGAAACTCCCCCTCTATCCCTACATAACAGCATCTGGCGCCATCTGTTAGGAAGGGATAGAGGATAGTTATTTTTATATAAATATATATCTATATATTTATATAGATATATATTTATAGAGGATAGATTTGTTAGGAAGGGATAGTTTTTAAAAAATCGGACTGACAGAGCAGAAATACGAGACATCAGTATTGAAGATGCCTGAGCAAACGGGCGAAAATATTCTACTTTTAAGAAACTTTTAGCGTGTGGTCTGCTTTTATGTGTTTTTAAATATGTTTTTAAGGATGTACAGTGCCTGTCTATATGTGTTAAAGATTAAAATAATGTCTGAAGTAACAGGTAGTTCGAAGAATTATTAATTAAAAAATGACATTAGAAAAGATCATAGATTGAAATACTAAAATTATAAACTTTGTAAAATTATGATATATAAAATAATAAATTTTAGCGTAATTCATAAATTTGTAAGCCAAATCAGTTTAGTTTAATACCAATTTGCATAGCTATAATTTGCAAAGATATTATGTTATGAAACTTTTAAATAACACAATATTGCCTCACGTTAAAAAAGTTAAAATAAATTTTAAAAAAATTAGTGGGGAAAAAAATCATAATTTTGAAGTACTATCAAGACAAAAAAAGTAGATGTGTAAAATGTGAGGAAAAAAAAGAGTAAATGTGTTGTAGTGGATCCACTTTGATGAAAATCCAGAACAACCAGATCCACTTTTCATTTCTCTTATTCTTCGTTTTTCCTTCAAATAATAGCTTTTTAGGCTCCGAAATTTCGTCATTACACATTCTGAAATATACAAGTATGTTGGGTTTGATCATATGTTCATTTTTGATCCAAAAATACTCATTTCGAAATGAGTACTTACTCATTTTTGAGAATACATATGTTCATTTTTGATCCAAAAATACTCATTTCGATATGAGTACATAAACTTACTCATTTTTGAGAATGCACATGTTCATTTTTGATCCAAAAATACTCATTTCGAAATGAGTACATGGACTTACTCATTTTTGAGTACTTCATTTTTTACAGTGAATGGTATCAAGATAAGAATAAAGCTGTGAAATTGTTTAGCTACTCTCAGTCACATTTTTTTAAAAATTCATTAAGAGTGCATTAATCTGCTGGTACTGTAAAACGTAGCAGAAGAAAAAGTAGTAATAGGATACATAAAAACAGAAAACATGTGCGTGACATCGAGATGAAATAAACTGGAGAGGGCTATGGCAACCTTTTTCTGAAGCACACATAAAGTCACATGACATATGGACTTCTTTCTCCCACACGCGTTTGCCCGCGTCTTTCGTCCATTGGATTTACATGGTGTTGTCTCCGAAACAATAACACAGACAGTTTTGTTTCTTATTTTGTAAATAATAATGGTGACAAATTGCAGAGCATATGGATGTAAATCAAGATGTGTCAAAAAAGGAAGCATAAACTTTCATACAGGAGTCTTAGATTAATTTTAAAAGCTTGTTTTCTTTTAAATAATAATAATAATTCATACTTGAAGCAGTGTGATTATTTGATAATGATTGGTATTTTGCCCCGTAAATGAAGCATATTAGTTTCTTAAACAAAATATTTTACAATAATGTATGTGCTTTTATTAGATGTAATTTATATAAGTTTTAAATCATTTTATTATTATTATTATTTATTTTAAAATGAAAAGCTCCCGTTTTCTATCTTGGCGACATTCTTTTACGCCAGATTGTAATTGTCTTTCCCCAAGCAATGCATTTATATTTCTGACTACTGTAAGTGTTTCTTAAATTATTCGTAATATTCAGGTATAAATAATTTTTAAATGCGTATTTAATTTTAAAAATGAGTATTTAAAATTTGTTTTTTGATAAGTTTTTCGAGAAATTATCATTATAAAAAAGAAACATTTTCTAAGAATTTAAGAAATTGAGGAAATAGTTTCAATATATAATTAATGTTATAAATTATCGCAATTTTTTGCACCAAACGACAATTTTCTTATTCCAAAGAGAAAAAAAAAAGTTATACACAAAGAATACCAGGACAATTAATGCTTAGGCTAATGATGAAAATTTTATTTTTTTTTTAAATATTAACGTAAATTTAAAATTTTCATTAGCAGTATTGTGATCATATGAATTACATGACACTACCTACTCCATCCTTTTTTTGAAAAATAAGGGTTTTAAATAAAAGAAGAAAAATAGCATTTCGCCTATTTATTATAGAACGTTTTCTTGTTTTATTTATATGACTGTGTCCAAAATGGTTTAGTAAAAAATATCGCTGCCTCTTGAACTTTTACGATAATGTCTAGAAGAACAGTTTTATTTTAGATACTATAAGAAAATTTTTTTAAATATATTGTTTTAGATATAACACAATGTTTATCATCAAATGCTCTTCACGCGTAATAATGGAAATATTTTGAAGTTTTCCTACTCGTTTTATATTCACGTAAATATATTTTTGAATTGAAAAATATTTGGAATTATTATTTGCGCTTTTTTAAAATCTGACAACAATAAATTAAAAACTTTTTCGAAATATGAAATGAATTTCTATCCAGAAAATGAAATTTTGAATAAAAAATTGAAAAAAAAAATCTTAAAATATTAGACAAATTAAAAAAATGATTGGACACTGCACACCGCAATCCAGTCTAATGTATGCATCTATAAAAGAAGGTTAATTTGCTATTCATAGATTTTTGATCTTATAAAACTTTTTTGACAGAACTATTTTCACCTATTTCTACATTAAATAGTGCTTAAAATAACAATGGTAATAAAAATAGGAACGCGTTTACTTTTTTAACATGGTTTGAACCGAATTTCCAGACGCAACAGCGCAGGACAGGGGAAAAAAACCTGCCGCCCTGAGAAAGCAATCGCCCATAACTCAAGTTATATCTGTACAAGTTGTAACTGTCATGTATGTATGATTATTGTATATTTATACATATTCTTCAAAACAAAATGTTTCAAATAACAAAACGTGTTCATTTTTTTTCTTTTTTCGTGTGGCTTTAAATATTTAGTATTCAATGAGTCGTGGAAAGGGCTGGCAAAAAAATAAAAAAGGAGTAATAAAATAAGAAAAAAGGATTTCTTAAAAAATATTTTTCATCTCTCAACAACGTGAAACTTTCTGACACATTTCCTGACTCATTTTTAAACATGAAAGCATGATACTTGCAGACATGATTATTGAACTGATTTGTAATCGAACAGTTTTATCATTTTCCGATAAATGAATTATAACTTGAGTTGTGAGCGATTGCTTTCTCATGGCGGCAGGTTTTTTTTCCCCTATCCTGCGCTGTTGCGTCTGGAAATTCGGTTCAAAACGCCAACTTCGACAGCATTTTCTGAAAAATATTCTACCTTTACATTAAAAAAAATGGAAGAAACGGTTCGATTACATAGTTTCTTAATAAGAACACCTGTCAGTGGGATACGTTTGCGAAAAGCAATGATTTAAAAAATGTGTCAGAAAGTACCTAGTTCGGATTTGAGAAGGATCTTAATTTCAAAAAGCCATAAAATATTCTATTTTATTCAATTTTAATATTATTTAAGTTTTCTAAGTTTGATTTTTCTCTTTAGTAGAAATTTTCTTCTCAGTTTGAATGCAACAAAATACGAGTTTATGTTTGTCACACAGCCAACCGGACTTCGATAAAATCCAATCCAACTTTTCTAAACTCCTGATTAAACTGAGGATGGAAACATATATTCAAATGAAAATAAATATTAAAAAATAAGAGAATATTTTTTTCATGAGAATTACTTTTAGTATGAATTATGAGTAACGCCAATAAAACGAAAAATCGCCAATTTGGAAACCTATTCCCTAACTAATTCCCCTAACACACGTGACACATGTCTGCCTCACTTTGCCCGTCCCCGCTGAATGGGAAATATCGGTCTATCTTATCTCAAGTCTATGGTGCGTGACTGTGGATCACACAAAGGATTTCGTTTAATATTCATTTCAAAACACTTCATCCATTCTTAATAAATCCAAATAAATTTCATTTAAAAAAAAAAGGTCACTTTTTTATAAAGTAAAAATATACCGGTCGATTTTTCTGGTTATTTCGAAAATCTGAACCGGTCCGATAGCCAGCGAAACCCGCTATTATAATCTGTCATAATAATATCTGTCATGTGGACTAAATGCAATATTAAAAACAAATCAATTTCAAAATTAAACATGTTGTATAGAGACCTTCAAAATGTTAAAATATACCAATATTTCCAGAATCGGATTTTTATCATGTTTCAATACGTTCCCCAAACCCATATGACATTATAATCACTTGCTGACGTCGTATCTACTTGATTTCTCTATTACTCATATTGATACTCTTTTTGTATTATTCTCAAACATTTGAAAAAGTCCGTTAAACTTCCAATAGGACGTCAGACTAATTTCCTTTTTAATTCTGTAATGACGTCATATTAACCTGCTTTCTGTACTTACACATACTCATACTCCTTGTATTATTGATAAATGTTTAAAAATTTCCGTTTTATTACCAATATAATGTCATATTAATCTCTTTTTTTTTCAATTGGAGAAACTTTTTATTTTATTTTAATTTTTCACGTGGAAATCTTTCAAAAGAAAATTGATTATTGTAAAAATAATTTTATTGTGGATTTTTAATTGTTGGCAACTGCTATAACGAAAAATGTTTAAATTTAATAGGAAAAGGCTGTTATATTTTTGGTTTTTATCCCTCTAAATAACACGATTTTTTTATTTTATGATTTTTAGCTTCATAGTAGGTATTCAGCTACAAGTACACAAAATTACAAGTCTGTGAGTTATATAGTTTCTGAGAACCGGCTCTGTGACGGTCAGACAACGTAGCGGGACGAATAGGGCTTCGTGAGATGAACAAAACTGTAAAAAGATAGATCACAAATACACAGAAAGATATTTACAAAATATATCTACACAAATAATACATGCAAATCAATACTAAAAACTGTTTATCTAGGTTCTTTCAATTTTTTTTCATGGTAAATATTTTATGGTCTTGTCACGTTGTCATCTTTTTGTTAGTCCCCGCTTTCTCAAAGCATATTTTTTGAAGAATAACCAGATTTTCTTTTCATGCCATGGGAGATTTGTGAAATGAAATATAATCTCGATTTTTTTATACTTTTGAAAAGAAAACTACTATGAAAGACAAGTCTTAATAAAAGAAAACATACTTGCAATGGATGTAATTAAGAACATTATATACGCTAAGAAAATTATATTATCAAATATGCACGGATTTTTATGAAATATTGAATTTGCTTATGAGATCTTCTAAGGAATAAGTAATATATATGTATATATATATATATATATATATATATATATATATATATATATATATAAATTAAAGTCAATTCCTACTTAGGTCAACAAAGAAAAATTTTATTTAAGTTACTTTTTATTAAATAATTACAATTAATATAAATATGTATATACATATGACAAAATCACAAGATAAATTTTATTAATGAATTAATATTTGAAAAACTGTATTAACATCAAGTGTCATCCACTACAAATTTAATAAAATGTATTTGAACTTGAGTGGATGAATAAAAAGAATTTTATTAACGATTGAAAATTTGTACAAGATATATAAACATATATAGGGAGAGTGTGCACTAATAGTAGGAATTGAAAATGTTATTTCATAAACATTTTCAGCAAAATTATCATAAAGGCAAACAAAAATTTAATACTTGGATTTTTTTTCTTTTCCAGAGAAAATTTCTCACGCCTTGCATTCATAATTATTCAAATTTACGCCTATTAAGCAATTAAAATTCGAATAATTATGAATGCAAAAGCAGCAAGGCATGAGAAATTTTCTCTGGAAAAAAAATTCCAAGTATTAAATATGAATTTATTTCAATTGTCGATGCTGGATTTTCTTTGATTTCGTGTTTGCCCAGGGTTGGCGGCTCACGGAAAATATTCCATCTTGTGCTGCGTTTGTAGTCTTGCCAACATGTTAGGGTGAAAAAGTTCCAGGCTGAGTAGCGTTCACAAGTGGTTCAATTGGTAGAACGTCCGTGCGCTAATCTGATGACCTGGGTTCGAGTCCCGGCTTCGGTACTTTTTCACTAGGTTGGCTATACGCCTAGTAAGCAATTAAAATTTGAATAATTACACAAATACGTTTTATGAAATTATTAGTAATAGATAGTTATAATAACCAATAAATCTAACCTGGACTTCCCAGTATACAGGGCATAGATGTAAACCATTTTGAATTGAAAACTCTAATAGATTTTTCATATAAAATATTACGCATACCAGACACATATCAGAGATTAATACCTGAAAAATTGCCAATTAGCTGGCCATTTACAGCAGATTTTTTTATTCTTATTATTTTAGTGTTTAAGCGCTTAGTTCGATTACATATCTTAAATTTGTGTTTTATTTACATTATTATTTTTTTTCATACTCTTATTTTTTACAAATAGATTTTCTTTCGTTTATATTTTTAAAGTCTTCGCTGTCCCCCCTCCCCTTTTTTATGTTTTCGAAAACACATGACATCACGAAAACACATGACCAAGGAATAGTATCAAAATATGTAGGAAGCTGTGAAATTATTTATACCCTCTTTATCAGAACTTTTCTAATCCCTTGAGATTGCATTGATCTGCTTGCCCTATTAAACATAGCTGAAATAAAAGTATAATAGGGTATACAATTTTTTTTAAAAGGTAGGTGGCAAGTACAGAAAGATATTTACACAAATAATACATGCAAATCAATACTAAAAACTGTTTCTCTCTGTTCTTTCAAACTTTTTTTTTCACGGTAAATACAGGGTGTCCCACAAGGTACGCAGCGTCTAATATGTACAGATGCGGATAGAGCACGTCAATATGAGTATTTTGAATGGTAACAAGTGGGGTCCCCGAATATAGCGTGATAGTCTAATTACAGGATGAATATTATCATAGCTGTGAACTTTTAAGCTTTTTCCTACCACTAAAATTTTATAGTAAATTTTAACTTATTAAATCTCCGAAATCACAGGATTCAATAAGGCAAAAATTTCTATAAATTTTTAGTGGTATCAAAAAAGCGTAAAAGTTAACAGCTATGACGTTATTGACGAATCCGAAAATGGGTATTCCAAATGACGATGTGTACAACATGAAAGATTCCCCAGATGATCATGCAAATTTGTGGCAACCACTAAAAATTTATAGAAATTTTTGCCTTATTGAATCCCGTGATTTCGGAGATTTAATAAGCTAAATTTACTATAAAATTTTAGTGGTAGGAAAAAAGCTCAAAAGTTTGCAGCTATGATAATGTTCATCCTGTAATTAGACTATCACGCTATATTCGGGGACCCCACTTGTTACCATTCAAAATACTCATATTGACGTGCTCTATCCGAATCTGTGCATATTAGACGCTGCGTACCTTGTGGGAGACCCTGTATTTTCTGATCCTTTAACGTTGTTGTCTTTTTTTTTTTAATTCCAGCTTACTCTCCAAGCATATTTTTTGAAGAATGACAAGATTTTCTTCCAACGCTATGGAAGCTTTGTGAACCGTAATGTAAACTTGATTTTATTTTAATACTCTTGTAAAGAAAACTACTATGAAAGGAATATCTTAATAACATTAAGCATGTTTCAGAATGAATGTAATTAAGCACATTATGTAGGATAAGAGAATTATATTATCAAATATGCACTTATCTTTATAAATATATCGAGTTTGCTTAGGAAATGTTCTAATTAAATGTATTATACCATAGAATTTTTTAGTAAACTAATCTTAAAGGCAAGCTAAGATGTGCTAGATAGCAGATCCAACCTGGGCTTACCAGATTCCAGAACATACTGCCCAATACCATCTTACCGCAGGAGCAACCTTCCACCAGTGAAAACAAGCATAAATTTTCTCCTTAACTATAACGGAAATTCTGCATGACTAAGAGTTTTACATAAGACAATAATTTCTTTTGAAATTTACTGGTACATCAAGCTCTGATACTGACGGGTATTAAAGAATATATATAAAAACCATTTTGGATTAGAAACTCTAATAGATTTTTTATATTTAATATATTTTTTTATTTTCTTACAAACAACACAAGAAAAGCATTTTTCTTTTTAAATGACTTAGTAGAAAATTTCGATGAAAAAAAAAACTTATTTACAACATTACTTAAGTACATACGATATTTTTATGAACGATATTTTTATAAACGCTATTTGTTTTAAAACTTTATTCAAATAAAGTTTTAAAATTTATTAAAAAAGATACTTTCTTATTAGACGCATGTCAGAAGTTTAATAGCCGGAGAAATGGCAAAATTTTTTCTACTTATAAAATTTTGATTCTGATTATTTCAATGTCTAATCACGTAATTCGATTACATATATATTAAATTTGTGTTTTACAGGGTTCCTACGCAACTGGAAAATATGGAAAACAGGGAATTGTCAAGAAAAATGACAAGTGCTCAAAAAGTCGTGGAAAAGTCAGGGAAAATCACATTGTTTCCTCAAAACCTGGAAAAGTCACGGATTTATATATATATATATATTACTTGCTATCATGTGTCAAGATTCTTCCGAGTTCTGAATTCAGTCAGCAAAAATTTCAGATTTTTTATTAGCAAGTAGTATTTTTGCTATATTCATATTTTTAACATAATGATGTTTTAGCCAAACAAATTTGTTGCTAAATAGATGATACTTCTGTGAAAGAAATATTTAGCCATGTTAAGGTGGCTAGGATGAGATATCATGAATATTTAAATAAGAAAAAGAAAGAAAATTATAAAGCAAGCAAAAAAGAAAAGCTGTAGCTAAAATTAAATTTTTAAAAGACAAAAAATTGAAAGTTACATAACAAACTGTTTCTGAAGCAACACAAACAAATGACATGGTAGTAGAAATGTCAAAAAATATTTGAATGATTGATATGTGAAATCTAACTAAATCAATACAATGTTACTTTGAATCCATCAAATTGTATATTTTTAATTATTTTTTATTTTTTATATTTTAAATATTAAAAAATGGATCTTTAGTTTCAATTTTACAGATTACATTTATTTCCAGAGGTATATTTAATCATTAAGATCTAGAATTGCTAATCGTATTTCTAAAAATGTTGTGAATTGAGGGCATGAAGTTGTCGGAAAAATGATCTGGAAAAACACCTGGAAAAATCAGGGAATTTTGTTATTCAAATAGAGTATGAACTCTGGTTTTATTTATATTACATTATTTATTGTTTTAATTAATTATTGTTTAAAAAAGATACTTTCTTATTAGACGCATGTCAAAAGTTTAATAGCCGGAGAAATGGCAAAGAGTTTGCTACTTACAAAATTTTGATTCTGATTATTTCAATGTTTAATCGCGTAATTCGATTACATATCTCTTAAATTTGTGTTTTATTTATATTACATTATTTATTGTTTTAACCCTTTAACGGACATTGGTTTCCCCACGAAACCACAAAATTTTAATTACGAAATTGAACAATGACAGCAGAATTTTAATAGGAATGTTTTCTATTTATTATATAAGTGAAATATCGCTATTTTATTATATATAAATAAATTTGTTTATAATTTCTGGTGTCAATCATTTATTTCAACATTTTAGTAATTGAAGTGCTTTATCCGTTAAAGGGTTAAACTCTTCTTTTCCATATACATTTTCTTTCTTTTATATCTTTTAATTATTCGCTTCTCTCCTTTTTGGGTGCGTTCGTAATTATATAAATACGTAGCACTTATTGTCGTCCTCTGGTCCGTCCGTTCGTTCGCGTGTCTGTCCTTCCGCCTGTCTGTCCGTCCGTTGCTGCTTAGAAAATTTTGATTCTAATTATTTGAATGTTTAATCGCGTAATTTGATTGCATATCTCTTAAATATGTGTTTCATTTATTTTATATTATTTATTGTTTTGTGCTCTTTTTTTCGCATATACATTTGCTTTCTTTTATATCTTTGAATTCTTCGCTGCTCTCCTTTTTATAAGTTTTCGAAAACACAAGTTCTCTTACAAGGAATGGTATCAATATACGTAGGAAGCTGTGAAATTATTTAGTCACAATCAACCACAAATTCTTTTGCAATTCCTTGGGAATTTTTGCATTGATCTGCTTGCACTACAAAACGTAGATAAAGAAAACGTTATAATACGATATAAAAAAAACTTAAAAAGGTAGGTGGCAAATACAAAAAGATATTTACGCAAATAATATATGCAAATGAATACTAAAAACTGATTTTTCTGTTCTTTCAAACCATTTTTTCACAGTAAATATTTTATGATCTTCTAACTTTGTCGTATATTTATAATCCCCGATTTCTCTCAAAGTATATAAATTCTTTTAAGAATAACGAGATTTTCTTTACATACCATGGCAGTTTTAAGAAGCGAAATGTAATCTTGATCTTATTTTTTTCTACTGTTGTAAAGAAAACTACTTGAAAAAAAAATTTGTAACAAAATAAATAAAACATATTTTAGAATGGATTCAATTAAGCACGTAATATATTCCAGTAAATTTATACTATCATATATGCGCCGAAAAATAACGTATACAATATCGTTTAGATAAATATCGCGGCGCAGCTCATTTTTACCTATGAAAGGTTGTAAATAAAAATGTTATTTAAAAGACATTTTCAGTAAAGTTATTTTAACCCTTTCAGGGGCAAAGTACTTCCATTCGTATTAATGTTGAAATGATTGACTGACAACAGATTTTACGAACAAATTTATTTGAAATAAGTAAAATTTTTTCTTCAGGTACTTCATGAAAATAAATTTTTCATTTCAAAATTCTGGCGCCAATGTCAATGTGGCATTAAGGGATAATAAAATAGGAGGTCCAAAAATGAACCACGCCCTCGAAAGAGTTAAATTCAAGCAAAGATGATTTATAATAACTAGGAGATCCAACCCGGGGTTCCCGTATCACAGAACATACTGACCAGTGTACAGAACAAGGATAATTTTGAATTAAAAACTTTAACCCATTCGCTGCCAAACACGAGTATACTCGTGGTTCGCAGCGAATCTCTAAATCTAAAATTAAGTATTCGTATCGAAAATTTCGAACGAAGAAATTTTATTTTATGTAATCACGAAATGTCTGTAATTAAATAAAGTAAATATTGCTACTAGTATTTTGTGGCATGAATTCGAACTTTCTACATAAAATAAAATTCTGATAACTTTAACCCGGCAGTGAACGTGTTAACACATTGACGGTCTATAGCCGTCAAAGCGAAGTTCACTATGTGGCATGACTGCAATAGCCGTCCAAAACGAAACGGTTGTTTTTAGACACTACGGCTATAGCAGCACAAATGTGCATTTACCGGCGTACAAGAAGAAGCCCAGTGTCATGTTTTCGAAACAATATTTCAGGTTGAAGTTCGTTTTCCACCTGTTATACGAGTTGCAGCTTCAGTATGCACGTGCAGGGTGGCTAGTGGTCAGGGGAAAATACAGTAAAAAAATGATAATTACTAGTATATTCTTATAGAAAAATTTAAACTGATTATTTGATCGAATAATGAATATAAATTTTTCTATAAGAATATACTGGTGTTTATCACTTTTTTTGGCTGTATTTTTCCGTGACTACTAGTCACCCTGACGTGCTTGTGCAAGGAGTAGTGCAACCTAATTAAAGGTGCTGAATTAATCAAAATTAAGTTTATTTAAGCAGAAAGAGTAAAACTATGCTTCTAATATTCTAAAAATTACAAAAACATATAGTGTCCGTTTTCGAACTTCACTTGTTCCTACTCTCTGTCAATGTGTTAATAGATTTTTTAAATTTTTTATATATATTTTTTTGGTTGCCCAACAACAACTTTATAGGAAGATACCAATTATAATAAAGTTTTGAAATGCATTAAAAAATATACTTTCTTATTAGATGCATGCCAGTGGTTAATAGCAGGAAAGATAGCAACGATTTTGCTACTTACAAATTTTTGATCTGATTCTTTCAATGTTTAATCGCGTAATTCGATTACATATCTCTTAAATTTGTATTTTATTTATAATTATATTATTTATTATTATATACTCTTTTTTGTTCCATACACAATTTCTTTCTTTTAATATTTTTGAAATTTTCACTGCTCTCCTTTTTTTTATATTTACGAAAACACAAGTTATCTTTCAGGGAATGGTATCAATATACGAAGAAAGCTGTGAAATTATTTTGGCACTCTCAATCCCAAATCCTTTTGCAATCCCTTGAGATTACATTGAACTGATTGCACTGCAAAACGTAGCTGAAGAAAAAGTTATAATAGGATATACAAATACTGAAAAAAAAGTAGGTGGCAAGTACAAAAAGATATTTACACAAATAATACATGCAAATGAATACTAAAAACTGTTTTTCTCTGTTCTTTCAGACTATATTTTCACGGTAAATATTTTATGATCTTCTAACTTTGTCTTCTTTTTTTTCAGTCCCTGATTTCTCTCAAAGCATATATTTTCGAAGAATAACGATATTTTCTTTCCGTACCATGGCAGTTTTATGAAGCGAAATGTAATCTCGATTTTATTTTTTTTATATTTTTGTAAAGAAAACTACATTGAAAGAAAAATCTTAACAAAATAAAACATATTTCAGAATGGATGTAATTAAGCACGTTATATATCCCCTAATAAAATTATATTATCAGATATATCGGAAAATATCGTATCTACCTATGAAATATTTTATAATAAAAATATTGTTTCATTGCATTTTTCAGTAAAGTTATTTTAAATGCATGCAAAGATGATTTATAATAAGTAAGAGATCCAACACGTGCTTCCCTTGTTACAGAATATATTGCACGGTATGCAAAACATAGACGAAAAACATTTTTGATTGAACACTCTAATAGATTTTTACATTTTATATGCTGTTTAGTTGTCCAGTTACGACACCAACAAGAAAGAAAAATCATGCACCAAGCATAAATTATGAAACACTTTCCAACACTAACAGAATACGTTAATAAACCATCGATGTTTAATAAGGTATCTAAGTAAACACTTCAGAAAAACACAAAACACATTTGAAAATCAGATTTCAGCAATTACCGTCCACAGCCGGAAAAGTACTTCAATTCTTTCTTGCAGCCATATATATAATGTATATACTGTATAGTATGCTACAATTTAATTTGGTAATAAAACACATAACACAGTTGGAAATTCATCTTCAGCAGTTTCTACCAATAGACGGAAACATACTTGAATTATTTTGTACAGCACTGTATAATACTTTAAGCATTTTATACACGCCACATATTAAGCTGTAGTTTAATTCAGGCAAATACTCGCTGAAATCACACTTCCAGAAATTTATCATGCATAGGCAGCCATGAATTCAGTTCTTTGCGTGGGCCTGTATATGATTTTATTTATATTCTACAAACCTTTCTAGGTACTAAATATATTTCACGTTCAAAATGCATAACTCGATTAAAACCCATTTAATCAATTTATGCAGATGCACCGTAATGCTTACGATTTTTTTTGCGTTTAGCCCTGTATATGATCTGAAGCATTTATACTTACTTCATACCATTCAAAAATTTAGTTAAACGCATTCCTTACTAAAACCCCACTTACAATTATGACATATAAACAATGCTTCGGCCAAGGTACTGTATACGAATTATTTTGTGTGTCTCTGTAAATGAACGATAAATGATATGCAAATAATAAATGAACGATAAATGATATGCACCTAATAAGTATCTTTTAGTAAACCTCAATAATGTATATCAATTTCATTGTATTTGAAATGACATCACATAATTAAAATATCCTGCAAACAATTTTTCGCCATAGATCAATATGTAAAAGAATACTTTTGTGTCACTGTGTGGCACTTTATATGAACGAAAAAAGCTTTACTCTCCATATTTAACAGAAAGCATGTCTTAGTGCATCTCAGAAATCGATATCAATTTCATTATGTTTGTGTGTAACATGATTATATATATATATATATATATATATATATATACTCAACCAGTTTCACAGATAAATCATTTATTCATAAACAGGAAAAATGCTGGAACAGTTCACACAGGCTACAGGTATAAACTTATAGCCTTCAGGCTTGACGATAACTCACTACATCATTTGACAGATCTTAAGTGATCTTAAGTGGTACACCAGATAACAATTTGGTCAGCACTTCAAAACACGACAAAAATCTGTTCTCCAAATGCTTGCAAGCGAATTTTCTTAACTGCGCGGAAAGTTAATGAAAGGACGTAACGTATGCACGAACCAATGAGTGAGAGACGAAATTAAGCTAAGTGAATGAGGTGCGATGGAGAAGATTTAACAAGAAAGAATCCCTATCCCAGCTGGGCATGGATTTTGACGTGAAAAATACCCAGCGCGCGAAGCGAAGCATGGAATAAAAAATTTTAAAAATGGCTTTTAAAACATTTGAAATGACAACAAACGTCTCTCAGAATTTTATAGATTGGGGAGTTAACAAAAGTTACGAATGAACTTAAAGTTTTAGATTAAGATTTGGAATAGGATAATTATTAATATACGTGTTATTACTTTTAAAAGGAAATTAAATAGGAATAAATATTATTAAGAATATATATATATATATATATATATATATATATATATATAGTGTAACATGATTAAAATACGCCGCAAACGATTTTCCACGTTAAAACATGATGGAATTATTTTCAGTTTCCCTGTAAACTAATTATAAGTGCTAGACGTACCATGTTCGATAGTAAGCATCTTGTAGTGTATTTCAGTGATGTATACCAATTTTAATATATTTCAAATAGTGTCTCATCATTAAAATGCACTGCAAAGTATTTTTCCCTGTACACCATAATGAATCGACATTCTTTTGAGTGCCCTGTAAAAAAAGTATTTAGTGCTAGACGTACCATGTTCTATAGTAAGCATCTTTTAGTGTATTTCAGTGATCTATATCAATTTCAATTTATCTGTAACAGTGACACATCATTAAAATGCACTGCAAAGGATTTTCCCCGTAGAAAATAATGTAACGGCATTCTTTTGAGTGCCCCTGTAAAAAAAGTATAAGTGCTACACACTTAATTTTCAATACCGAACAATGCGAACATGTAAACCTCAATAACATATATCAATTGCATGACTATCCAGATCTATTTACACGAGTTAGAGCACGGACAGACAAACCGAATTCATAAACACTTTTCAACGATGTTGGAAAGTGTTAAAAAGAATTTTTATGCGAAAATACCAATTATTCAGATAAATGTTTGAAATTTATCAAAAAATATACTTTCTCATTAGTTGCATGCCAGAGGTTAATGGACGAAGAAATTGCCAAAGTTTGTTATACTTATAGTAACTTTTTCTGCTGGGTATTTCAATGTACTATTCTAGATTATTAATTTCTATGCAATTTCAATTCTAGATCATTCAATTTGTATGTGACATTAATTTGTAGTTATAGTAAAAATATGCTAATTTAACGTTTAAAAGCATTTTTTCAAAAATTGATTTTTACACAACATTAACTCACTTAAAAAATGATAACTAAAAATATTATTATTATTATTCCATAAAACTTTGTGAACTTTGTCTATATACCGTAATTTCCGGCGTATAATCCGCAGCTCAAAGAGTCGTTTTTCGACCCAGAAATATTATTTTATAAAATGTAACTTAAAAGATCGCTGTGAATATTTAACTACAATTATTGAATAAAATTTCTGGGTCGAAAAACGACTCTTTGAGCTGCGGATTATACGCCGGAAATTACGGTACTTTCCTCTAGTGCATCTACTAAGATAATTTTAATTGCATGAATATTTTAAAAATTTATGGTCGGATATTTGAACAAAACGTGGTGAAACTGTTGAAAGTCTTATAGTTGACTCTTCGATCATCTTTAAATTTTTTATTTACTAAAATATCATTTAACTTGTACACTAGTGTGCAAAACTTAAGCAACAAACACAAAATGCTAATTTCTGAACGTGAGTACTCAAAATTAAATTCTATAAAGAGCAGGTGTAGCAAATAGGTACTACCCTAACAGCACAGACAGTCGATGTGAAGTCTTCTTGACATCACAAATGGTCACAATTGTCACAGTCACTACAATGAACAGAAATGTGATATCTTTCATTCGTCTCATTTTTACTCTCATTTGGTCACTCCACTGAACAGTCACCATGACTGCTGCTTTTTGACGAGTCACCAGGTGACATTACAATGTGACTTTACTCATGAGACTGTTATTTTGACACTCCATTGTAAAGTCATCATGATAGCCGTTCTGTGACGAGTTCCCAAGTGACAGAAAATGAAATCATCTGGTGACTTTTCACAAAGGAGTGCAATGATGACTTCACAATAGAGAGTCGATCACCGGAAAGTCACCATGCGACTTCATTGTGAAATTATTTGGCGACTCATCACAATGCAATGTTCACAATGACTTCAAAGTTCAGTCTTCAACTGACAGTGACTTGAGAATCACAAGGTGACTTCATTGTAATGTCACCTGGTAACCCATCACAAAACGACAGTCACAGTGACTTTTCAGTGTTAATAATCATTTGAGAGTAATATATGCGAGTTAGAGCACAGACAGACAAACGGAATTCATGAACACTTTTCAACGATGTTGGAAAGTGTTAAAAAGCATTTTAACACTGCAGCAAAAAGCAGTAAAAGCAGTTTTTAGCAGTGAAATATCCCATATTTTGATTCACCGTAACGATTGTGACACTTCTAACCATGTGTGACATCAAGGGGACTTCACATCGACTGGCAGTGCTGTTAGGGTAGTACCTCTTTTCTACACTTGCTCTTAATAGAATTTCCTTTTGAGTACTCATATGTTCACAAATTAGCATTTTGTGTTTGTTGCTAAAGTTTTGCACACCATTGTAGTAAGTCCACTAGATAAAAGCTTATAGGTTACGCTAGTAAAAGTTTATTTCTAGAAAGTGCATTTGTTTTCAATGTTTTTCATTTGTTTGTCAAGTGTTTGAAGAATTTCTTCAAATTTCCATACATATTTAACATTTTTATATATTCATAGAGATATATACATATCCTAATAAAGGTAAATTTTTAATTTTTATTAAAACTAAATAAAAACAAGTGGGTAAGTGTGATCGAAAATCGCACAAAGGGTTTCGTTTAATATTCCTTTCAAAATACTTTATCCTTTCTTTAATAAATCCAAATAAATTTAATTTTCAAAAAAGTAAAAATTTACCGGTCTGTTTTTCTCGTATTTTTCGAATTTCTGAACCAGACAGATAGTGGGCGAAGCCCGCTATTATACTCTGTCATAATAATATCCGTCATGTGGACTAAATGCGATATTAAAAAAAAATCAATTTCAAAATTAAACATGTTGAATAGAGACCTTCAAAATGTTAAAATATGTCATATCATGATTCAATAAGTTCCTCAAACTTATATATTTACTATTCTCTAATACTCATACTGATACTCTCTTTGTATTATTCTCAAACATTTGAAAAATCCGTTATGACGTCACATTAATTTTCTTTTTAATTCTCTTTATTGACCACATATTAAGCTTTTTTTTGTATTTACACATACTTATACTCTTTGTATTATTGAGAAATGTTTGAAAATTTCCGTTTTATTACCAATATAAAGTCATAATATTTTTTTTTTTCTTCATTAGGTGAAACTGTTTATTTTATTTTCATTTTTCACGTGGAAATCTTTCAATAGAAAATTCATTATTCTAGAAAGAATTTTATTGTGGATTTTTAATTGTTGGCAACTGCTATAACGAAAAATGTTTTAATTTAATAGGAAGAGGCTGTTAGATTTTTGGTTTTTTATCGCTATATATTAAACTAATACGATTTTTCAAAATTTAATATTTTGAGCCTCATATTAGGTATTTAGCTATAAATACACAAATGTTCATGCCTGTAAGTTATATAGTTTCTGAGAACGGCTCTGTGACGGACAGACAACGGAGCGGGAGTAATAGAGTTTTATGAGATGAACGAAACCCTAAAAATTGAATGCAATGATTCTTTGCAATGTTTTTTTAAAAAAAGTTCTTAGAACATGCGCAGACAATTTAATCCTGTAGTTCGATTTCTTTTCTCTTAACTTTGTTTTTTATTTATATTATTTTATTTATTTTTTTTATACTCTTTTTTACAAATACTACATTTTGTTTATATATATATATATATCTTTGAATTCTTTCGAAAACACTAGTTATCTTTCAAGGAATGGTATTAATATATGTAGGAAACTGTGAAATTATTTAGACACTCTCAATCACAAGTCCTTTTGCAATCCCTCGAGATCGTATTGATCTGCTTGCATTGCGAAACATAGCTAAAGCAAAAGTAATAATAGGATATACAACAACTGAAAAAAAGTAGGTGGCGAATTCAGAAAAGTTTTTACACAAAGAGAAATGCATGCAAATCAATACTAAAAACGGATTTTCTCTGTTCTTTCAAGCTTTTTTTTTTTTTCACAGTAAATATTTTATGATCTTGTAACTTTGTCGTCTTTTTTTAGTCCCCGCTTTCTCTCGAAGCATATTTTTTAAGTGTAATGAGATTTCTTTTCCGTACCATAGCAGTTTCGTGAAACGAAATGTAATCTGGATTTTTTTAAATACTTTTGTAAAGAAAACTACTATAAAAGAAATCTTAACAAAATAAACCTATTTCAGAATGGATATAATGTACCATATTAATGTACCACACTGATAACCATATTATGTATGATAAGAAAATTATGTTATCAAATATGCACGGATCTTTATAAAAATATTGCATTTGCTTATTAAATTTTCTATGTAAAATATGTTATTTTATAGAGTTTTTCTGTAAACTTACTCAAGTTTTTTTTTTTCGACTTACAACATCAGAAAACGCAGAAAATATTTTTTTATATGAGAATACTGACAGTCGTGGAGGTTAAGGTAGCTTAAACTCGGACCAGAACAGAGTAATACGCAGTCGAATATGTCATTGTACAAGCCGATTAAACCGTTCATAAACAGCATTAGTTTTTCTCAGGTTTATTTTAAAACATATCAGGTCTTTGATGTTGAAAAATAAAACGTTCAATATTAAAACAATATAAGAATCATTTCCATAATCGGGATTAATCCCATGACACCTTGAAGGGCACCGGTATATTATATATACCACTTAATTTCAATTCCAAAATGCCACATTGACACCAGAATTTTTTAATCAAATTTTTAATTTATAAGGTACATGAGAAAAAGCTTTTACTTATATTAAAACATATTCGTTCGTGAAGCCTGGTGTCAATCAATCCTTTCAATATTTTAGCTATAAGAGTACTTTGCCCTTGAAGGGGTTAACACTAGAACGACGGGAAATTTTACACAAGTTTCATAAAAATATTTCACATCAGAATTTCTATTTAGCACTTATAAGTTATTAATTTAACTCATTTTTGTGCGGTATATATTTAACTGATTGTATGAAGAAATATCCGGTTCGAATAGACATTTTTTCTTTTGGTAGGGGCCAAAATAGCCCCTCACCGTCACAGACAAATTCTGTTAGTAAAACGCGAAATTACTGACTGACACTGGAATTTACAAACGACTTTTTTAGAAAATAAGAACTCTTTATTTTAAGCTTTCATTGTTGGAGCAAAATTTTAGTAAAATATTCTTGGTGTCGAATGCAAGTTTGAAATTAAAATTATGTGTGCCCGGAGTAAGACCACTATGCCGGAAAGTGTTCAGCACCACATTCAATTTAGTGATAGTATGCTGAATAAGAGCTATATTAAATTTCCTCAAAAATACAAAAAAAAAATTAAAAGTACAAAACTCATACCGAAAATTCTAAAAGAATCATTTTTATTTATATAATTACGAAAAATATGTCATTATATAAAATACTACTACTACTATAACTTTCTGTTATGAATTCAAAATTTTGAATTGAAAAAAAACCCAAAGTGGCAACCTGGACGAACACACATACATCCTGGTTTTACAGATAGAGATGTTCATGACGTACGCAGGTACGTCGTGGTACTTAAGGGGTTAATAGTCACATGCTACATTAACCGGTGAAAAACTAGATAACAGAACTACTTGCAAAAAAAGTCATCACAACCGCAGTCACCGCGACATGCCATTTCAACAGTATATATACATACAGTCAGTTCATTTATTATGTCACGCCACACATTTGCCGAAAAATTGACATAAAACAAGATTCTAAACAGAAAATGTCAGAAGAAAAACTCTCCGCATGCAGCTGTACACAGAAGCTTGCCTAAAATGCGAAGTGCCTGACTAAATGAGGGAAAGAAAACCGGCAAAGTGTGGATGCAAAGTATTTGGCTCGCAACTTGGCAAAAATATCGGCTGTATACTTAAAAATAACTGAAGACATTTTAAATTGCAAAAAAAAATGTTATACCTGCCTGTCAAATACCAATTATTCAAATCAAATTTTGAAATTTGTTAAAAGAATTACTTTTTTATTAGACTCATGTCAGAAGATATCGCTAAGGATTTCATTGCTTACAGCAGATTTTAATTTTGAAGATTTTTTGAAGAATAAACAAATTTTATTTCAATTTTATGGCTGTTTTGTGAAACGAAATATAATCTTGATATACAGTAATCCCTCAACATTCGCGGATTTACCATTCACGAGTTTTGATTATTCGCGTATAACGCGGGAAAACATAACATTCGCGAGAATCTGACTTAATTATTCGCGAGTTTTTTAATTAACTTTTATATTAATTAACTTTCGTAGTATCTATTTACAAATCAATTTTTAGTTGTCAACTGAAAAAGGAGCCAGTGTTCTAGGAAAGCAAAATAATAACAACAGCAGATTGCAATGGGAATATTAAAAGTTGTAAGGTAACGGCATCTTTAATCTATTAATTTAAAATGGGCAGGTTCTCGTAGAGATGGAGATGAAGCTGCACTTAGATAGAAAATAAAAGCATTTCTGAAGCATTTAACTGCATTTCAATATAATATTTTAATATTGTATCGCTACAGCGCCTAGAATACATAGTGTGGAAAACGATTTTACCGTTTTTTATTCAAAATTTTCGAATTCAAACCTGAAATTCTGAAACAAGAATTTTTACTTTAAGAAATCCCGAAATAGCTGCCATTAAGTAAGGAAAAAACATTATAGGAAATTTCTGGTGTGAATGCGAAATTTCGGAATTTAAAAAAAGCCAAACTGGTAATGCTTTAAAAAGTGCTAAAAAATTGTATCCAATAAATGTACAACGTTGCTGAAAATAGTAGGATGGGTTCGCAGCGCCATCTGCTAACTCTTGACATTGTATTAGAATGTTTCGGCTGGTGGTAAGTATTTTAAATACTTAAATTATATCATTTTCTCCTCTGACTTAGTGATTTTTATAAGTTTTTTTTAAATTATGAAAGCATGGCTAAAAAACGTGATACGCATTTTTTTTTGTCTCTGGTTGCAACATTATCGTAGGCAGGGCCTGATTACCAACGGGGCACACTTCCGCCAGTAAAAAAGAATTGAAATAGTTCCTTTATTCATGGTGGTAATTTTGCATCAATAGGGCGTTTTAATAAGACGAAAATTTCTATTAAATTTTACTGGTGTAATTGTGCCCCGTCGGTAATCATGCCCTGCCTACGATAATGTTGCAACCAGAGACAAAAAAAATGCGTATCACGTTTTTTAGCCATGCTTTCATAATTTAAAAAAAAACTTATAAAAATCACTAAGTCAGAGGAGAAAATGATATAATTTAAGTATTTAAAATACTTACCACCAGCCGAAACATTCTAATACAATGTCAAGAGCTAGCAGATGGCTCTGCGAACCCATCCTACTATTTTCAGCAACGTTGTACATTTATTGGATACAATTTTTTAGTACTATTTTGTAGCCGGTTTCCACACTATGTATTCTAGGCGCTGTAGTATCGCCTACTGCACACTAATACATTATCATCTCTTTACGAATAAGAGAGAGTTGAAAAGACTTTATACAAAAACCTTTTCTTGTTCAGCTGTAATTATTTATCCAGTCAATTAATTTGAATTATTTTCAATAAAAAAATTTCATGTTTATTAATATATGTGTACATTCACCTTCTACATGTATGTTACGCATAACGTATTGTTAATACATATACCCCTTTGTTCTTTGAAACGCTGTGCCACTCTAATTAAAATTTTATAGAACATAACTCCTTTTTTAGTAGAGATAGACTCAACATTCGCGAGGTTTTTCTCGAACGTAACCTTCGGGAATGTTAACACTTTCCGGCACAGTGGTCCAACTCCGGGCACACCTAATTTTTATTCCAAACTTGCATTCGACACCATGAATATTTAAAAAAAAAATTGTTTCTATAATGAAAGCTTAAAATAAGGATTTCTTATTTTCTAAAAAAAAGTCGTTTGTAAATTCCGGTGTCAGTCAGTAATTCCTCATTTTACGAACAGAATTTGTCTGTGCCGGAAAGGGTTTTAAGGGATTCCTGTATATTGTTTGACTCTTGTAAAGAAATCTACTATGAAAGAAAATCCTTTATAAAATTAAATATATTTCAGAATGGATGTAATTAAGCACATTATATACGCTAGGGAATTATATTATCAAATATGCGCGTATCTTTATAAAAATATCGAATTTCCTTATTAAATGTTGGAAGTAAAACTGTTATTTCATAGAATTTTTAAATAAAGTTATCGTAAAGGCAAGTAAATGCAGTGACCTCTCACTGATACGCAATACACGGAAATTATTTTTAAGTACCAGTTTTTTTTTTTTTTTTTTATAATAATTTTCGCCTTTTTAAATCGCAGAATTTACAAATCGAATTTTGCTTTTTAGCTCTCAGGTTATCACAGACTGTGAGCTATTGTGCCCGCCCTTTCTGTATATACGTATGTACGTATGTACGTAACGCGATAACTCTTGATAGAAATAACCGTTTTGCTTCAAAATTTGTTTATAGGTTCATTGTGATAAGGCGCTTCCCTGATTAGTTTTGGTGGTTCATTGGTTAAGTATAAAAGGGGGGAACGGGGGCTTACCCCCTTTAATTTAGATATATGGGTTTTTAATGCAGAATTATCCCATTTTTTCAAATTTTGTATGTAGGTTTATTTTGATAATGTGCTTCTGTGAATAGTTTTGGGGTTCGTTGGTTGAGTATAAAGGAGGAAAGGGGGATCATCCTCCCCCCTTAATTTAGATAAATGAGTTTTTCATGCAGAATTATCCGATTTTCTTCAAATTTTGTATATATATATATATATTCATTGTAATTAGAGGCTTCCCTGAGTAGTTTAAGGGATTCATTAGTTAACTATGAGGGGGTAACGGGGGGATGACCACCCCCCCCCTTAATATATTGTCTATTTCTTTATTTTTCGAGGGGCTTTTTTCAAATTCTTTGAAATAAGAGTATAATATACAATTAGTGTGAATAGCCCGTGAGCTCAGTGCCCTCAGTTTAATTGGGCAGTTTTCTTTTTATTTAAAATAGTGGTACGAAAAAGTAATTACTGAATAAGTGAGAGTACATATGTATGTGTTACAATTGCCAGCAGATCCAACTCGAGCTTCAAGGGTTACAGAACATAGAGAAAAACCAATGGTGTAGTCGAAGGGGTGCGTGGGAGGACGGCGTCCCCTCACTTTTTTATTTTATCTCAAACACCCCCTACTTTTTATTTTCAAGGGGACACTAGGGGCAGGGGAGGAGGCAGCCTTTTCAAACTTATTAACCTTTTTAACAGATAAGCAAGCTAAATAAATAATTTTTTAAATAAAGCACTGATTTTTAATACTTTCCATAACAATTTAAAAGTGTTTATGACATCGGATCGTCTGTCTCCCTGTCTATTTATCTGTTCTTACTCTAACTTCCGTACGTTGGCTTGAATTGCGACAAAATTGATGAATGTTTTTGAGGTCGAGACCATCGTTTGAATGCTATCATGTTCACTCATTTACTTAACCACACATACAAAGAAATTGTAAAACAGATAAAAAAGGACTTTGGGGATCTGAAAATTTAAGGAAACAACAACATATGCACTTACATATAGAATCGTTCTAAAAAAAACAACAGCGGATCCAGGGTACCTCAAAACGTAAAGTTATGAAAACATTTCAGTCTCTCTCTCATTTTTTATATGATTGCAACACTTTTCTGACACTACACATGTCCTGAAAGTAAAAATGCAGTAATTTTCATTGTTGTCAGGGGACAACAAGTTTAATGTTATTCTACGACTGTTTTAAAAACAAAAGTTGCAAAACAAAATTTAACTAAAATCGCAGTGCGGGAATTAGCATTACTGAATTCTAAATTCTATTGTTCAGACCATATGTTCTGGACTATGAGCGTCCTCCCACTTTTTTTCCCAGCACTACAACACTGATAAAAACCGTTTTTGACTGAAAACTCTAATAGATTTTTGATATTTAATATATATTTTTTAATTTCACGTTAACAACACCAAAAAGTATTTTTATATGAAAATAGAGTAGACATCCTCAAATCCGCATAGCTTGAAACCAGAGGGTGTACGGATTTTCGGATTTTGCAGATTTCTGGTCACTGTCTTGTTTACATTTTTTAAACAGTAATTTGAATGTAATAATGCATCATAAATTATAATGAATGCGTACAATAAAGTAAAATATTAAAATAATTAAATAAAGTAATAAAGATTAAGAAAATTTAAAACATGATTAAAATTTTAAAGGTAAAGGTCAGGTAAACAATAAGGCATAACTAAATAAGCATAATAATGATGAGATAATTTTTGTTAATTATTCAATGAAACTTGCCTCATAAAGGTACACTAATATTTTACATAAAAATCATAAAATAAAAAAGTTTTATTTCATGCTTAGCCAAACTTAATGTACAAAAATGCTTGATTAATACAGAAATGTATTTGGTACTAAGATCACGATCACAACTAAGATCAGCTGTGTCTTGAATTTTTTCAGAAATAAAGTTACATTTCCTTGATGAGAAAACATGTGTTCAGCCATATTAACAAGAATTACATATTAAAATAGGCATGCATAATATAATAATTAAAAAAATCTTGAATTTTCCCCCCACATCTTAACTGTAAGCTTCATTGTTTACTTCTTACTTTTGCTTCATTGTTTACATTTTCAGAAATAAAGTTACATTTCTTTGATGAGAAAACATGTGTCCAGCCATATTAACAAGAATTGCATATTAAAATAGACATGCATGATATAATAATTTAAAAAATCTCGAAGTTTTCCCCTACATCTTAACTGTAAGCTTCATTGTTTACTTCTTACTTTCCTTCATTGTTTACATTTTCAGAAATAAAGTTATATTTCCTTGATGAGAAAACATGCGTCCAGCCATATTAACATTAATTACATATTGAAATAGGCATGCATGATATAATAATTTAAAAAATCTTGAATATTTCCCCTACATCTTAACTGTAAGCTTCATTGTTTACATCTACAATTATGTACGGATTTTAGGGTGGCGCATTTGAAGGAGTCTACTGTACTCAAATAAAACTTGTGTATTCAAATAAAATTTTGAAATACATTAAAAGAGATACTTTCTCATTAGACGCATGCCAGAGGTTAATAACCGAAGAAATGGTCAAAGATTTTGCAACTTGCAGTAGATTTTTAATTCAGATTATTTCATTGTTTAAACGCGTTTTTATATAACATATCACTTAAATTTGTGCTTTATTTATATTATATAATTTTTATTATTTGTATTATTATTATTATTATTATTATTATTATTATTATTATTATTATTATGTTACAAGTGCATTACTTTCTATTACACATTTAAATTTCTCCGCTAATCCCGTTTTTTTAACACTTTCCAAACTAGTTGAAAACTGTTTATGACTTCGGTTTGTCTGGCCGTCTGCCGTCTGTCCGTGCTCTAACTCCCGTAGATGTGATCGGATTGCCTTGCAATTTTTATATGTTATTGTCGTTATCTATAGCATGTTCCCTATTTCAACTGAGGTGTGTAGCACTTATAGTTTTTTACAAAGACACTCAAAAGTATTCCGTTACATTACGGTCTATGGGGAAACATCATTTGCGGTGTATTTTAATGATGTTACACAATTTAAAACACAATGTAATTGATATATATCACTACAAGAAGCTTAATATGGAATATGTTGTGCATAGCACTTAGACTTAGTTTACAGGGACAGTCAAAAGAAATCCGTTACATTACGTCTATGAAGAAAAATCGTTTGCGGTTTAATTAAATAATGTTTCACTATTTTAAACGCATTTAACTTTATACGAGCAGGGAAGACCGAGCTATGCTTGGTCAAAATTAAATTTGAGTTCAAATATCATAACCCATGACCAAAATGACCCACTAATTGAATTTTCTCGAACATGTGACTTAGCCCCAACAGTCTTCTCGTGCCCGAAAACCATAGGATGCAAAATTTAGTGTAGATAGTCTGAGCCGTTTTTAAGATAAAATAGCTTGACCCATAATGACCCATAACCAAAATGACCCACTAATCGAAATTTCTCGAACATGTGACCTAGCCTAATAGTCTTCTTGTTCCCTAAACCTGTAGGGTGCTAAATTTATTTCAAATCCTTTGAATCGTTTTTTGGATAAAATAGCTTGACCCATAATGACCCATGACCAAAATGATCCACTAATTGGATTTTCTCGAACATGTGACCTAGCCCAACAGTCTTCTCGTGCTCGAAAACCATTGGATGCAAAATTTAGTGTAAATTGAGCCGCTTTTTAGATCTTGACCCAAAATGTCCCACTAATTGAATTTTCTCGAACATGTGACGTAGCCCAACAGTCTTCTCGTGCCCGAAAACCATTGGATACAAAATTTAGTGTAAATTGAGATGCTTTTTAGATCTTGACCCACAATGACCCAGAAATGACCCACTAATCGAATTTTCTCGGACATGTGACCTAGCCCAATGATTTTATCGTGCTCGGAACTCGTAGGACACAAAATTTAATCAAAATCGTTAGAGCCGTTTTTTAGAGAAAATTAATTTGACCCGCGTTGACCCAAAAATGACCCACTAATCGAAAGTTCTCGAACATGTGACCAAGCCCAATAGTCTTCTCGTGCCCGAAAATGGTCGGATACAAAATTTCGTCAAAATCGTTTGAACCTTTTTTAGATACAATTAGCTAGACCATGACCCAAAATGACCCACTAATCGAATTTTCTCGGACATGTGACCTAGCCCAATGGTTTTCTGGTGCCCCAAAACGGTAGGATACGAAATTTCGTCAAAATCGTTAGAGCCGTTTTTAAGATAAAATTTGCATATATATATATATATATATATAACCACACACAGATTTGCTCGTATTAGAATATATGATATATCACTAAGGTGCATTACAAAAGGCTTACTACAGAATGTTGTGTGTATAGCAGTCATCGTTCATTTACAGGGACACACAAAAGAATTCTCTACTGTCTGTTAACAATAATTCCTAGAAGTGCGTTTTAAGTTGCTGAACGCGATTTTAATTTTAACTCACTTTTTGTCTATTACTTGGCGTGTATAAATTCTGTATATCATATACAGGGCACCACAAAAGTTCGCGAACACATGTCCGTTTATTGACAGAAACTCCAGAAGGAGAATTTTAAACTGTGCTACGCGTTTCCTAACTAAACTAAAATTTAGCATCCTATGTAGTATATATACACATCTATAGATCATATACAGGGCTGAATAAAAGTATTCGGATATTTTTTCCGAAAATTGTTTACGTGGTAAATATATGTTGGAAATTCCTGAAATTACGTTTTTAAATATGTTATGCGTTTTCCAAATTATTTACTTTGATGTTATCTTTCAGTTATTAAACGGTAATGATTAGTAAAATTATTTTGGTAGCGTTGGAAAGTGTTACATACTCTATGCTTGACGCATGATTTTTCGTTCTTGTTTTCTTTTTCTTTCTCTCTCTCTTTTTTTTTATTAATGTTTTCGAAAACACAATTTATCTTCCACGGAATGGTACCAAAATATGTAGGAAACTATGAAATCATTTAAGCAATCTCAATCGGAAATCTTTTTGTAATCCCTAGAGATTACATTGATCTGTTTGCACTGCAAAACGTAGGTGAAGAAAAAAGGGTAATAATAGGATATACAAAAATTGAAAAGAAAAATAGATGACAAGAACTGAAAGACACAAATAACACATGCAAATCAATACTAGAAAGGGCTTTTCTCGGTTCTTTCAAACTATTTTTTCACTGTAAATATTTTATGATTCTGTAGCGTTGTTGTATTTTTTTTAGTCCCCGCTTTCTTTCACAGCACATTTGTTAAAGAAAAAATTGATTTTTCTTTTTTTACGATGGAAGCTTGTGAAATGAAATGTAAACTTGAATTTTTCATATAATTTTGAAAAGGAAACTACTATGAAAGAAAATTCTTAATAAACTTAATAAACATATATTAAAATATAATTAAATATATTACATACGCTAAGAAGATTATATTATTAAATGTGAGCAGATATTTATAGAAATGTCTAATTTACTTATTAACACCTTAAGGGGTCTTGTATCTTTTAAGCGTGACGAAAATCGAGAAAAGCAATCAAAGTTTGAATTAGTGTATTTTCAAAACCTTTATATGCATAAGAATAGAGTTTTGATTATTAATTGAATAGACTGTGCTTTTTAATATAATACTATTAGAAATTGACTAATACTTTACTGAATTTGTGCATTGTTGAAATTAAAATAGCTCTTTTTTACTCCGTAATTCTTTGCGCGCATGATATCTTGAGGACGTATGCATGGATTCTTATGAAATTTTATTTAGATAATAAGCGCATATATCTTTTTAAAATGATCTACTTTTAAATATTTACAATGTTAAGATTTTTAATTATAATTATTATTATTCATTAAAAAATGTAAAATTTTTAAATTTTTTACAAAAATATTTTTTTTTACATGGTTAATGAAATAATTTTGACCTAAGAGTAGGTCATTTTTAAAATACATATATTCTTATTATCTATATAAAATTTCATAACAATCTAGCCATGCGTTCTCAAGATATCATGAGCGCAATGACTTACGGAATTAAAAAAAAAAGAGTAACTTTATTTTCAAGAATGCTCAAATTCTATAAAAGACTAGTCAGTTTCTAATGGTATTATATTAAAAAGCACAATCTGCTTAATCAATAGTCAAAATTTCATGCTTTTCCACACCAAAATTTTGAAGATACACTAATTCAAAGTTTGAAAGTTTTTGTTGATTTTCGGGGAGTTTAAAAGGTACAATACCTCCTAAGCACCACGACGTACCGGCGTACGTCATGAACTCTTCATTTGCAATACCAGGATGTATGTACGTACATCCTCATTTTAAGACCAGATTGCAATGTTCTCAGCATCTAATTTTGTGAGTGGCTAATTGCTATTATGATTAATTTTGTACGGGCTTTATAGCAATGATTATTTTCGCACCCAATAGATGGCGTTGCGTGAATAAAGAAAAAACTCATTAGTTTTCCCACTGCTTTGTTTCTTTCTTCATCATTCATTTGTTTATGGGTTGGTCATTCTGTTTAGTTGTCTTTCGTAAATTGTACTGTTTCAATTTCGGTTTTGTTTGTATCTCTGATAGATAGTGATTTTATAGAATAATTATGTCAGACACGGACAGTGATTATGTTCCTATTTTTTATGATCACATAGACGATAGTGATGATAGTTTTGAATCAAGCGATGAAGATTGGAACTTCAAACCTTAATTCTGTTTGTATAATATAAATAAACCTTTATTTAATCTTCTTACATTACATGTAATTAAAAATAATGACATAAACTACTTTTGATGAAATTTAATACAGTGATTTCTCACTTATACGCGACGTACAGTAATTACTTTTGCATTTTAAAACAGTAAAATTCGATATATAAATTCTGCGATTTAACAAGTCGAAAATTACCTTTAAAAAAATCTGGTGTGGAAAAATGATTTCCGTGTATCGCGTATAACTGAGAGATCACTGTATATTGGGCTGTTTGGAAAGTTCATTCCGTTTGAGAAAACCAATTAATACCGGAAAATTCTATCTTTCAGTTATTAGACATTAATTCCGATATCTAATGTATAATAATTGACAGGCAGAATTTTCCGGTACGAATTGGTTTTCCCAAACGAAAGGAACTTTCCGAACAACCCAATATCTGGTATTCAGTATACTATCACTAAAAAGAATATGGTGCTTAAGGGCAGGGGTGCAAAAATCTAGGCGCCAATGGGCCTATTCCCACCACTAAATTTTTAGTATTCTTCGCCTAATAAGAATACTGATAAAATTTAGGCGAAGTGTACTAATAAAATTTGACGAAGAATACTGATAAAATTTAGTGGTGGAAATCTGCCCATTAGCGCCTAGATTTTTGCACCCCTGATTAACTCTACAGTGCATGAATTTTTCTTTTAGAATTGTGTTTTTTTAATACTTATATTAAGAATTCGACACCAGAAATTTTAAGAGAGATTTTTAACTTTATTTAGTAGCATATGTATGTTATTTTTACAGGATTAATATTTATATATAAATATAGTGGTTGCAAAGAACTTGATTTATTTATTAAAAGTTAAATAGAAAGTGTTGCCAATTGGCTACACTATGCACAGTTGGGTTAGGAGGTTAAATGTTCTAAGTATAAATGCTATTTGATAGAATTTTTGAGTAGAGTTATCGTAAAGGGAAGCAAATATGTGATATAATAATCAGGAGATTGAAACAGGGGTTCCCGTGTTACAGAACATATATCTATTTATTTATTTATATATTTATTTATTGGTGAAGTTATTGAATTTAGTTTTAGACTATTTACCGGAAACAAATGCTGAACTATTTATATTGTTTTAAGGGTAAACGGGTTGACCATCAGTAATATAGCTGCACGCGATAGATATGGTTAAAAAATATATATGTGCTTGAAAAAAAAAACATAAAAAAGCAGTATTATGAAATACTGTTTTCAGACAAATTTCATTTGAAGGAAATTTGTTCCCCTATTCGACGGTTTAAAAATGGGAATTTTACAACTGTCAGACGTTAATGAATTTACAAAAAATGTGATGTAGAATGGTCAAGTCGTTGACATCGTCAATATGACGTCAGCGTTACTCACGGACTGTTTTTCCTTTATAATAGAGATATTGTATGAATGTCTCATAAAATTTTATAAAGGATGCAGGAAGCCGAATAAATAATAACAATAATAATTTCGTTAACGCGAAACAAATGTACAACATAAATTTATTGTTCACTTTTCCATGCTTATTTTGAAATTGGTATTTTTATACATAATTTATTTTTATCAGTCCGGAATTTATTAGTAGTTTCCTATTATTCAAAACGTTCCCTTTTATTTCATATCTTCCAGTTTCTGTCTGCTGTCTGCACATTCTAGTTTCATGTTTTAGAAAGTATCCTGAATCTCATTTCCTTTAAGAAATTTTCTATGGAAAAATTTCCAAGTATTAAAATAGATATATTCAATCATCGATGCTGGATTCTCTTTAGTTTCGTGTTTGCCCCAGGTTTGGTGGCTCACGGAAAAATATTCCATCGTGTGCTGCGATTGTAGCCTTGCCAACATGTGATAGGGAGAATTGCACAGTAATAAGCGATGCGCATGGCAGTAACGTCGAGTCAGTGCGAAGCTCTCGCGATGGAAGGCTAAATCACCGGCAAAAGGTAAGCGGGAATCTTTTCAATGGTCTTAATTCGTTCATGAACGTATAATCTTCAATTAGGTACCAGCAGCATGTAAAAATTCCAATGGGTTCATATTTTATGAGCATTTTTTAAAAATCCCCATTGGTTTAGTATGAGAAAAGGGCTCTTTGCAGGGCATTTATGTTTGGGGCAATCCCCTCGAGTTTCAACCCCACCCCCCAGTGCCTTATTTTCGCTAATATGTTTAAATTTCCTGTCTACATCTATAAATAATCATTTAGTTTATGCCTTAATTTTTAAAAGCTGCAAAATCTTTTTTTTTTTTAAATATGTGTTGATTGTACCTGCTTGCAACTGTTTGTTTGTTTACACTACATTTATCACTAAATAATGTCCCCATGGTTCCTTAAGGGTAACTAAGTCAATTAATTGACTCTTCCCTATCTCCGGTGACAGTTTGGCTAACTCTTTTTCTTTTTTTTTTTTTACAATTTTGAAGCAATTTTATCCCCTTTCCTCGGAAAGTAACCAATTTTTATCCCTCCCTCCCGTATCTTAACTAATTAAAACCTCTTAAAAGTTACTTACTCACTCAATCTAAAATCTAAGCTTTCGAACGGTACCCATTTTATTTAATTCAAATTATATTAAGTGCTTCTTTTCATCATGCAAAGTTTGTATAATTCGTGTAATTGTTCAATTCAAAATGGCTGTTCTTTTTCCTCCTGTAAGGAATCCCCACGCCAAAAATTTTCAAAGTAGTTATACAGAAAGGTACCAGCGAGGCCCCAACTCCGAGTTTCTTTTTAATCAATTCACAGCTCAAGTTGACAAACCACTCACCCAAACTTCTGGAATTTTAAATATTTACTGAATTGGTTTTTTCAAAAAATTATTCAATGGAGTTCAAAACTTTATAGGGGAAGAGGGAAAACAGATAATTCCATTATTAATTACTAATTTGTATTATTAAACTTAATTTTCTACTAATATTTTTAGGATTTCGGCCTGGTTTCCCTATTAGTAGTCATTTTGGGGCGCTCTCCACGATGGTGTAGCCCTTTTTTACAAGACCTCTTACAGAGGCTCGGTGCCCCCCTCCCCCCCACCGGTTGGAAAAAAAAAAAAAAAAAAAAAAAATTCTCTTATTTGCTCATTTCAACACATATAGCATCTCTATTGATAGATTAGATTAAAAGGGAAAAAAAAGGAAGAAAAGGGTAGAAAAAAAAATCTCAACAACTGCTGCACATTTCTTTCCCCTTTACCGCCCCCCCCTCCATGGCCGTGTACTCTTTGGGGGGCTATCAACTAAATAGAGGAAAAGGAAATAGATTATATTTAATAAGGAAATATTAATTCTTCCCACATTTAGCTCATACCATCACTTATAGCATGTCTTTTAATTTTCCACAACTGCTGCACACATTTTCCCCTTTTCCGCCCCCCCATGAGAGTTCACTCTTTTTTTTTTGGGGGGGGGGGCTTTTATTTTTTTATTTATTTATTTATTTTTTTTTTTTTAATTAACTCAACTTTTACCCCCACATGTAATATATCATGTGTTAAGTTTAATTGTTTCAGCATTCCACTTTGATTTTCCACCCACTGCGTTCAACCTTTTTTTTATTAGTTTCCCCCCCCCCTTCCCTTCAATTATTTTTTTTTTTTTTTTTTCGATCATTTTGGGGCGCTAGACACGTTGGTAGCGCTCTTTTTGCTATGTCTCCAACTGGAGCTGAGTTCCTTGGGGAGGGGCTTTCAACCTTTACAACTTTAACCCCCACATGTAATATACCATTAATTGTTTTTGTTTTTTTGTTTTGTTTCACTCAGCCTGTTCTTCCTATTTGTAATGGTTTCGGGTCGCCCAACACGATGGTGAGGTTCTTTTCATTTAAACTTCAAAAGTGGCTGAGTTACCCCCCACTCCCCCCCCTCCCCGTTGAGGGAAAATTAATTTAGCCTTTTATTTTGCACGTGCATCACATATAGCAAGTCAATAGACAGCTAATTTCTCAACACTCCGTTGCAATCCACATTTCCCTTTCCTGAACCCCCTCCCCCATGAGCCGATTCTGTTCGGGGGGTGGGGATCTTTGCACTTTCTCAACTTTAACCCCCACATGTAATATATCATTGGTTAGGTTTCTTGGCTCAACAACTAATGATCAGCAGTCTGACTCATTTCTTTTTTTTTTTTCCCATCCTACCATGATCAATAGCTTTTTCAATTACTAATTAAAATTATTAAACGTTAAGTGTTCAGAGTTCCGCCTGCGATCCCCCCCCCACCCCCGTCTATCTAAGACTGCGCTTCCCCGTCTCCTCTACAACACTTTAACACCATAAGTAGTGGAAATATACTAACAACACAGTAACTACAGATTTATTGTTAGTAAGTCATATCCCGCAACAAATCAAGTTGAGCAATAACCCAGTTTCACTTGTTAAAGCATCTATGTGCCTATTCAGAACAATTAAAGTACTAGTATCTCTCCTCATAGGCGCACATCAATTCAGCAACACCTTTTAAAAAACAGAAGGGAAAAAGAGAGGGAATGTAAAGGAAGAATTCTGTAATTCCCCCCCCCCCGCTGCTGGTACCAACAAATCCCAGGACCTTGTAAAAACAACAATTCAAACCACAAACATTAAACACTCGATCATTGAGGGTTCCCGTTATGCCTATAGCTATTTTAGTGAAGAGTAGATTTAAAACTGAAATTATTCATTTGTATTTTCAAATCCCCCTTTTTATTATTTTACAATCAAACACAGAGTTAGCCAATAACTTATGGCTGCAAAAATGCAATCAAACATGAACACTAGGTCAGCATCAAATCAAACACAACTTAAACAGGTAAAAAAACCAGTTGATGCTAAGATAAAAATAAAAGAGTCTTCCAAAAATGCTAACAAAACATCCGGTAGTGCAGTCACACCAGGCAGTTCCCGGTCAATTCAGGACAAAAAAAAATTAAAGAACAAAACAAAGACAGAAGAGCAAAGCAATCAATCAGCAGTCAATCTAGATAAGTACTTTGAGGAAGACGACACTGTAACTGAATGCGAAGAAACGGATTCGGAATCAGAAACGAGCAAAACTAGTAAACAAGTTGCACTTGAAATAGTTAATGCCCCCGAGGTACGCGGTACGAAGATGGAACTCCAAAAGCTATGTGATGCCCCAGAAACAGGGAAAAGAAGATCAATAACAGTTGAAAAAGCGCTCAGAGCAATAAGTTACATCAGAGTTATAGAAAAACGAACCACAAGATTGCCGAAAATCGTCTGCAGAGAGATAGATAAAGCATTGGAAATAATCTCAAGATCAATAGTAGAACTCGAAGTCAGAGCACAGCACGCAGAGGCGCAGAACGATATATTGGAAAACATGACGCACAGGCAGACAGAAAAGGCAGAACACGATTCAGCAGACGAAGTACATGGGAGAGAACGGGAGATAAAAACAAACAAACTTCCAATTAACTACGCAGAGGCAGTAAAAGCAGCCACATCAACAATTATCATACAGGCAAAAGAGGACAGAACAGCTGAGGAAGTAGAAAAACAAGTTCTTAACCATTCCAAGGACCATCACGGTAATGTTAAGAGTGTACGAAAAATCAGGAATGGGGTAAAGATCATGTGCGAAAGCGCAATGGCCGCACAGGAGCTTAAAAAGACAATTACTGAGGATCAAGAGGTAAGCGAAGCGCTAGAAATAAAAAACGCAAGCCTGAGGAAAAAAAGAATAATCATTTTCAACGTCCCGAATTGGGTCCCTGAAGACCAGGTAACATCAAAGCTCGCACGCATTCTAGGGGTTAATAATGATGAATACAACGAAGATGTCTTCAAACTGATGAAGCCGTTGGCGGCCAAGAATGAGAAAATACACATTCCAGTCACTCTTCCCGAACCTCTGGCGGACCACCTGCTTAAAAAAAGGACGGTTTGTCTGGGGTTCAAAGAATGCCCGGTGAAACATTTCGTAACAATTCAAAGATGCCACCAATGCCTCGGTTTCGACCACGTGGCATTACAATGTCCAAACACACAGATGTGCTCCAACTGCGCAGGGGAACACAGCTACAAAGACTGTAAATCGAGACGCAAAGAATGTGCTATGTGTCGTCTATATAACTGGACCAACAAAGGATGGCTGAGAGCTCAGAAACCAACAGACCATTCGACACATTCAGGACACTGCTGGGTGTACCAGACACTACTGCAAATACGACAATTAGAACTTCAGGAGGGTAAGAGGCAGCTAACAAATGGCTTAGAGGTGATACAGGGGTTAGTCTCAATTCACACGTATAGGGGCAAGCCACGAATTGCTAGGACCACTAATGAAGAACACGGCAGGTATCAACGCAGGGACGAACTAAGAAGAAAACATCATGCTTAATACCGCCTCAAATAATCACATAAACATGCACTCACAGAATGCAACACAAACACGAAGACCAGACGTCCTAAACGCCATACAGATCAATCTTCACAACAGCAGCCATGCCACAAACGAATTAGGGGGATACATGGGAGCAGAAGGAATACATGTTGCTATGTTACAAGATTACTACCAGAACAAGGAGACAGGACAAATAGCAGGTATAAACCCAAAACATTGGTCAATAACAAAAACGAAAACAAACAAATCAGCCATCATAACAAAGTTAGGATCAAACCCGATAACGCTAAGTGAACAAGAATTTGTATCAGCCATAACTATCGAAAACAATAAAGAAAAACTAACAATTATCAACACATATGCTCCCCCCTCAGCCGATTTCTCAGTGGTGCTTTCAGAAATTGAGAACACTATGAAGATAGCATCGGGAGAAATCCTGCTAGTGGGAGACTTTAATGCACATTCACAAGCATGGGGATATGACAATATCGACGACAGGGGACAAAAACTCACAGACTTCATCCTTCTTAATTCACTTTTTGTCCAGAATCCACCAGGTGCCCCTCCCACTTTCTGCACTATGAGGAATAAAAAAGAAATTAAGGGATGGCCAGATTTAACGATAGCAACACTTAAACTAGGGAACAAAATTAAGGACTGGGAGGTCAGCGAGGACGAATCTCATAGTGATCACAAATTAATAAAATTTAAAATTCAACATGACAACACCAGCCACCACAGACACAGATTAGAAACAAAACATGGAAAACATGAAAAATTTGACAAAAACATAAAAAAAATCAGAAATAAATATATCAAAGAGTTAAAAAAAGTATCGGAAATAGACCAACTAGATAATATTACCCTCAGACTTCAAAATGAAATCACAACCGTAGCGATTAACTGCTATAAAAAACGGTCAACACCCGATATAACAGCCCCACCATGGTGGACAGATGAAATTAAAACGGCAAGAAACAGAGTCAGGGCCTTCAGGAGGCGATATCAAAAACAAAAAGACGAAGAGCTAAAATCTAAACAACACATAGAATACAAAAAAGAAAGAGCAAAACTAAAAAAAATAGTCCAAAAAACAAAAATTAAAACCTGGAAAAGATTCTGTGAGGACGCAACAAACAGATACGGGTCCCAGTATAAACTAGCATCGGGAAAAGTTACGAAACCCCCAAGACTTGTAAACATCTTACCAGATAACAAAACAGTAACAATAAAGGAAACTCTTAATCACTTTCTAAACAACCTGTTTCTTACAGACCCGTCAACAGAACATACACTTATACCAGCCCCCCCCCCCCAGATTTAATGACTCAAGGCCCCCCGTGATAACGAAACAGGAATTAAACCGAATAATAAGAAATATAAAACAAAACAAGGCACCAGGGTATGATTACATAGATTATAATTTAATTAAAAGAATACACAATGCAGAACCACAACTTTTACTAACGCTTTTCAACACATGCCTCAAACTTAACTATTTCCCAAAATCTTTCAAAATAGGTACAGTAGTACTATTCCACAAAGCTGGTAAAGACACCAAAGATCCAAAAAATTACAGACCAATATGCCTACTACCAGCATTCAGCAAAATATTAGAAAGAATAATACATGGTAGAATAAACCACCATCTAACAACTAGTAATTTTTGGAGCGCCAAACAATACGGGTTCAAACAGGGAATATCAACAGAACAAGCACTAGACGAACTTATTAACAAAATTAAACAAGACAAAGAGGAAAAATATCAAACACTGCTAATTTCTATGGACATTAAGGGCGCATTTGACAATATAAGTTGGCCGATAATAGCCAAAACCCTAAAACAATCTCCCTGCCCCACATACTTAATTAATTGGATCATTAGTTTTCTGGAAGATAGATACGTAACATTAGAAGAAAATGGTATAAAAATAACAAGGCAAACATTCGGCGGATGCCCACAAGGCAGCTGCCTGGGACCACTTCTGTGGCTGCTAATAGCAGATATAGCACTTAAGAAGCAATGGGGTATAAATGTCAGGATTCAGGCTTTCGCAGACGATTTTATACTAATCTTAAGATCAAAAACAAAAGAAGAACTTATAAAATTAGCAAATAAAATAATAAAAGAATTTAACGAGTGGATAACAAACAATAGATTAACATTAAATTGGGACAAAACAGAATTACTGTACTTAAATAGAGGACACACAGGGAATCTCCCAACCGAAAATTCATACAACATAGAGGGCATTGAATTCAACGGTAAAAAGTTAGAGGTCAAAGAACAAATTAAATATTTAGGGGTAATGATACACAAGAATCTAAACTGGCTCCCACATTGCCAACAACAAACAAAGAAAATCAGAAAATCATTTTGGATGATGGGACGGATGGTCTCTAAGGGATGGGGTCTACAACCCAACATAATTAAAATTTGGTATAGGTCAGTAGTGGAGAAAACACTTACATACGCCGCCCCAATATGGGGGCATAACCTGAATAGACGCAGCAAGGAAGTATTATCTAGCTGTCAAAGGCACTTTGCATTGGCCATAGTCAAAGCTTATAGGACAGCCTCAACAGCGGCACTTCAGGTTCTATCTGGCCTGATTCCAATTCACCTTCAAGTACAATACGAAGCAGCTTACGGCACTGTCTCAAGATTACGCAAAACAGTAAACATATACAACACAACTATCCATCACACGGACTATGTTAAAAAGATCAACGTTTGGCACAACCACCCAGCAGAAACAGTAGAACCAAGATTCGGACACAATCTAAGAGACATAGTCGTATACACAGTCGGTTCGAAATTGGAATCAGGCGCTACGGGATCGGCTTTCGTAGCATACAAAAATGAACAAAAAATCAAGACATGGTCGGTGCCACTAAGAAAGTGCAACAGTGTCTTCCAAGCCGAACTACTGGCCATACTGAAAGCCGCAGAATGGGGTAATACCACAGGGCAAGATTACAGCATACGCTCGGACTGCATGTCAGCAATACAAGCATTAAGCAAACCCTTTAACGTAACTGAAATAATAGATACAATACAACAAACAGTAAAAAAATCAAATAATAAATTTAAAATCAGCTGGGTCAAGGCTCACGTGGGCATCCAAGGAAACGAGGATGCTGACGAATTGGCCAAACAAGCAGCACAAAACCCATACAATGCAATCCCTTACCACATGGAGAAACCAATAACAAAACTAAAGAGAACCCTGAAAGAACTAACAATTAAGCAATGGCAGTTCGAGTGGGACTACGGGGACACAGGCAGGCTGACACACAGGTACTTCCCTAAAGTGGATACACACAGATTGATAAGCTGCAAACTACTTTCTCAAGTCTACACAGGCCATGGCGCGTTTCCAGCATATCTGCACAGATTCGCACTGGTGGAAACGCCAGATTGTGAGTGTGGAGTGATGGGAACTTCCAAACACTACCTCATAGCCTGTCCACTCACACAAGCACTCCATCTGGTAGCATAACACCAAACAACGAGCAACTTTGGCACAAACAGCTAGCTCAATACAAACATGTACAAGCAAAAGCCAAAACAGTGATCAGATGGTTAATTGATAACATAGACTTAATTTCACACTAAAGTGAAGCAAAACTGAACAAGCCCTTCCCACCATCCACACAAGATTAATTCCTCAGCAGCAACAGTAATCTAGCGTAGTGCATAGCGAAATAATAAAAAGCAATTAATAGAATCCTCACAAAAAGGCATTAAAAGAACTTTACTTTTACTGCACCAAAAACCTATAAAAAAAATATATACTAAAAGCACAATGTGCACAAAAAAAAAAAAAAAAAAAAAAAAAAATTAACGAAGCCATGTACGCTAATGGCGCCTGGTGCATGTAAAATCCGTCGTGGGTGCAAAGTCCTCCAAGTTCCCTTTGAATTATACCTCTGGAGGTGCCTAGTCAGGTGAAGGTCTCGTCACCTGATCAAGGTTCTAAATTACGAGACCAATTCCTTTCTCTTTTTTAAAATTTAAATTTCTTTTTTAAACCTGCCATTTCAGCGAGGTTGGATGGATGCCGTGAGCTGTCAAGTAGAGAAACTGTAGCAAACCACTAGAGAACACTACAGACAAGATGTAATACATAGCGGAAACACAAATATTTAAACTGAATTATATAAACCTGTCTATATTAGCAACCATAGTCAGTGTGAATATGGCCCGAAAGCAAGCCCCTTTCCTTATTCGACAACATACCCAGATACCCATAATTAATAACAAACTAGAACCGGCCAACACAGTATCAAAGTAACTCTCACGAAATACCGTTGCAGCCAAGGACACCCAAGAAGCTAATCAGGTGGATCTCCGTTATGAGGAGATTAGGCGAATTTCGCCCCGCGGCCAGGTATACAAACTCGTTAAGCTGGGCATAATGCCCGGCAGGTAGGGGCCTGGTCTGCGGTTTAATAATAATAATAATGATAGGGAGAATTGCCAGGCTGGGTGTCGTTCCAAGTGGTTCAGTTCGTAGAACATCAGTGCGCTGTCTGATGACCCAGGTTCGAGTCCCGGCTTGGATACTTTTTCACTATGTTGGCTATAGGCCTTTAAAGCATTTAAAATTTGTATTATGCATAAAGTATTATGCATGCAAGGCGTGAGAAATTTTCTATTGAAAAATTTCCAAGTATTAAAATAGATTTATTCAATCATCAATGCTGGATTCTCTTTACTTTCATGTTTGCCCCGGGTTGGTGGCTTACGGAAAAATATTCCATCTTGTGCTGCGACTGTAGCCCTGCCAACATGTGATAGTGAGAAGTGACAGGATGGGTGTCGTTGCTAGTGGTTCAGTTGATAGAACGTCATTGCGCTATACTGATGACCCGGGTTCAAGGAAATCTAACACTTAAAGTTCTAATTTTAGTACCGCCAAAAATCCTATTGCCCTTCTTTGCAAAAGAATACGTTATTTCAGCATTCGCTGATTTTGTAATTACAGACACCGCCATTGCCCGAGTCACGTGCACCAACTATTTTCACCGTGGTTTCTCACATCAGACATGCAATAAATTTATTTGGATTGCATTACAAATACGTTTGTCAGAAATCGTCAACTTGTTCTTGGATTTTTTGTGTCAGCGAGACTTTCTTTCTGGGTCAGGGTAATAAAATTACTTTGTTACCTTGGGCAGCTGTTGCATGGGAAATAAACAACAATTAAAATAGAAATTTAAAAAATAATACACTAATTATAAAATAATTCACATTTTCGTAAACATCTTAATTTCTACGTTATTTGGGTTCTTTGTTTTAAGTTGCAGCATGAGTTTATGCTGAAGTGTACTTTCTGTTGTATTTTTCAGAAGTCCTTTTTAAAAGTCATTTAAAACTGATGGGATTGTGATTAGTCTCTCATCATTCCATCATCTTCAAATGAATATTATATAAAATTGAAAGAAAGAAGAAAATTATTCAGGTATTTTCAATCACAAATTCTTTTGTAATCCCTTGATAATGGATTGATCTGCTCCTTCTTTTAAAAGTGACTAATCAAAATAAAAGTTTTTTTTTTTTTTTTTTTTTTTTTTTTATATATATATATATATATATAAAAACACAAAATAAGACAGATGAAAAACGCAGAAAAATATTTTCTTCTGTAATAGACGCATATCAACATTATAAACTTTAACATTTCCATGTTTCTTATTAAACCATTTCCGGCACAGTGGTCCCACCCCGGGCACACCTAATTTTAATTCCAAATTTGCAAATGGCACCAAGAATATTTTAATAAAATTTTGTTTCTATAAGGAAAGATTAAAATAAGGAGTTCGTATTTTCCAAAAATGTCGTTTGTAAATTCCGGTCTCAGTCAGCAGTTTCTCATTTTACGAACAGACTTTGTCTGTGCCGGAAAGGGTTAATGATCATGTAATGTTGTCATTGCTTTTTTATAATATTATTTTTTAAATGTACGTTAAACATACTAGAAAAGTAACAATATATTCCCTCATCACTATGTCAGCTTTGTGAAACAAACTGTGATCTCGTATTTTTTTATATCTGTCAGGAATTAATTTGATTTTGTGTATACTTCTAGAAAGGAAAGTAATATAAAACAATTAATAATTTTGTTTTAAATGTCAAAATAGTTGGATTTAACAATAGGATTTTTTAAAATCAGAGGATTGAACTTTGTGTCGTTATCCATAAACTAAAACCTTTAACAACGTTATAACGCACAAATATGAAAAAATGGCACAAAAAATCACATACGGCCGTTTTGAGGATTCTTGAATCCGCTTCATCAGTCAGAAAAAAAGGATTAAAATGGGTTTGAAGAACGCCTCGGTTATAGCCCCGAGTACTGGGCTATAACTGAGGGTTCTTTAAACCCATTTTAATCTTTTTTTTCGGACTGAGGAAGGGGATCCAAGAATCCCCGACACGGCCGTATGGGATTTTTTGTGTCATTTTTCATATTTGTGCGTTATAACGTTGTTAAATATTTTAGTTTATGAATTAAAATTCGCACAAAGTGTTTGATTTATGCTTTGTGTCGTTACATTAAAAATATATGAACAAAATAAAAATAGCACACATGAAAAACATGTGAAAAGGGTATACAACTGTTTCGAAGCTTCTACAGCTCCATCATCAGTGTCAAAGTTAAAATAGATGTAAGTGTTTAGAATATGTCAGTATGTTAGCATCTCCGCTCGAGGACAATGTGGAATGGTGATGAGCGTTCAAAAACATTCTTTAAACGAAAAACTTTCTTTAAACGAAACAAAATCTTGAATTTTTATGTCTGAATAGAATCAATTTGGTTTTCCCTAAATGTGTGAAAATAAAACTAGTATGAAATGCATTTTTTTAATAAAACAAAAATATTCCAGAATAGATGTACTCAAGCTTATAAAATACGCTGAGAAAATGATATTAACAAATATACATGCATCTGTATCAAAATACGGAATTTACTTATAAAAGATTCCAAATAGAAATATCTGTTCAGAGAGCCTATTAGTAAAAGTTATTATAATTGGAAAAAATGGTTATAATCAGGGGTGCAAAAATCTTGGCGCCAGTTGGATGATTCCCACCACTAAATTTTATTAGTATTCTGCGTCAAATTTTATTAGTATACTTCGCCTAAATTTTATCAGCATTCTTATTAGGCGAAGAATTCTAAAAATTTAGTGGTGGGAATCGGCCCATTGGCGCCTAGATTTTTGCACCCCTGGTTATAATGATATAATGTATGTTTATGATAACGTATGTTAATGATATAATGCATGTTTTCTGAAAATTTTTAAAAGGTGCAGGGTTCGTACTCTTTTACCACAATTTTTAATATAATTTATCGCCTTATTTAAATGCAGTTAAGTTTCACGAATCCTGCAACAAAGCAAGGTGTCTGTCATTTCTGTTATTTAAATATTAAATAGAAAAATTCTATTAAAAATTGGCCCCACCAGTGGCTGAGAGGTTCAGCTCTCGAAGCTGGTAGACGGGAGGTGCTGGATTCGATCCCGATCGCGCCCGTCGGCCTAATCGTTCGGAGTTTTCTTCGAACCGTGGATTTATCCATGCGTAAATACGGGTTAGGTTCCCTTAGAAAGACCCCCCACGAAGGGCACTCCCACCGGGCCTATATCCCAAGTGTAGATAATTGGCCGTCAATAATCAACTCAACTCAACTTTATTAAAAATTGTGGTAAATGCGAACGAACTCTGAGGTGACTCAAGTCAAATTTAATTTTTCAAAATATCTTTATATTCTCGAAAAAAAATACCGCATGAAATGTTTCTAATATTTTTATATAATCTGAAAATATCATTATTTATAAATAATTTATAAACAATTTTTTTTTTCCAAATCGTTTCATTTGTCAATGCATTTTCTTCCTTTACAATGTTCGATTTTTTTCATGCGCTTTTATTCATGTCTTAGAAATCCCAATTTACCTTGAAAGGAATATTTTAGGATTTAGGGAAAAAAGGAAAATATTCAGCCGTTCTCGATATTAAATCCCCTTTTAATCCCTTGAGAGTGTATTCATCTGCTTTCTCTTTAAAAAGTAGCTGAAGAGAAAATTTATTTTGTAAAAACTGAGAAAAGAAATAGGTGAAAGTCACAGAAAAATATTTATGCGCGTAATAAAGGTGCACCAATAATAAAAACTTTTCTTGCTATTGAATATTTTTATGGTTACTTGTTTTATGATTATGCAATGTTGTCGTCGTTTGTTACCGACCAATCTTTTCACAAGAAACTTTTTTAAAGTCTAACAAAACGTTGCCGTCAGACTCAGGCAGGTTTGTGAAACGGAATATAATTTTATGTTTATTTGTCTGATTAAGATAAATCTGAATTTATTTATAATTTTGGAAAAATATTACCCACAAATAAATTTTTGATAACAAATATATGTTTAGATGTGTGTAATCATGTAAATGTAATACGATAAGAAATTTCCATAGATCCCATCAATTAAGCTTTTTTGTTACCACTAAACTTAAATAGTAATTTTTGCTTTATTTAATTCCGAATTTCAGCGATTAAGTAAAGTAAACATTAATACAAAATTTAGTGGTAAGAAAAAAGCGTAAAAGGGGGTAGATTTGAAACTATTCGTTTAGCGAAATGATATATAAACTTATATATTTATATACGTTAAGGAGGTTATCAAAAAAAATATTTTCCTAACTCAACAATTTGAATCTTTGATATATTATTTTGCACACACAATGACAGTTTCTCTTTTGAAATTAAAGCATGCAAATGGTAGTCACACTCTCAGAAATACTTCCTTCGAATCACGGAAATCTACCTGGCAGCACTGCTGCCAAAATATTTCTGTTATTTGAAGAATTTCCATTTATTTTTTTCTCTGTTACAGAAGGGAATTTTCCGTCAATTGAAGAACGACGGTTTTAAAAAATTACTTCTTTCTTTGTGCCGTCATCTATGGACTATTACAGGTGTATTTATTATTTGATATATTTAAAGAATATTTTGCTACATCACCTTGGTGTCGATCTAGAAACACCAATGCCTTGAGTGGAGTGCCTTGCTGGTAAGACCAGCAGACGCTTGCTAGAATAAGAGTTTGGAACGATGAAAAGTTTTTTTTTTTTTTTTTTTTTTTTTTTTTTCAAATATTGGCTTGGGACTTAAATAAATTGGGGTTTAGAAACCTGGTAATTTTGAAGTTAATTCCTAGAAGATGTTGTCGATTTGAGATGATGGTTGGGATTTTAACACTTTAGTATATTAATAGAGGATAAAACATGAATTATATATATTCTTAATTTGACTGTTAGATGCAAAATATAAACATTATATTTTTAATTAAATTCTAGAAAAAAAAAATGTTTAATTTTGTGAGTAAAATCGATTTTTTTTTTCAGCTATTATATATTTTTTAAATGTGTTCATTTAGAATTTATTTTCAGTGCAAGTATTTTTTATAACATTAAAATAAAAATTGAGAATAATTTTAAATGAATTAGAAAATTATTTGTTATTTTTTTTTATTAGAAAGCCTTATTTTTGCTTGTTACATTTTTGAATTAAAAAAAATTAAACTATTATATATATATTTTTTAATATGCTTATATAGAATATATTTTAAGTGCGAATGTTTTTTTATAACTTTAAAAAATAAATTGCAAATAATTGCAAATGAATGTAAAATAAATTATTACTTTTTAAATTCGAATTCACCTAAAAAAATCAAACTAGATAAATCAAATAAATTAAATAAATTAATTGTTTTTGTTTTTAAATAAATTAGAAATTTTACTTTATTGAACTTTTAGTGTTTCATTTAAAAAATAAATTCGGACTTTATTATTAATAGAGCCAGTACGCATGCGTGCAGGAAATAGATGTAATTTCCCCCCTCATCTTCAGACTTTAAGAAAGAATTCACGTAAAAAGTATGTTTTCTCGGAGTACGGAAATTATTTGTTGAAAAGTGAGGAATAATTTAATGTATAAAGACGAGCTTTTCTGATAGTGCAGGACTATTAAAATAATTTTCAATCGAATAGCTTTTTAAACTTTCTAAATGTATTGCGTGTTGAATTACAAACGATTGTTCTCTTATGAGTACTTTTGTTTGGCGGCCGTGTCTGGAAATTCAATTCAAATTGATAAATTTTTCTGAAAGATCCTCTTCCTCTATTAAAAAAAAAGGGAAAACACTACTTATTTTTCACACTTTCCAAACAAGTTGAAAAGTGTTTATGACTTCGGTTTGTCTGCCGTATTGCCGTCTGCCGTCTGGCCGTGCTCTAACTCTCGTAAATACGCTCGGATTGCTCTGCAATTTTTATATGTTATTGTCGTTATCTATAGCATGTTCCCTATTTCAACTGAAGTGTATAGCACTTATAGTTTTTTTACAGGGACACTCAAAAGAGTTCCGTTACATTACGGTCTATGGGGAAAATCATTTGCGGTTTATTTTAATGATGTTACACAATTTCAAAAACATTGTAATTGATATATATCACTAAGGTGCATTAGAAGAAGATTAATATGGCATATGGTGTGAATAGCACTTATAGTTACTTTACAGGGACAGTCAAAAGAATTCCATTCCATTACGTCTATGGAGAAAAATCGTTTGCGGTTTAATTAAATAATGTTTCGCTATATTAAACGCATTGAAATTTATATATATCACATGTGTATTTATATATATCATGTAATGTACCTTTACAAGAGGCTTACTACAGAATATTGTGTGTATAGCAGTCATCGTTCATTTATAGGGACACACAGGAGAATTCTCTACTGTCTGTGAACAATAATTCCAGGAAGTGCGTTTTAAGTTGCTGAACGCGATTTTAAATTTAACCCACTTTTTGTCTATTACTTGGTGTGTATAAATTCTGTAGATCCTATACAGGGCAGCACAAAAGTTCGCGAACACATTTCAGTTTATTGACAGAAACTCCAGAAGGAGAATTTTAAACTGTGCTACGCGTTTCCTAACTAAACTCAAATTTAGCATCCTATGTAGTATATATACAAATTTATAGATCATATACAGGGCTGAATAAAAGCATTCGGATATTTTTCCGAATATTGTATATGTTGGAAATATATGTTGGAAATTCCTGAAATTACGGTTTTAAATATGTTATGCGTTTTCCAAATTGTTTACTTAGATGTTATCTTTCAGCTTATTAAACGGTAATGATTTGTAAAAATATTTTGGAAGCGTTGGAAAGTGTTACATAATCTATGCTTCACCCATGATTCTTCGTTCTTGTTTGTATATGAATAAGAAAATTTTCGCGCATTTAAGGAAAGAAATATTATGTGAAACTGTCAGAAATTTTCGAGTTTATATTTGAGAATACGGATGCCAGTTTCACCTCTCTTATTATTCAGACCATTTTGAATTCATACCGCAAATTATGAAAGAATTTTTACGTTATATAATCACGAAATATCTTTGAGTTAAAAGAAAATGTTAATCAAAATTTATGGTATGCATTCAAAATTTCTAAATAAAAAAGGAGGCCAAACTTGGAACCCTGTTGACAGCCTTATGATTGATTTAATTTTCCTTTGGCTTTGAAAAAAAAATAATGTCAAAGAAAACTTTTATGAAATCAAAAACCATTCAAAATAAGTATAGTCAAGCCTATTTTATGCTTTCACAAAATAATTTTATGATATATGCACGTATGTTTATCAAAATATACAATGTACTTATCGAATATTCAACAGAAATTTTTTTTCATAGAATCATTTAGCAATAGCTAACTTGTAAATGGTGTTAATACGTTGACGGACACTTGCGGCTATAGCCAGAGGCGTAGCGTCAAGGGGGGCACAGATCACTTTACTACCAGTATTTTTATGTACTATATTTGGCCTTCTTTAATTCATACCGTTCAAAGATTAAATCAGGCGAAATTTAGTATATAATTATACTGGTAGTAAAATGATCGTGCCTACCCTGACGCTACGCCACTGGCTATAGCCGTCAAAGCGAAGTTCACAATGTGGCGTGGCGGCTATAGCCGCCCAAAACGAAACGGTCGTTTTTAGACACTACGGCCATAGCAGCACAAATGTGCATTTACCGGCGTACAAGTAGAAGCCCAGTGTCATGTTTTGGAAACAATTTTTTAGGTTGAAGTTCGTTTTCCACCTGTTATACGAGTTGCAGCTTCAGTATGCACGTGCAGGGTGGCTAGTGTTCAGGGAAAAATACAGTAAAAAAATGACAATTACCAGTATATTCTTATAGAAAAAATCAAATAGAAAACAGGTGAACAGTTTATCATTCAATGGGGTTCCATGTTTTCGAAAAACAACCTTCTGGAGATGAGTTAATGTATATCAAATCATGAGGGAGCCATAAAAAAAGTTTAAAGTACTTTAAAGTATTTGATCGAATAATCAACATAAATTTTTCTATAAGAATATACTGGTGTTTATCACTTATTTTGCTGTATTTTTCCCTGACCACTAGCCACCCTGACGTGATTGTGAAGGGAGTTGTGCAACCTAATTAAAGGTGCTGAATTAATCAAAATTAAGTTTATTTAAGCAGAAAGAGTAAAACTATACTTCTAATATTCTAAAAATTACAAAACCATATAGTGTCAATTTTCGAACATCACTTGTTCATACTGTCTACAAAACTATATTTGCACGCATAATAGATGCGTATCGATACTAAACATTTTTTTATCGACATTTTTACAGTTAATATTTTATGTTTCTGTAACATTGTCACCCTTTTCTTAGCTCACCCCACGTCTTTCAAGAAACATATTTTTTGAAGAAAAACAAGATTTCCTCTTCGCACAATGGAAGTGTTATGAAACGAAATATTATCTTATCTTTTTATATCTGATTAAGAACAATTTGTTTTGCTTTATAGTATTGGAAAGAAAATTAGTATTAAAGAAAACTTTTGATAAAATCAATTTTTTTTTCAAGATGCCTGTATTTAAGTACAATAGAACAATGAGATTTTTTTTAACGAAATAGAATCTTATATTTTTATTTCTCATTAGAATCAATTTGATTTTCCTTATGCGTCTGAAATAAAAACTAATATGAAAGACAAATTTTAATAAAATTAAAAATATTTCAGGACAGGTGTAATCAAGCTCATAAAATACGTTCAGAAAATAATATTAATAAATATGCACATATCTGTATTGAAATACTGAATTTACTTATGAAACATTGTAAATAGAAACGTTAGTTTAGAGGGTCTATAAATAAAGGTTATCGTAACAGAAAGAAAGAGTTATAACAATATATGTATGTTTTCCGAAAAATCTAGATAAAGGGATACAAGTCAAATTTAATAAATAAATAAATAAATAAATATACAGGGTGATCAGAAAATGAGTATACATTTGAAAAATTAATAATTCACGGTATAGTGTAGGTAGAGAGGTAAAAATTGACACACATGCTTGGAATGACATGGGGTTTTATTGTATCCACAAAAAGTTCATAAAATGGCCGACAGATGGCGCTTCGTGTGATAAGAAAAGACAATAATTAGCATAACAAATTATGACAAAGCAAAGACGATGTTCTTCAGAACGAATGCTCAACATGTCCACCGTCGTCCCGCAACAATAGCTGTAGCCGAGGGACAATGTTGTGCACAGCACTGTGCAGCATATCTGTAGTTATGGTGAGAAATTGGCGTTGGATGTGGTCTTTTAGCATGCCTATTGATGTCGGTCGATCGCGGCAAATTCCCCATTTTGATAGTAGAGCTTCACTAACATTGCCTTTTCTGGTAACGTCAACATGCTGCGATTGCTGGTGCATCTGATTCTCTCTCTCATTACAGCTCCTTTTATACACGATTCTCAGGCAGAGTCACTGACGTTTTGCTGTTCAGTGCCATCTGTCGGCCTTTTTTTTTCAACCTTTTTTTTGTGTGGTTACAATAAAACCCCATGTCATTCCAAGCATGTGTGTCAAATTTTACCTCTGAACCCACATTATTCCGTGAATTATTAATTTGTCAAATGTATACTCATTTTCTAATCACCCTGTATATACAGTGATCTCTCACTTATACGCGATACACGGAAATCATTTTTTCGCACCAGTTTTTTTATAAGGTAATTTTAGACTTTTTAAATCGCAGAATTTATAAATCGAATTTTACTGTTTTAAAATAGTGGTATAAAATGTAAATATTGAACATCGCGTATAAGTGAGAGATCACTGTATATATATATATATATATGTGTGTGTGTGTGTGGTGTTTTTACGAAGATGAGATACCACGAGATGTAATATTCTACGAGAAAATGGCAGTTTGTTAAATATATAGAAGGTTGCAGTCGATATCAATAATCATGGCGAAGAGGTGAGGCAATGAAGAGATACCAGAAGAGTTTCGTCAATAAAGACCAGCCAATTTCTAGACAAATCGTTTATTTATGAATAAGAGCGATGCAGTAACAGTTCCCACAGGTATAAAATTATAGCCCCCAGGCTTCACTAAGGCTCACTACATCGTTTTAAAACATCTTAAAGAGCTGTATGAAAATTCTACGTGACTACAACACCAGATACTCATTTGGTTACACTTCCAAACACGTCAAAAATCTGCACTCGAAAGCGTGCTAGCGAGTTTTGTTCACGGAGCGTAGAGATGCCGAAATACGACGTCACGTGCTCACAAACCAATGAGTGAGAAGCGAGCTCCAGCCCAGCGAATGAAGCGCGAGGGAGAATCTCTAACGCCAAAGAATTCCTCTCGAGCCGCGCATTAATTTTGAAGTGAAAAATACCTAGCGCGCGAAACCGAGCATGGAATAATAATAATGATAAAAATGCCTTTTAAAAACATTCGAAATGAGAAAGCGTCTCTCGGAATTTCATAGATTGGGGAGCTGATAAAAGTTACGAATGAACTTAAAATTTTAGATTAAGATTTGGAATAAGATAATTATTAATATACGGGTTAATACTTTTAAAAGGACATTAAATAAGAGTAAACATTATTAAGAATTAAGGAAATACTGACTATGTCAGAAGTTAGATTAATTTAAAGGACTAATGCGAAATAAATGTGAAGGATTTGCGAAGGAAATAAATTTTTTATATAACATATATATCCGTCTGAGCGTTTTGAAAATGGGTAAAATTGTAATGTTGTTTTCTCTGCATTTAGTTTTAAATGCTAAAAAAATATGATTCTTTCAGCATTATAAATAAAACTTAATTACAAATATGAATGAAACACTTGAGAATATTAATCATTCTTCAATGTTTTGAAAATTCATTAAATCTGTAGAATTATATTATCTTAAACATTGCATATATTGCAGTGAAACCTGGAGCTTAGTGAACGGAATATTACGTTCCACACGCTTAGACGGATATATATATATATATATATATATATATTCTCTTAAAAATTAGAGCATGAAACATTGCTAATATTTTTATAAAATTAAAAACTATTATTATTTATAAATAATTTATTAACAACATTTTTTTATCATTTCCTTTGTCAATGCATTTTCTTCCTTTACTGCCTTCGAAATTTTTTTTCATTCACAACTGCTTCTATTTCTCTCTAAGAAATCCCAATTTACCTTCAAAAGAATATTTTAAGTTTTAAGTAAAGAGTGAAAATATTTAGTCATTCTCCATCTTAAAATCTTTTTTTAATCCCTTGAGACTGTAATTATCTGCTTTCTCATTGAAATTGGCTGAAGTAAAAAATGTACTGCATAAAAACTGAGAAAAGAGATAGGTGAAAGTTACAGATAAATATTTATACGCGTAAATATAAATTAATATATTAATACAGTCGAACCTCGTTAACGCGAACACTCAAGGGGAAACTTTTTATGTTCGTGTTAAGAGTAGTTCGTGTTATCCGAATTTAAATACATTACATACAACTGGATGGGGCAATCGGAAACAGTTCGTGCTAAAAGTAATTCGCGTTAAGCGTGTTCGTATTAACGTGGTTTGACTGTAAAATAATAATATAATATTAATAATATAATAATATTATATTATATTATAATATAATAATATAATATTAATAAAATAATAATATAATATTAATAAAATAATAATATAATATTAATAATATAATAATATAATATTAATAAAATAATAATATAATATTAATAATGTAATAATATAATATTAATAAAATAATAATATAATATGGTACTTTTCGATTAGCCGGGCGCCAGTGATATATGTACTTATATAAATATATATGTATATACATATATATATATTTTTCATACATATATGTGTATATACATATGTGTATATATCTTCATAGTATAAGTTGATATATGTGTATACATAGCTGCCAACTTTTACGCTTTTTTGTTACCACTAAAAGTTTATAGGAATTTTTGCATTATTGAATCACATGATTTCGGCGATTTAATAAGTACAAATTTACTGTAAAATTTTAGTGGTAGGAGAAAAGCGTAAAAGTTCGCAGCTATGTGTATATATCTTCATAGACAGTGATATATGTACATGTGTGTATATATACATGTACATATATCACTGGCGTCCGGCTAACCGAAAAGTACCTATAATATTAATAATATAAAAGTATAGTACTAATAAAATTATATTATAATATTAATAATATAATAATATAATATTAATATAATAATAATAATAATAATAATAACAATTAAAAAAAATAATAATAACAATAATAATAATAATAATAATAATAACAATAAAGGAAATTCTCAAAATTTATTAAAAATATCACGATAGTGTTGGGAATTATTTTATAATCTATGCATAATGCATGATTTTTCGTTCTTTCTTGAAGACTCACAAAACATCATCTTCAGACTCATGCATGTTCGTAAAACGGAATATATAATCTTATGTTTACTTATCTGATTAGGATTAATTTAATTAATTTATTGTTTTGAAAAATATTACTCACAAATAAAATGTTTGATGAATGAAATATGTTTAGATTTGTGAACGCATGTAAATGAAATAAGAAAAGAAAACTTCATTCATACTTTTAAGCTTCTTTACCACTAAATTTAAATAGTATTTTTTTCTTTATTTAATAGCGAATCTCAGCAATTAAGTAAATTAAACATTAACATAAAATTTAGTGGTAAGAAAAAATCTAAAAGGGTTTGGAATTCCTATTATTTTTTATCTTATAATTCTTCATCTAATTTCTGCTTTATTTAATCGCGAATTTTAGAGATAAAATAAAGTAAACATAAATATTAAAGTTTTAGTACACTGTAAAAAATGACCGATGTTTCTTATTTTATGAAAATATGCTATAACCACGAATGAAAATATAATATAATCTTCTGAGTTATTCGAAATTTCAAATATCATGTTACATGGTCTTTTGAATCCCCAGAAACGAATACATTTCCAAAATTTAAAGAATAATTTATAAAAACAAATTATTTTTAGCTGCTCCAATTTTTCAGAAACGTTTCCGAAGGGTTTTTATAGTGTATTAATCAGTGTCCTCAGGCTGGAATACCTGTTTTTCGAATATTATCCATTCTCAAGTACACGTTTTCAGCCGCATAATTTAATTTATACATGAAAGAGTAAAGAAATAATCTTAATTTTAATGTTATTGTTAACGCTGTTAATTTTGCATGTTTGTCTGTTAAACATTTTTTTGAGCATGAAAATGTTTACTTCAGAATTGATAGCATTCGAAAAACAGGTATTCCAGGCTGAGGACACTCATTAATACACTATAAAAACCCTTCGGAAACGTTTCTGAAAAATTTGGGGCAGCTAAAAATAATTTGTTTTTATAAATTATTCTTTAAATTCTGAAAATGTATTCGTTTCTGGGGATTCAAAAGACAATGTAACATGCTATTTGAAATTTCGGATAACTCAGAAGATTATATTATATTTTTGTTCGTGGTAATAGCATATTTTCATAAAATAAGAAACATTGGTCATTTTTTACAGTGTAGTAAGAAAGATGCACAAAAGTTGGAAGCTAAAAAACTGTTCTTTTGTTTTTCAAATGAAATAGAAACTTATATATTGGAAACTTACATACAGCGAATCCATTAAGGCGGTTCTAAAAAAATAATAATAATAATACTTAAAAAAATATAAAAAATGTTTTTCCCAAATCAACAATCTTGCTAACACATTCAATAATTCGTTTTTGAAATTAAAAGCATGCAAATGGCAGCTACTAAATTAATTTGGAATAAAATAGCGTTTTCATTTTCTAAATGTATTTCACCTTGACTTAGAAGAGATTGCTTTTTGTCTGGCGGTGGCGTCTGAAAATTCAGTTCAAATTGGTAGCATGTTGCGAAAGATCCTCTACTTTTATAAAAAAAATTATAAACGCTATTCAATTTCTTTGTATATGAGTATTAGAGTCATAGTCACACTTAGCAGAACTGCAGCCTATGTAGTAAAGCTTTTGTTCTTCACTGGTATTTTTTTTTAAATGATTACAACTTTATACATAAATTTTTACACTTAATATATAAACTTATAAATAATATATAAACTTAAATAACGTATGGTATTAGTGCAGTAAGGTTAAAGTTCAGTTTCTGGAAATTTTGAAACGTAGTTTAAAGTATCCCTTGAAAAAAAAAACATATTATAAAAATTATATTGGCTATTTTCTATTATTTTGATACAAGTAATTATTTTATCTGTTAAATCATTTTTTAATCTCTTTAATAAAAAGCTACGTGTTGCTGACGACTGGTATTTTTGCTAATCGTTGCCACAGATTAATCTCGGAAAACGAAACATTTGAATTTACTGAAAATATTAATAGCACGGAAAGTATTTGTCAGAAAATTGTAAGACAAACTTCGTTAGAAAGGTAAAAAAATAGTATTTTTCTTGATATGAATTTCAAATCTAATATGTCGTTTTTCAAATATCAAAAATTATCAAATTTCACAATGGAGTACCATAACGAAACCTTCACAGGTAAAAAGATAATGATAACGGCAATGTGTCCAGACTGGCTATAGCATGAGTCACAAATTATAGTAGCCATATTATTCTGCTAAATAATAAAATTGAATTATGATGTCACGAGTACATGCGTTTTATTTAGTTGCACATAAAAGTGATTTTTGGTATTTTTAGTGGGCAATCAATATATATGTGATGATATTTAGGGCCGAGATGATTGAGCAATACCAATTTTTAATAAATGGTGGTTTTCAATATTAGATGTTCTTTCATAATCAACTGAAGAGGAAGTTTCCGCACTCGGATTTTTGGCAGTCGTGTTATTCACAGTAGATGGCGTGTGTGCGTCTCCATAAGAACAAAACTTCATCCAACAACACAATCAAACTTTTATTTAGAAGTGTAAACGACATCATTTGTAGATCTGCTTTCACACGAGTCATCTTTTTTTGTTTTGATGACAGAATTTTCATTACAGCAGAAGCCGGATGGTTAACTTTTATAATTATTCATTCCGAATAGCATCAGAAAAAATACAGTTCGCTTCGCCATTAGCAGGCAGAGATTCGATAAACCAAACACCGATGCAGTACCCCTCTTTTTGAATGCTCGAATCTTCGAATCCCTCCGAAGCGGAAAAAGCGGCGATATATCCTCTCAGTAAGAGTAGGAATACATGGTCACGTGAGGGCCTGTGCGCCAATCGTGAGCCGGGATTTTATGCGACGGCTCCAGAATATTGGAATAAAATGCTTTCCGCTAATTTTTTGGCGTGAAGGAAAATTCCAGAAAATTCCATGATGTTCAATGATTTAGCTATGACCCAGAGTGTTTTAGTTTAATTGATTACCATTAGTTAATTGGTTCGAGAATATGGAATGATTTTGACTTTTAGGGAAAGGAAAAAGAAAATAAGAAAAATGGTTTATCGAACTTGGAACGCAGCCAGAATGGAATTAGAATAAATGTTTTTCCATTTTAATATAAGAAAAAGATTTTATGATCTGGCGAATGATTTTTAATTTCGGAACTTATTAAAATAAATACAGTCTTTTTAGGAATTTAGAAAATTAAAAGGCAATTATGCGGGTTTTTTTTTTTAAGTATGAATATTAGGGAGTTTTATAATTTAAAGATAAAGACGCGATTTATTGAACTAATTAGCAGCTATTAAAATATTGAATTTAGATATGAGGTTTTTTTGGAATGAATAGAGTTAAATACATTAATAATGGGAGGAATTAAATATTATTGAGTAAGTTAGACTAGGATGGAATAAAAATACTTTGGCTTATCGCGATAATTTTTAAATTTTATTATATATATATATATATATATATATATTAAATGTAAAAAATCTGTTAAAGTTTTCAATTAAAAAATTGTCTTTCATCTATATTTTTTGTAACCCGGGAAGCCCGGGTCGGATCCCCAAGTATATATATAAACTTATATCATGATGTTTGATCAAATGACTATTTTACATGGAATGTAGAGGTCAGAGGGCAGTTTAATAAATAAGGAAGAGACGTTGAAATATGCCCACATACACAAATTGGAGATATGATTCGATTAAATTTGAATAAAAAACTTGTAAAAGTCCCGCGATTAATTGTAAAGAAATATAGAATCCTGTGGCGACGTAGGCGGTCTTCAGATACTTTTCGTAATAAATTGTAAGTATATCGCTCGTATATTTTCTCCCCGTCAGTATATCTCCTTTATTTGTAGATTACAAGAATCTTGAAAATATTCCGCCTTAAAATTAACAAAAACGAAAATCATGCGTCAAGCATAGAGTATGTAACACTTTCCAACGCTTCTAAAATAATTTTACAAATCATTACCGTTTAATAAGCTGAAAGATAACATCGAAGTAAACAATTTGAAAAACGCATAACATATTTAAAAACGCAATTTCATGAATTTCCAACATTTATTTCCAACATATACAATATTGGGAAAAATAGCCGAACACTTTTATTCAGCCCTGTATATGATCTATAGATTTGTATATATGCTACATAGGATGCTAAATTTTAGTTCAGTTAAGAAACGCGTAGCACAGTTTAAAATTCTCCTTCTGGAGTTTCTGTCAATAAACGGAAATGTGTTCGCGAACTTTTGTGCTTCCCTGTATAGGATCTACAGAATTTATACACACCACGTAATAAACAAAAAGTGAGTTAAATTTAAAATCGCGTTCAGTAAATTAAAACCAACTTCCAGGAATTATTCTTAACAGACATTAGAGAATTCTTTTGTGTGTCCCTGTAAATGAACGATGACTGCTATACACACAATATTCTCTAGTAAGCCTCTTATAATGCTCCTTTAGTGATATATATATACATTTCAATGCGTTTAAAATAGTGAAACATTATTTAAATAAACCGCAGATGATTTTTCTCCACAGACGTAATGTAACGGAATTCTTTTGACTGTCCCTGTAAAGTAACTATAAGTGCTATGCACACCCTATTCCATATTAAGCTTTTTGTAATGCACCTTAGTGATATATATCAATTACGATGTGTTTGAAATTGTGTAACATGTTTAAAATGAACCGGAAATGATTTTTCCCCATAGACCGTAATGTTACGGAACTCTTTTGAGTTTCCCTGTTAAAAAACTATAAGTGCTACAAACTTCAGTTGAAATAGGGAACATGCTATAGATAACGACAATAACATATCAAAATTTCCGAGCAATCCGAGCATATTTACGGGAGTTAGAGCACGGCCAGACAAACCGAAGTCATAAACACTTTTCAACTAGGTTGAAAAGTGTTAAAAAGTGTCTGAAATTTTCGAGTTTGTATTTTATAAAAGCCTTACGCTTGATTTGATTTTCCATATACTTTTATATAGACTACTTATATATAAATATAAATAAAAACTTTTACCGAAATCCAAAATCATTCAACATGGGTATAGTTAAGCATATGTTATGCGTTGAGAAAATTATTTTATGATATATGCACGCAAGTTTATCAAAATATTGAATTTACTTATTGAATTTCTATACCGAAATATTTTTTCAGAGAATCTTTTAGTAAAAGCCAACTTGCAAAGGCTGTTACGATATTTTATAAAGATATTGCATGTTTGCTTTCTAGAAATTTCGGGGTTATAACGAAAGTCAAATTTTATATAAAAAGTATTTCATTAACACGAAATAGCGTACAGCATGAGGCAATGCTAATCCCTTTACATTTAATTTTAAAATACTATTATTTATATATGGTTTGTTTTCGATCATTCCAAATTTTTTCTTAGTTTCTCTTATCAATACTTCTCTTCCTTTAACATATTTCAGATTTTCTCTGCTGTCTACACTAGCTTTTTATATTTTCATAAAACACAATTTATTTTCAAAGAAATATTATAAATATTGAGGAAAGAGGCAAAATATTCAGGCACTCTCATTCACAAATACTTTTATAATCCCCTGAGATTGCATTGATCTGCTTGCATTGCAAAGAATAGCTGAAGAAGACAAAAAATAATAAGATGAGGAGATAAAAGGTAGGTGAAAAGTACAAAAATATATTTGCAGATATAATAGATGCGTATCGATACTGGATAAATTTTTTTCTTTGTACATTTTTACAGTTAATATTTTATATTTCTGTAACATTGTCGCCGTTTTCTTAGCTCACCCCACGTCTTTCACGAAACATATTTTTTCAAGAATAACAAGATTTCCTCTTCGTACTATGGCAGCTATGCGAAACGAAATATAATCTTATCTTTTTATATCTCATTAAAAACAATTTTATTTTCTTTATACTTTTGGAAAGAAAATTAGTATCAAAGAAAAATTTTAATGAAATCAAAATTATTTCAAGATGAATGTAATCAAGTAAATTAAATTCTCTGAAAGCTATTTTTATTTATTTTTTGTGTTTTAAAGATAATAAGATATTATGTTTTTTATGTATGATTAGGAAAATTGGATTTTTTTATGTTTTGTGAAAGAAACTAGCATCAAAATATTTTAAAAACTATATACAAAATATTTCAAAGTGGATGATGTCAAGTATATTAAAAACGTATGATTTATATATATATATATATATAAACCTGTACAAAGTTTTACTTTTATTTTATTTTTCTTTCTCTAAAACAAAATTGGTATTAAGGGAAACTTTTAGTAAAATCTGACAGTTTTTCAGCTGAATATAAACAGTTATTTTAAATACGCTAAAAAAACGAATTAACAAAAATATATCTATTTTTGTCTAAAATGTTTAAAAAAGTTATTTATACAATATTATAAATGGAACTTTTAGTGAATTTATCCCAGAAGCAAACAAAGATATGTCATAATTACATTATGCATGCGTTTTCTGAAATATTCAAATAGAATCACAGAAGCTAAGTTTAATAAAATATAAAAGAAACATATCATAATTTCACAAAAAAATAGTTCAGCATGAAATATTGCTAATATCTTTATATCTTTTAAGTAATAATATCAAGTAATAATATTTGAAAATATTATTACTTGTATGTGGATTCCTCACAACAATTAAAAATTTTCTCTCATTTCCTTTATCAATACTTCTTATTCCTTTGATTATTTTCTGCTAGAACAATAATACAATATGTATTGGTGTTTTGTTATTGAGAAAAACGAGCAAGTGAAATGCACAAAAAAGAGATACTTACATCAGATATTATTGTTTGAAATCAAATGTTTATGTTGGGTTGTTAGGAAAGCTCCTTCTGTTTGTGAAAACCAATTCGTACCTGAAAATTCTACACGTCAATAATTAGACATGAGCTATCAGAATGAGCAACAGGAAGTAAAATATTTTCTTCTTCTGTGCTATCCGCCATCTGGCGCATGCAAAGTGTGTGAAGTGAAAAATTTTGAAACACAATAAAATGTTTTTTTCTGTCACTTCTCTGTTCTTATTGGTTGTTTTCACTTTCTTTTTATGTCTGTCCAGTGCCGGCGCGATTTTCGCGCTACTGTTACCGTTCCCACGCTTTTTGTGGTTTTTCACTATGACGATCACATTCAAAAAAAAAAAGTGTTGCCATTTGAAATTATGGAAATATTTTCACTGCAATCGTAAGTGTTAGAGTTTAACTGTTGTTTTTCATATACTTTTGACCACATACTTAAAAATATTTTAAACCAGAATTTCATTTTCTGGGCTCATATAGCGGTGTTTTCCATCTCATATAGATAGTTTTTTTTTTATTTTTATATAATCACCCTGTATATGCATGTGTGTGTGTTTATCTCATTCTAAATTTGAATTCGCAACAGGGGACCGTGGAAAACACGACATATCAGCTCAACAGGTTGTGCAATATGCACCACAATCTAATATGTATCAATTTGTGCCAAGGTCTAGCATAATATGAAGTTTTATAAAATTCCATCCTATAGATGGCGAGATATAGCTAATAAATCTTGAAAAACGCAGAATAGCAGCATCACCTTTTGGATGATATGCATTTAAATCTAATCAGAATCAATTTATGCTTTTAAGAGTTTGTGAAGTTTGTTGAAATTTCGTGCTTTAAGTCTTGAGTTAGACCCGCTAAAAAATTGTGTCAAAAACATACAAACACACAGCTAATTTCTGAATATAGTCAAATCATATTCAGGACATCCCTAAACGTTGAATTACATTTAAAAATGAAAGTCTAACAATTTTCACGAATTCAGTATTTTATTCTAATGTATATAGAAGTTGTATATAGTGCCACGTTCTAGCATAATATGAAGTTTTATAAAATTCTATCCGATAGATGGCGAGATAACCTACGACGTAAATCTTGAAAAATACATCATAGCAGCGTCACTTGGGTGATATGCACCAAAATCTAATCAGCATCAATTTTTGCCATGTTTTAAGTGATTCTGAAGTTTGTTGAAATTTGGTGCTTTAAGTCTTGAGTTAGACCAGCCACAAAATTTGTGTCAAAAACATACAAATAAACAACTATTTTCTAAATATAGTCAAATCATATTCAGGACATACCTAAAAGTGGAATTCCATTTAAAAATGAAAGTCGAACAATTTTCACGAATTTAATACAGGGTCATTCATAATTCCCTCCGGGGTTTCGAAACGTTATAGTAAAAAAACGAAGACGAATATGAAAAAAAGAAACATATGAAATTATTCCGAAACTATTCAAGTTTTACTTACTTACATTACAGGTGTTCTATGTGTGAACCCTTGGTCACACGGCATACATCCATGCGATAGTCCAGTTCCTGCCATACTCCGTTTCTTTAAATTTCCGGTACCACACATGAATTGTTTTGTCAGTTGGTCCCTGTTTTCGATATTTATTACGAAAGGCCCGTTGAACTGACACCACTGATTCAGATTTAAAGAAACGGAGTATGGCAGGAACTGGACTATCGCATGGATGTATGCCGTGTGACCAAGTGTTCACACATAGAACACCTGTAATGTATGTAAGTAAAACTTGAATAGTTTCGGAATAATTTCATATGTTTCTTTTTTTCATATTCGTCTTCGTTTTTTTACTATAACGTTTCTAAACCCCGGAGGGAATTATGAATGACCCTGTATTTTCTTCTTATGTCTATAGGAGAAAATAAAAATATTTAGACAGACTGGATGACAAATTTTTTTGTACTCTTTTGAGATAGTTTTGCTCTGTTGCACTTTAAATATAGCTGAAACAGAAAAAAAAACAGGCTAAAAAAAAATATGAAAGGTAAAAGATAGGCAGAAAAAATACTTACGTAATAGACGAACGGCATGGATGAAGTTGTCTGTTTCTCTTTTCTTTTTTCTTTATATGAATACATATTTTGATGTTTAATATTTTATTAACCTAAGACGGCGTCGTTTTTTTTTTTACCCCAGATACATTTTCTTAGCAGTAACAAGATTTTCTATGGAGTCGGGTAGCTTTCTGAAATGAAATGTAATCATATTTGTATGTCAGGTATTGAAAATGTAAACTGTAAGATCGACATATTTTTGTTCATAATTTTAAAATATGCAAAGAAAAGAAAAAAAATATTTTCTGGAAAAATGTTTTTAGTAATAATAAAAGGCAAATGAATACAGATCAAACGAAGAGTTGTGTCTACACAGAAAATTATTAATGAAACTGCATGTAATTTTTGAAAATATTATATTTTTATGCATGTTTGGAAATTTATTTTATTCGAGTTCGTAGAATACATTAAATAATATAATCGACATACACAAAAGGGATAGCATAAATATTTTATATATAATGTGATTTTTAATTTTTATTAATAATAAAACAGAAAAAGAATAAGTTAAAATAATGGTGAAGGAAGGATTTTTATTAAGCATCGGCCGCATTGCTGGGCTGACACTGTGAACTATTTTTATATTCTAATTAGCACCACTATTTAAAAAAATAAATTTTGCCCTGTATTTCTCTTGCATATATTGTCAAAGTGTATGTTAAAAAATTTTGTTTCGAGGAAGTGGTGCGAAGTAGAATTAAAAAATAGTCGCCAGTGGTAGCCCTGCATTGCTATAAGAAGGCTGCCTCCAAAAAGAAGGCTTGAAAGAAAAATGACCTGTATTATCGTTCTCCTACAAGGAAAACCCTAAAAATCTCGCAAAGTCAACCCTCCGAGGCGTTGCCATCGACAAACTGAAGGCCAAGTGACAAGAATGTAACGTCATTGCTAATAGACCGACTTTTCCCCTCATCACTTTGGTAGCGAGAGAGAATGTCGTCTCTTGATTGTCTTATATATGCATTATATATACAGGGTGTAACTGAAATGCTTCAACAAACTTTGAGGGATGATAGTACTCATGAAGATGAACAAAAAATGCAATAGAACACGGGGTCGCAAATGACATTTAACCCTTTCAGGGAGAGTGGTATGTCTAAAAAACCACTTAATTTTAATTCCAAAACGCCACAATGGCACCAGAATTTTGCTAAAATCTTTTCCATTTAATATTTATGTGAAATATAGCCTTTTTCTCATTTACAAACAATTTTTTTGTAAATTCCGGTGCCAGTCCATTTTCAGACGCATTTTCTCTATTTTTATCCTTTAAGCCTTTTAGGGGCAAACTACTTTTAGTACTAAAATGTTGAAATAAATGACTGGGACCGGAATTTATAAAAAAATTTGTTTATAAATAAGAAAAAGGCTATATTTCACTTACATATTAAATGGAAAAGATTTTGGCAAAATTCTGCTGCCATTATGGCGTTTTGGAATTAAAATTAAGCGCTTTCATAAACATACCACTGCCCCTGAAGGGGTTAAACGTCATTTTCGACCCCATGTTCCATTGCATTTTTTGTTCGTCTTCATGAGTACTATCATCCCTCAAAGTTTGTTGAAGCATTTCAGTTACACCCTGTATATGCAACTTGATTGTTTTATATATGCATATATACTCTATTCTTACTAAATATAAAATAGCAATTCAAAATATTTTTATTATAAATCTGAATGGAGATATACAAAATAATTAAAATGATAGCAGTATTGTTAAATATTAATTAAAAAAAAAAAAAAAGAGAAAACTGTTAGTGTTCTATAAGGAAGATAGATATATTGAGTAAATGCTACCTATTTAATTTAGCTATGAAAATAAAATGCAATTTTTTTCAGAAATAGAAAAATGAATGAAGAATTGTAGATTAACATACCTATTTTTGAGGAAAATATATTTATTATAATATACAGTGGTGGTCAAAAGTTTGGACATTTTTTGAAAGGTTCATGTTTTTCAACTTTGTGTGCTTGTAGGATATATTACTTTTCAACTTAAATACAAACGTTTATATATCAAATTGAAGGTAATTTAATGTAGAATTTAATAATAAAAACAGTATTACAATATCTCTATTACAAAAAAGTTATGCTCATTTTAGTAGAACAAACAAACACAAATCGTTTTGAATAAGGACGTGTTTTGTAATAAAGCGCACTAGCCAATCACAAACACTGTTCTGAGGACCAATCAAATCTCTGCAACTATAGTTTAGGTTATTTGGATGGTAAAAGAGTTATTGTTGTGGAAATATTTTGCGGATGAAGTCCTTTTTTTTAAATTAAACTAATTTTAAACAATGTCATCAACAAGAAGAACTAATTGGACATCTACAAAAAGAAGCCGAATTGTCATATTGAGAGAATATGACTTATGCTGAAATTTTAAGACAAGTTGGTGGTTCAGTGACTTGTTCTGGTGTACGAAAGTTCTGTTTACGTTATGAAAAAACGAAATCAGTGGAAAATAAGGCCGAAAAAAATGCACAAGTGCTACTGCCGATAGAAAAATTAAACGCCCATGCCTTCAAGATAGAAAAATTTCATCAGATGCCATTAGATGTGAAATGAATGCAGCGGGTATTGCAGTAAGTTCAAGAACAATAAGAAGAAGGTTATCAGGATTTGGACTACAAGATAGAATTCCAAGAAGAAAACCAAATTTAAATCAAAAGCAACGCGAAAAACGAGTTAAGTGGGCAAAAGAACACATTAAATGGTCAGAAAATCAATGAAAGCAAGTAATCTGGAGCAATGAGAGTAAAACATCGCACTTTGGTAGTGATGGTAGAAAATACGTGAGACGTAGAGTAGGAGAAGCACTTCATCCTGATTGCATTGAAGCAACTACAAAAAACCCAACAAATGTCATGATTTGGACATGTATGTCTGCAGATGGTGTGGGCCGAATTCAAGTGATTAATGGCATCCTGAATGCCAAAAAATACATCGAAACTGCTCTGGAACCAAAATTGATAGGGATCTCTTCCCCAACAACGCACCATTTATTTTTCAGCAGGATTCAGCTCCATGTCACACAGCAAAAGTATGCAAAACATGGTTTTAAAATAAAGGCATAGATATATTACCATGGCCAGGAAACAGCCCTGATCTCAATCTAATTGAAAATTTGTGGCGACGTTTGAAAATTCTTGTACGGAAAAAAACGTCCATCCAATAAAAGACAACTTATTGAAGCTATAATTGATTCTTGGCACCATGTGATTGCGAAAGATGAACTCCAAACACTCGTTCACTCGATGAAAAGACGCTGTGAAGCTGTCTTAAAAATAAGGGTTATCCTACTAAGTATTGATTGTGTAAGTATCACTTTAAAAAAATGCAAATCTACGATAGATCTTACTATTAGTTGCATAACTTTTAGTAATACAGATATTGTAATACTGTTTTTATTATTAAATTCTACATTAAATTACCTTCAATTTGATATATAAACGTATGTATTTAAGTGAAAATTAATATATTCTACAAGCACACAGAGTTGAAAAACATGAAACTTTCAAAAAATGTCCACACTTTTGGCCACCACTGTAGATACTTTGTTCCACACATTATTATTAAAAGTGAAAAGCTTTCTTTATTGAGATATCTTGGAAATAGCACCATATCATTATTTTTAGGCAATAGTTTTCAATAAAATATTACTAGCTACACATAATACATTTTCCAATCAATGACCACAAATACATAGATCATACAACACTATGTAATCTCTTGTTTAATAATACAGGGTCATTCATAATTCCCTCCGAGCTTTCGAAACGTTATAGTAAAAAAACGAAGACGAATATGAAAAAAAGAAACATATGAAATTATTCCGAAACTATTCAAGTTTTACTTACATACATTACAGGTGTTCTATGTGTGAACCCTTGGTCACACGGCATACATCCATGCGATAGTCCAGTTCCTGCCATACTCCGTTTCTTTAAATCTGAATCAGTGGTGTCAGTTCAATGGGCCTTTCGTAATAAATATCGAAAACAGGGACCAACTGACAAAACAATTCATGTGTGGTACCGGAAATTTAAAGAAACGGAGTATGGCAGGAACTGGACTATCGCATGGATGTATGCCGTGTGACCAAGGGTTCACACATAGAACACCTGTAATGTATGTAAGTAAAACTTGAATAGTTTCGGAATAATTTCATATGTTTCTTTTTTTCATATTCGTCTTCGTTTTTTTACTATAACGTTTCGAAACCCCGGAGGGAATTATGAATGACCCTGTATATTAAAAGGAAGTGATATCATCATGTCAACATCTTTCATGTTATAATTTTATAAAATCTGCTTCATACTGGAGACTGAAAACTTGAATAATTTTGTAATTTAAGCTTGACTTTCGGATTCGAAGAGTTGTCGAACGGGTACACTATAATGACATCCAGACATGTAACTATATTTTAAAAATCTTTCAAACACATTTCAAAATATGCACAGGGTTTACATAAATATAGTTTACTGTTTTTATTGCCCCCAGTATCTGGATCAATCCGTTTCAATATCAGATGGATGAAATTGGAGTTCTCAACCTTTAAAAGAGAAAACAAAGTTTCAGAAAATAAGTTATATAAAAAAATGCTTCAACATGTGCACATTAAACAAGGGTAGGTACAGGCAAAAATTGGGGCCTATTTAGGGGCCCTTCACAATAATCAATTTAATAAAATTATCCCCTCAACAAAAATAAATTTAATAAAATGAACCCCATTCACAAAAATCAATTTAATAAAATGAGCCCGTTCACAAAAATCAATTTGATAAAATGGGACCCTTCAGAAAATTCTTTATAATAAAACAGACACCTTCACAAAATTCCTTTTAATAAAATAGACTCTTTCACAAAATTCTATTCCATAAAAACTTACTATTTATTAATTATTTATTATTTTGTGACTTTTAAAATGTATAATTTTTTAAACAAACAACTTCAGCAAAAGTTAAAAACTGTTTTTTAAATTCCAAAATTTAAAAACATAAAACTTCACCTTTTCTAAAACATATACACAAATTAAAAACATATTTTACTTAAGCAAGGTGTCAAATACATGTAAAACAAAATATCCAAACTTGACATGTTTCGGTTTAAAGTATAAAACCATAATCATAAGTACACATACATCGTCAAAATCAAACCCGAATGACACTGGACGCTACAATATATACAAAACACAATACAACAAACACGCCATCTAGAATCAAACAAACAAAGTAAAAGAACAGAAAAACATTAATCATCAAATCGAGCTTGTATACACAATTGCCGCCCTCTATTCGACTTAGCCCCACAATATTTATTTAAAAGCTCTAACCATAAAGGTGGAATAATAAAAGAGAAAGTATCATTACAGATTAAACCTTTCCGCAAATAAATTTCAATGGACTCTCTTATAAGGGACTTGCGGTAATAATTCGAAATAAAAATCAATTTAATATCTTCAAATAAAATTTTAATTCCCCCCCCCCCTCCAAATATAACCTAGACAAAGCTGTTTCATTGCGGCCAAATTTAATATCAGATTCATGTTCCCTCTTTCTTATACTTAATTTTCTCCCTGTCATACCAACATAATAACTGATATCACCCCCCTCATTAACATACGGAATCTCATATACCCCTGAAAGATAAATCTAATAGGATTGCGGTTATGGATCGTAGTGAGTATATTATTAAAATGCTAGGAGCTATTAAAGAGATGAACTTTTCCTTAATTGAGAAATGCCCGTTGAATAAAATTAATAGGAAATTAAAGGAGATTATTGAAAGAGGTAATTGGCCAGATTTTATGAAACTGAAGTTACGTATTAATAAACAAGGTGTGATTCCACGTCTCGTTGGGAGAGTTAAAGATCATAAAGAAGGTTATCCGTTACGCCCCATAGTAATGAGGTGTCAAGCACCAACATATTTCTTGGAAAGACGTTTGTTTTACTATTAAAGGATTTATTGCCACATTCGAACTACGTTGTCAGTTCCACAGCGGAATTTGAGGATGTGATTAGGACGTTTAAGATCCCTCAGGATTGCATTTTGACAAGTATGGATGTGAAGTCCTTGTTCCCGTCTATTGATATAACTGAAGTGAGTTCAGACATTAACGATAGGATTGACAGTTCAGAAAAATTTAGTGACAATATTAAAATGACTTTAAAAAGTGGTTTACAGTTGATAATACAGAGTAATTTCTTTATGTTTAATGGAAAATTGTATGTGCAGAATGTGGGGACGCTAATGGGTTCTCCCATTTCCGGTTTTCTAGCTGAATTTAAGGTGAGACCTTTGGAGGAAAGAATTCTTGTAAGTTTTGAAAAATTGCCTGTTTTTTGGAGGAGGTATGTTGATGATGTCTTTTTGATTTGGGGTTTGGGGGGTGGAGTCTTTCGTTAGTTTTGTTAAAGAGGTTAATGAGTTGGATAGTAATATTCAATTTACTTATGAATTAGAAGAAAGGGGTAGTCTCCCTTTTTTGGATACCTTTTTAACTAGAGTGGGGGGGGGGAGTATTTGAAGAGAACGGTTTATAGGAAGAATTTGAATAGTCAGCATGTCATCCCAAATTCGGCGTATTCTCCTTTTAGTTATAAGTTTTCCACTTTCCGTTTTTTAGTTAATGTTAGGGCTTTTAAGTTTTGTTCTGAGGAGTTTTTAAATGATGAATTAAATATTATCCGTGGTATAGCTGAGTGTAATGGTTTTAAATTGGGTAGCATCAATACGTTGATTAATTACTATAGAAAGGAAAATATTGGGGGGAGGGATCAGGCGGTAAGTGAAAATTACAAGGGTGAGATTGAGTGTTCTAAAGTTAAAAGAGTTTCTTTTCCTTATATGAAGGGAAGTTTTGAGAGGTGAAAGTTTAAATTAAAAAAGTTTGACATAGATTTAATTGCGAAACCACCACTTAAACTAAAAGAGTTACTTTATAGACAGTTTGTCCCGGTTAAACAGGAGGATCTTTCAGGGGTATATGAGATTCCGTATGTTAATGAGGGGGGTGATATCAGTTATTATGTTGGTATGACAGGGAGAAAATTAAGTATAAGAATGAGGGAACATGAATCTGATATTAAATTTGGCCGCATGAAAACAGCTTTGTCTAGGTTATATTTGGAGGGGGGGGGATTAAAATTTTATTTGAAGATATTAAATTGATTTTTATTTTGAATTATTACCGCAAGTCCCTTATAAGAGAGTCCATTGAAATTTATTTGCGGAAAGGTTTAATCTGTAATGATACTTTCTCTTTTATTATTCCACCTTTATGGTTAGAGCTTTTGAATAAATATTGTGGGGCTAAGTCGAATAGAGGGCGGCAATTGTGTATACAAGCTTGATTTGACGATTAATGTTTTTCTGTTCTTTTACTTTGTTTGTTTGATTCTAGATGGCGTGTTTGTTGTATTGTGTTTTGTATATATTGTAGCGTCCAGTGTCATTCGGGTTTGATTTTGACGATGTATGTGTACTTATGATTATGGTTTTATACTTTAAACCGAAACATGTCAAGTTTGGATATTTTGTTTTACATGTATTTGACACGTTGCTTGAGTAAAAGATGTTTTTAATTTGTGTATAAGCTTCAGCAAAAGGATTTTAAGAAGTTTTTGTTAATAAATGCTTGGTTCAAATTTGAGTAATTGGATTTACACTTTCGTTACAGAATGTTATTTTTAACAAAAAAAAATAAATTTCACAAAAATAACCTTTATTTTTCACAAAAATATAATAAATTTCACAAAAATAACCTTTATTTTTCACAAAAATATAATAAATTTTACAAAAATAACCTTTATTTTTCACAAAAATATAATAAATTTCACAAAAATAACCTTTATTTTTCACAAAAATATAATAAATTTCACAAAAATAACCTTTATTTTTCACAAAAATATAATAAATTTCACAAAAATGACCTTTATTTTTCACAAAAACGGGCCCAAGAATGCATCGACCCCTGTTAATTTTATAATACGAAAGGTATGTACTCAAAGGATTCGAATTTTTTCTACCACTAAAAATACTGCTCCTTGCAGGGTACATAAAAAGTATAAGGGTATAAATATAATTTGTTTTAAAATAAAATTAATTAGATTTTTTAAATTAAATTTTGATTTTTTTTTTACCTCTTAATTGTTATTTTACAGTCTCTCACTTAAATTATAATTTTAAAGTGCAATTAATACATATTTTTTAGTATTATTATGACATCTTACAAATTATTTTTTGCCTTTAAAGGAAAAAAAAATAATTTAATGATCTATTAAATTTTTAACTATTTAAATATTATCTCAAAAAAAGAAATACTGATAAGTATAATTACTATTAAGAAGAAAAAGAAATCTTGTAAAATACATAGATTGAGGCACATTTTCTACCTCATAAATTTAATAAAATCTTATGTTTTTTCTCAACACAATAAAAATAAAAATAAAATTTAGATAGAATTCTTAAGAATTTTATGCTAACCCAATCTAAGTTAATTACTTCCAAAATCTTTCAAAAGCTTCGTCTATATATATATATATATATATATATATATATATATATATATATATATAGCAAAGTGTGCTGCATAAATATTACCATAACCTTAATTTTTTTCACATAAATACACCTCTAATGATATGTAAAGAAAATGTGTCTTTAAAGTACTTTTAAACTGAAAAACTCGTGAGTAACTTACACATTATATTTATACATTTATGATATATTTAGGTATTATGTATTCTTTTCAATGTAAATTTTTACATTTAATCATAAATAATAATTTAAAACATCTATTAATCCATATTTTAGATAATAAAGATATCAAAAAGTGAGTCCCCCCCCCTTTTTTTGTACTCTGTACATAATTAGACAAAGTACTAATTTGTAAGATGTCATAATAATACTAAAAAATATGTATTAATTGCACTTTAAAATTATAATTTAAGTGAGAGACTGTAAAATAACAAGTCATGAGGCATGAAACAAAAGAGTAAAAATACACAAATGTAAACATTTCCACGCTATTTAATTTAAATATTCTTCTAAAAGCATAATTTCTTATACAAATTTCAATCCATACCAATAAAAGAAATTAGCATGAAAAAACAAATTCACTTCTAACAGATTAATGTACACTTATTTTATGCAAAATGAAGAATAAAATATCTAAAATACAGTTTCATTAAACTTCAAGTTTAATGCCTTTAAGAATAGATAAAAACAGGGGTATAGGCTACAGGGTAATTGAATTGAATGAATTTAGATATAATACACTTAGTACATATAATACATAATTGGGTACATAAACACAAATAGATATGGATGTACAGCAATTTAAGAACACTATCCTCAGTAATACCGTTCAATATTGATAAAAGTAAAGACAATCTTATATATTACGGTATCCATAAACAGAAAAGTTTTCAAATGATCCCCAGGAAAATTACATTGCCCAAAAGCTATCTGTACAAAATTTCATATCGTAATATAAGCCTAAATAATTAGGAAGCATTTCATGGAATAAAGAAAAGAACATAATAAGTATATTAAGTTGAATTAATCTTGTTTTATTTATTAACTACCTGCACTAAAAATTTTGAAAAACATTTTGCGTTAACTAATTACATCATGCTTACAATTTTACAAACTGAAATGCACTAAGTGTTTTTCAATTAAAATATAATCCCAGTAAGAACAACATTTGAAAGTTTGATGCTAGTAAGACGGTAAGGAATTTTTAATTTTATAGATTGAAAACGAAAACAAAAATTACAACGACTACATAAAAAATAATATTTAAATACTGAACTTACCTTTTATGAATTTAATATCTTAGGACACTTTCGTTGTATCCCAGCTATCTATTTTCTTCGGATATTTTCATCTGCTAGGCCACAATGCATTCGAACATGAACTCCATTAACACAATTACTGTTTTACAAGCTGTCTGTGCGGTATAGATGTATGCTGAAATTTCACAATAATGCATGTGCTGTTCTCATTACTGTATATTTATACGATTTAACTTAAAGGCGATAAAGAACTTCTATTATTTAAAAAATAAATGAATGCCGGTTTGAAATGGCGGCCACTGAATGGGACGCCAGACAAGTGATCGGGACGGTCGACTGACAGTTACGCGAAAATTTTCAAAGCGTCATTTGGCCTTGACTGTCTCGATGGCAACGGCCCAGGCCGCACTGGTTTCGAACCCTCGAACTCAAACTCAGACTCCTCATTTTGTAGGCAGCGTACTAACCAATGGGCTGAGTAGGCTCTTTATCAATAAGGGCATGAAACAAAAGAATAAAAATACACAAATGTAAACATTTCCACGCTATTTAATTTAAATATACTTCTAAAAGCATCATTTCTTATACAAATTTCAATCCATACATTTGAAACTTTTGGCGTTTTGAAATAATATTTATTAGCAATGCCCATATATTCGTTTTAGGGACAACTTTTAGGATATTTCTGTAGGGTTGTTCTGAAGGGCTGTTAGGGAGCCAGAATAGAAAACATAATAAATGGTTGGTTCGTTTCTGGCGCTACGGTCATCTGTTTTGCACGAGAGCAAAGCAGACCGGAACCACCCTTTAAAGTGGCATAAGGCACACTACAAACGTACATGGGTGAATGGGGTTTCGAAATCGCCAGTTTTGTGTAGTAGCCAACACCTTAACCACTAAACAAGCAGGTGGGCAAAACCATAATTAGATGGGGAAAGTGATAGGTATCTACGGTGAGAAATTGGAAGGAGAACGTGTGAAAGGTAACAACAAATTTTTACGCGCGTAACAGACGACACGGGAAAAAAATCAAACAACTATTTAAACAACCATTAAAAATGTCGTATTTGATTTTTTCGCAAAATATCATAATTAAATAAAATAAGTTGAAACTGGTGTGAAACACTAAGAACTAAAATAACTTCTTAAAACACCATAAAAACTTTAAAATGCGCTAGGCCTTTCGAAAGATCTGAGTCTTTTTTCGTCAGGCACAAAAAGACGTGCGTCTACTATCTATACAGATCTCTATACAGATTTTTATTACATAGTAGACGCACGTCTTTTTGCGCCTGACGAAGAAAGACTCAGATCTTTCGAAAGGCCTAGCGCATTTTAAAGTTTTTATGGTGTTTTAAGAAGTTATTTTAGTTCTTATATCATAATTAGTTCTTTTATATTATATATATATAGTTTTTGATGAATAGTGAAGTTTTTCAAATAGTTTTTAATTTTTTTTATAAGAAATGTAATTTTGTTTTTATGTTTGAAGTTAAAAAAAAAAAAAAATGTTAATTTAATTTATTTTTCGTTATTTTCAGCTTTGAAAACTAATATGCAACAGAGGAAAGAAAGAAAACACTTATATACATATGTAAATATGGATAGATCTATAGAAACAAAATGTTATTTGGCTATTTTGTTCATATTTTGCCTAAATATTACAGTTTTATCTACATATGCATAGGCGCCGACTTCACAGAAAAAAATAGGCAATCAAGCATACCTACCACTAATTTTAAAGTTTTTTATTCTATTTAATCATTGCAGTTAATTAAGACAAAATTAACATTTAAAAAATTCAGGTTGAAGTTCTCATTTGTCCACGTTAAGACGTACATATAAAACATGAAATATTTGCATTACGGTGGTAATATGTATCATAAATTCAATATTGGAGTAAAATTGTTCGAATGTTTGATTTTTTCTAGGAATACATAAACACACATAAATATAAATACATAAAATCAAATAGGGATGAAAATGAATTTAACAACGGAATCCGGGAATAAAATATTATCATGGTGAAATTTCTAAGTATCGGATATAGTTTTGTCACATATACAGATTTAGAAAAGGTTAATTATTAATGACAATATTTTATGAACATTTGAATTATTTCGAGTACATTAATTTAGTACAATTTAACTACAACGCCAAAATCCCCTTACAATATATTTTCAAGTGCGACTACTTCAGTTTATTTTACATGGTAGAAAACTTTAAAATAAAATAACATCTAAGGTATAGTTTATAAAATATATTAGTATATTCATATATTAGTTCATAAAAATATAAGTGAACTATAAGTGAAATATACGTGAGAGAATATAAGTGACATCACTCCAATATGTTTTTTTTACGAAACCTGTAAATTTTGTTTCCAACAGAAAAAATCGTACAAAGAAAAATATTCATCTGCATCAAATATTCTTGTTAATTTCATTAAATATAGCATAAACAATCTCTCAATGTTTCCCTAACTAATTTGCATCATTAAGACACTACTTCACTCACGCAAAAACACCCACTCCCTAATGTTAATCCTACGGGGAAATTATATTTATATACCTCATTCGCATTTCAATATTTTAAAATGATTTTATTTTACATTGGATAGCTGAGGTCGATCTCTATACAGACTCTTTTGTGCTTTTTTTCGATTTTGATTACAACATTTTTTTGATTAAGATAGATACTTTCACTTTCGGAACCGGTTTCGAAAGTGAAAGTATCTTCAATAATAATAATAATAATAAAAAAACTTCAGAAAAATTAAAAAAAAGTTAAAAAAGGCCTGCATAGAGATCGACCTCAGTTATCCAATGCAATAAAAAAAATCATTTAAAAATATTGAAATGGAACGAGATATCTTAAAAAATCCCTCATAGGATTAACATTAGCGAGCAGTTGTTTTTGCGTGAGTGAAATAGCCTCATAACGCATATATGCGTGCATTTCAAGAAATTTTTTTAACTAATTCGCTGTCAACCAAGAGTATACTCGTGGTTTTTCAATCGAAAATTACGAATTCGTACAGGAAATTTCAAATCAGGAATTTTTATTTTATGTAATCACGAAATGTCTGTAATTAAATAAAGTAAACATTGATATTAGTATTTTCTGATAGGAATTCGAAGTTTCTAAATAAAATAAAATTCCGGTAATTTTAACCCTGTCGTGACCCATATAGCACACATGCTTCCCTAGGATATCCACAGGAAGAGTTACATTCCTCCTTCAGGCATCCTTGAGGATGCAGAAAATTGTCACAGGGAGGTTCTCAGGAATAGAAAATGTCCGCCTTATAGCATCCTGCGGAGCTACCCAGGTCCGCCTTCAGGTTCCTCCTCAGGAGGTTGCAGGGAAGATTTTAGGAGGTGATACTGGAGCAGTTTGGGAAACTTCAAGGTCACTTAATACTTTTTTTTAATTATGATTTAAAGTAATATAACAGTATATAATTATTCATTGCCATTTATTATTCATATTTATCATTCAGCCATTATTATTATAATGGCTCACGGAAAAATATTCCATCTTGTGCTATGATTGTAGCCTTGCCAACATGTGATAGTTAGAAGTGCTAGGCTGGGTATCGTTCCAAGTGGTTCAGTTGGTAGAACTTCAGTGCGTTATACTGATGACCCGGGTTCGAGTCCCCGATTGGATACTTTTTCACTATGATGGCTATACGCCTTTAAGGCATTTGAAATATTAGTAATTTTTGATTTACTTAAAGACACAAAATGAAAATTCTTCTTACGGATTTCTCGGCATGGATTAGCAAGTTCTGAATTTAAAAAAAAATTCTAGAAATGACACATACGCCAATGGTACAAATGGGTTAAAGGTGATTCAAATCTTAACGGAAATTATTTGAATAAAGACTGAAATATTCTTCTAAGGGAAAAAAAATGTGGTGTGATTCTACTTGCGGTTTCCAAAAAATTATGAAATTTTGTGCACTTGAATAAACTATTGAAACAATGGTATCAACCAGATTCAATCGCTGGCGGAAACCTCCCACAAATTTCAACTTGTCATATCACTTTATTTAATATCGGAATCACTGTCATTGAATAATGCGAAGATTTCTATTTGGAAGAAGTGGTACTAAAAACCAGGAACAGTGTCAGGCCTGCGCATAATTCCCATCCTTGCTGATTAGAATTTTTGGGCAATATACTGATAGCTAAACATCAAAGTGTCACGTAACAATTATTCATCAAAAAAAAAGAAAGGAAACATATTCTATAATGAATGTATATTTTCGTAGCCGAACAAAAATATATTGTTTAAATATGTTTCATCTTCCGAGATAGAAACTATAAAAAGAAAATCATGAACTTAATAGACATAAACAAAGAACTTTTGAAAAACAAAAATACGGTGTTGCCAATTTAGCCTCTTTATATATTCAAAATACCAACTGTCCTAACATAATTTCTGTATAGTAATTTGTTTTTATTTAATGGCAGACGATCTGTAATTTAATAACATAAAATATACTATGTAAACGTTCTAGTTGAAGAGTAGGTATTTTAAATACAAAAATAGGCTAAATTGTCAACACTGCAGAAATATACGCTGTCATTAATTTAAATTGAATTGAACATAAAATTTCTAATATATTTATAAAAATGAAGTACAATTACGATAGGAAAGGGACTTTTTATTTATTTATTCTTTGGGTTATAAAAATATAAGAGTCTTCTCTCTTTACATAGAAAATAGTGGTGCATTGGATTTCCACACTGGCTGCTATACTATCTCCAAGCCAAACGGATGAAATGCTCTGAATAAGCAAATGTTACCTTATTTTATAAGGCAATACAATGATATAGCTGATCAACCTCTACACCTTTTTAAATCAAGTAAACGTGTTTTGAACAAAAATATTATTTAATGAAATGTGTGTATCATTTATTTAATAAAGAGCTATAAATATTTTATTTTATTTACGAAGTATGGTTTCTGGTTGAAATACGTTTATTAAGCTTAAACGATGCGTATTAGTTTACAGTCATGCAATGATAGCTACAAAGTGTCACATAATTCTCGTTCAAAGATTTAAAAAAAGTTACTCGAAATGATGCCATAAAAACTGATATTAAAGAAAAGCAAATTCTTTAAATATGTTTCTTTTACGGAATTAGAAAATAAATCATGCATTCATTAAATATAAACCAAAGAATTTTTCAGCATAAGAAATCATCCATACCTATATTTATAAATCGTTAAAATAAACTGAGCGTTAACTGAATAATATTTTCAAAACTGTATTCTAATTGTGTTTTTAAAAAGTACTTAAAAAGTAATTAATTTTCAAAAATTAAGGGAGAGATACTTTTATTCATTGATAAATTGTAGTATAAAGGATTAAGTCAGTTTTTCTCATTTTTATTTTAAAATTATGTTTGTTCATTCAGCGAGCTAAAAAGACTAAAGGCACTCAGCAGACGATTTATTAGGCATCTTAGTGCAATACACCCATAGCTATAAAGATTAACATAAGTGTCCTGCATCTATAAAAGAAAGAAAACAAATGCTGCCATGTGAGTTAATTTTAAATAAAAATTAATTGTTTAATTATGTTTCTTATTTTCATATAGAAAATAATAAACGGAACTCCGGCATTCTTTAAATATAAACCAAAGATTGTTTTTCAAAGACAGAAAAACATTGATATCTGTATTTATAAACCTTTAAAATTAATAAAAGGTTTAATATATTTTCAAAATTAAATTTTTATTGTTTTTACTGTATTTTCAAAAGTTTTCTAACGTATTTTCGAAATTTAAGAACAGCTACATTGAGGGAGGAAATGTATCCATAATTCGGGTCAAAATGGGTAAAGAAATTTTTCTCTCTTTTTAACCATAAATTTTTACTCAGTCAGAAAGTTAAACAGACAAAAGACTTTGAATCAGCACACAGTCCACTCACTACTAGGCCGACGCACTAACACAAAAATGGCAGCTGTCATAGCGGATTGTTTCAGCGTTCGTACGTTTCCTTGAGTTTCAATACCAGTATTTTCTAAAAGCTTTCTTCGCCTTTCTTAATCGCAACACTCAATACTAGGACGACGCGCTAACACAAAAATGGCAGCTGTCATAGTCATTTTCAGGGTTCGTATGGTCCCTTTATTTTCAATATCAGTATTTTCTAAAAGTTTTGTTTGCCTTTCTTAATCCATAGGTGCCAACCTCTCATTAATATTCCGTAATATGCGGTTTAATTTGACACAGTTTAACAACGCTACAAACCAGAAAAATTATTGAATGAATCTTTATTTATTCAATTTCAGGTTTCTACGTGGAATTTATTTAATTACATTTCTTAAAAAAAATTCTGGTGCGAAACGTGTTAAACCAGGGTCAAATTAACCCGCATATTACGGAATATTAATTAGAGGTTGGCACCTATGTATAATCGCACCGCTCAATGCTAGGACGACGCGCTAACACAAAATGGCAGCTGTCATAGGCGGATTTTTTTTTAGCGTTCGTACGGTCCCTTTATTTTCAATATCAGTATTTTCTAGCAGTTTTCTTCGCATTTCTTAATCGCAGTACTCAATACTAGACCGACGCGCCAACACAAAAATAGCAGCTGTTATAAGCAGATTTTTTCAGCGTTTGTACGATCCCGTGATTTTCTATACGAGTATTTTCTAAAAGTTTTCTTCGCCTTTCTTTTCTGCGATTAAGTAAGGCAATGAACACTTTTAGAAAATACTGGCCTTAAATTTTAGGAATCGTAAAAGAAAAAAACTGTTTATGACTGTCGCCATTTTTATATCAGCGCGTATGCCTATTATTCACTGGGCTGTGATCAGCACCTAGACCTAACTTACTAATCACCGGCTCTGTGGATGCACCGATAGCTGCAAAGTGTGATGCGTCATTAATCGATAATAGAAATAAAACGGATTCTGCCACGAGTGTATTTTCGTAATTTAAGAAAAATATATTGTTTAAATATGTCTCTTATTCACGTATAGAAAATAATAAAAGAAGTTCATGCAATAATATTTCAGGGACAGTTTTAGTATATTGCATGCCATTCTTTATTAAATCCTACTGTAAATGATCAACTAAAAGAGTAAACCCTTAATAACACAAATTTTGTGTTACACATTAGAAATATATGAGCGCAATGACGTTCGTATCGTTTGCAGCAATACGAAAGGATATTCAAAGTAAAAGGTCCATATTGTTTTAAAACACAAGGTCAAATTTACTGATATATTTCGTTTGGAGAAACCGACCAGTGTAGCAGTCGAAATCTTCTAGTTTAATATAAACCAACGTAACAATTCAACAACAGAAAAAAAAATCAATATCTGTATTTATAAAATTTTAAAATGTTGGAAGCTTCTAACTTACTTTCAATAATAAAATTTTATTTTATTTATGAATTTTTTCAAAATTTTTCGTCTAATGTATTATTTAAAATGTTTTTAAAATTTTCTTCTAATGTTTTTTTTAAAAAAATATTTTCCCTTTTTTTCCCCTTTAAACGTATTTTTAAAAATAATGAGCAAATACATTGAGAGAAGAAACTTTTATTCATTAATAATTTGGGTTAGAAAGAGTCGGGAAACTTTTGTCTATTTTTTATCTTTAAAACACTTTTGCTCCATCAGCAAGGTAAGCCGACAAAAGGCGCTGAATCAGCAAATGACTTTATTAGGCAAAATCAGGTAAAACACGGATAGCCACAAAATATAACTTAAGTGTCGTACATTGATAACAGAAAGAAAATAAATGGTATCATGAGAATATGTTTTCAAAGCCTAAGACAATGTAATTATTTAAATATGTTTCGGAACAGATGTGTTACACTCACTCACCGATGTTTGGCGACTGTTTGGTTGGCGCGACTTTCAAGCCCTCGCGAAATCAATAACTTAATACCAAGGCCTCCTTATCATAGTATCAGGCCTCACAATCAGCAAGTTTCCTTTGACCGCTATATTCTCCTGCTACTAGCGCCATCAATCGTCAGTAATAGGAGTATTTTCGACATGAAATTTTTTCACAGCTCCATTTGTTCTATGTATTTGCTTATGAACTAGTATCGGTAGCATAGCTGCAAACTTTTACGCTTAATTCCTACCACTAAAATTTTATACTAAATTTTATCTTATTAAATTGACAAGATCGTGTGATTACATAAGGAACAAAATTCTATTAAATTTTAGTGGTAAGAAAAAAGCGTAAAAGTTGGCAGCTATGCGGTAGCAGAGCTGCTAGATTTTTCTATTCTCTTTTTGGATACCAGTTTTTTAGTACGGACAATTTTGTTTTGTTTGATCGGAGAATTCTGGGATTTAAAAGAACAACATTTTCTCTAAAAATATACACTCTAAATAAGAAAGAGTGACTATTCACTCCGGAGGAGTGGATATTCACTCTATCGCAGAGTCAAAATTTGCCCAACCTCTTTAGAGTGACTATTCACTCTAGGCAAAAGTGAAATTGTTCACTCTCTGAAAGAGTGAATACTCACTCCGGAGAAGTGAATATTCACTCTAAACAGGGGTGGATACTCACTCTTTCAGAGGAGTGACTATCCACTCTTGCAAAAAGAGTGGGTTTTTTCACCCTGATAGGAGTGAATAGTCACTCTTTCACAGGAGTGGCTATCCACTCTTTCATAGGAGTGACTATTCACTCTTGCAAAAGGAGTGGATTTCTCACTCCTGACAGGAGTGAATAGCCACTCTTTCATAGGAGTGAATGATCACTTTTTATGGAGTGAATTATTTTTTATGTTTCTTTTAAAAGAATCATATATTTTAGAGCATGCAATGAAAATAGACGTGGTAAAGATTGGAATAAAATACTTTATTGGCAATATTTATTTAATTCATAGTTTGTAACAGTAATTGAACTCTTAAGGAAAAATTCAATTAGAGTTACATAATGAATTAAATTAGATTACTGACAGAAATAAACTAAAATATTTTATTCCAAGCTTATCACTATTGTGTTTGCTTTCATTGCATGCCTTATAAAGATATGATAGTTTTAAAATGCCCATAAGGGCAAGTAATTAACCAAAATCTTAATCAGTTAATACTATTTTTTTGCTTTTCAAATACCCATTAAGTTGTATTTAGTATTGTAATAATTCCTGTGATGTACGTTATGGTTTTTTTTTTTTTCATATGTAATTCAAATTTTAAATCTTTAGATCTCTGTATTAATTGCTAATGAATTTAAATCTAATCAAACATTATTGTTTACTGCATTTTAGTTTTTTAAAAAAGTTTTATTTATAACTATTTAATAGATGGATATTCTATGACTAACAATGTGTGATTTCACTTTAATTTTTGTTTTAAATATAAACTCTTATCTTTTGACCATACTTTTCAGTAAATTAGCACTATTTTGCAAAGTCCTATTATTCTAAAATCATACATATTATTTCTGTTGTCAACATCCCTTTTTCTATGAATTTACAAAACACACAACAACAAATGAGGTATCAAGTCAACAAACTTGTATTAAAATGTAATAAAAATAAGAAATATTTCTAAATATCTCATTACAAAAAAATTGAATTATATATTTTTTAAATAAAAAATATATTTAGCAGGCATTTTCTTTTAATAAAATATTTCTGTGTGCAAATATTATAGTACATTAAAGAAAAAGAAAGTATTAAGGTGGAATTTAGAACAGTGATGTAGCCCAACCATAAATCTTCTTGCATTATAAAAATTCTTACTCATATTTGTACACATTTGTGATACTTACCACACAATTTTTAATGTATTAAATGAGCACACATGAAAGATATTTGCCAAAAAAAGAGGGCAATTGCTCTCTAAATATAAGGCGAATTTATAATTATTTTTTAATATTATTAATTTTGCAACGTTTTGTACTGAAAGTTATTCTTGGCATTTTTTTAAAACCTAAATCATGTTATAACAAAAATGCATAAAGTGAGATAGAGGGAGATACGTGTATTCAACAATGCTTGGTTTTCACTTGAAAGTTCAGCTACAATTTCTAAAATAAAAATGAATTTCTCCAATTTTCTAAGAATATAAAAATATAGAATTAAAAATATCCAATTATAGACTTTATAAATACATTTTCAAAGACAACTTTACAAACAAGCATATGTACAGTACACCCTATTCATATTTCAAGGACATGTTTCTTTCTTTCATTTTTCTTGGCGAAGACAAGGATTAAAAAAAAAAAAAGAAAAAAAAATATTAGTTAATAATATTGATCTCAATATTTGACAAACAAGTTACTTTTGTCTAAAATATTTTGCATATAGGAAAAATAACAGTTGCAAGGTGATATAACCATTATGAATAAATATGGGAGGTAACTTAAAATGATTTAACAAACACTAGGTTTTCTAAAGAGAAAATTTTCACTATGAAATAGGTTTACTACAAATTGTAATCAACAATGTTGAAAACTTGCCGATTTTACTTGTACATGGAAGCCAATATATATATATATATTTTTTTTTTTTCATGTTCTTTACCGATCTTTTTTTCATGTAATTTATACTATTTGTTTTTGACATTCTAATTTTTTTTTTTTTTTTTTTTCCATTTAGAAAATAGTTTTTTTTTTTTTTTGAGGATTTCAATCCTTTTTCCAAAAAATAAAATAAGAAGTAGCATATTTTAAAGTTTTTCTTTTCTTTTCCTCTGTGAACTTATAAATCAAAACAGGATTTACAATCTTAATTTAAAATAGAAACTCCTTTTAAGAAGGGGAAAAAAAAATCAGAAAAATTATTAACCACTGATTATCAGAAAATGGATTTTTTAAAGGTAAATTTATAATGGATTCTAAATTAAGATATAAATTAAATACTATGAGAATTATTTCAGCTAAGTGAAAAAAAAAAATAATTAACATATTGCATATTAAATCAAATTTAAAAATAGAATTTTTTTTTCTCTTGTATTTAAAGATTTAAATTTCTTTTAAGGATCACCTGAAAATAAAATTCAAACACAAGTGAAATGACACAAATAACATGTAAATAAAGTTTATTTTACAATCAATTTTTAATATTATATAACAAAAATTACAGAAGTCTTTTTCTTGCAAGTCAATACTATACTTTTCTTTGTTGCAGCCCCTAGAAAAAATAAAATTAAATAATTAAACAAAATTAAATTGCAATTAAACAAAACTGAAATGCAATTAAACAAAACTTTTGTTTTCAAACATATCCCCCCCCCTCCCCCTTGAAAGAGAACATGAGTCCTGAACTCGGGTTGAGCAGCTCTGGGACAATTTTTCTTGGCGTCAATTCATCATAGCTAAAATGTTTTTGAAGGCGATGATGATAAAAGTAAAGTTAATTTAGTTAAATTATTTAAGGATTTTTTTTTTCTCAAATATAGAATTTTAAATAACATTTTAGATATATTTGTCCTTTAGCAGCTTTATACTAAAATACCAATCATTAAAATAGAGAGGATTTTTTTTTATATGCAGTTTTTGGGGCCTAGAAATATTTATCCACGACAAATTGATGCAACACGGGGTTGAGGCCTGCCTCATCTCTGTCTTTTAAAACAGGCATGAGAATAGGTAAAATGCTTAAAAGAAGAAAATATTTCTTTTGCTTTTCCTATCCTTCCCTTCCCTAATGAATATCCTTTTGCTGCTGGGAAAGGAGATGCAGAAATTTCATGAATGAAATTTATACAATTATTTATTGTTACTACAAAGCAAAAAATGAGGCAGAATTTTTCTTTACTACAAAAATATAAAGTGAAGATTAAATTTTGAGTGTTACAGATGTCAAACTTTGTGGGCTCATGGAAGGGGGTCGAAATTGTAAAGATATTTACATACTATTACAACAAAGAAACCCCAGAAATCTGTTTTTGTAGCAGGATAAATTGCAGTTCTGTAGCTCAGTTTAACAGTTTTGTAGCAGGACAAACTTATCAAATAGAGTTTTCCATTTTTCCATAAAAACAAAGGATATTTTAGAAAATATTACCAGAGATGACATTTTTAACTTAATTTTGGAATGCTACAGACCTGGAAAGGTTTTTATGATTCAAAAATCACTTATAACTCAAGGTGAGATAAATTTATCAAAAAAGGAAAAATACTGTTCATTTCCAAATTACTTCAGTAGTTATGCCTTACCAAATACTTTTACGTCTAAAAAAGTCTGCAAATATGTCAGAATGCTTCGAATTGTTGAGCGGTTAAAAATACTTTCTTTGAGAATAGCCATAAATGCAGAAAATCTTTTGCAATAATGCTATTTTTCATAGATTGTACAATAGCTGTGTTTTGGAATAATCATCCTCTTTGAATTAAGATATGTAATAAATATTTAAAAACTGAAATTTAAGATACTGAACCTGTATCAGAACCCATTTTTCTGATAAATTTTAGACTTTCATGATGTTGCCCATCTTAGCTACCTAGTCTGTTGCCAAGCTTATTAAACAAGCTTTCTCCAGCTACCGTTAGTTGATGCACACCATGTCCTTTTTTTTTCATCTGTTTAACCATCCTTCGCTTGCAGTAAAATTGGGATCGCCTTTAGGTAACTGTTTGTTTAAATTTAGGGCTTTTCATTGAATGACTGGTCCTGAAAATGGTAGGCCATATTCTCTTTCAACGCAAAACCAAAGAAATAAAGCTTTGTCCAGCATTTCAAGTTTACCCGTTTTAGCTTTTTTTGATCATCCAAACTGTCACTCAAATTCAACTTAAAGCAAAAATCCTCACTATTTTTTCTCAGTCAGACACTGTTCATGTTCCTATTACAAGATCAAAGGCAATTTTTTTTAATGATTCACCTTTATCAATTCTATCAAACGCTTCCAATTTCTTTTGCATAGTCACAACAATATTTTTTCATTTAGTCACCATTACTAACTCAGTTCACTGATATTTTGCAATAAGAGAGCTCTTTCTACCAAAGTCTCAACACATGCATGCGCATTAGAGATTGGCAACGTCTTTCCTTTTAGGGAATCGTTCACCGAAAGGAACGAGTTCTTTGGAGTGATTCCTTTTGGAATCGTTTCGAAAAAAAAAGAACGATTCCGAAATAAAAGGAACGATTCCGAGAAAAAGGAACAATTCCAAAAAAAAAAAAAAAAAAAAAAAAAAAAAAAAAAAAAAAAAAAAAAAGGTTTTCGAGAAAAAGAAACATTTTTTAGATAAAAATAACAATTTCAAGATAAAAGGGATAATTTTGAGAAAAAAGGAACAAATCCGGAAGTATTAGAACGAACATGAAATTTATAATACACTGCTCAAAACAATTAAAGGATATTGCAGTTTTAGGTGGATTTTGTATCTGGGAAACTTTTTAGCTGATTGATACATGGTCGACAGACATAGTAGGTTATATGAGAATAAATTACACATGTTTGGCAGAAAAAAATGCATTTTATTGCGCATTTGTGTACAAAAGGAAAAAAACACAATTTGTGCATATGAGAAAAAAAGAATCAGAAAAGGTGTTTTCTTCAAAGAAAATCATTTTCAGTAGGTGGTATGGTTTCCACGGGCGGCCAGCAACGTTGAACACCTTTGAGGCATGGACTCAATGAGGCTATTAATGACGAGTTGGGGTATTCTGCCCCACTCTTCCAGAAGAGCTCTTTCCAGTTCTTCGAGAGTTTGTGGGGGTTGTTGGCGGCCAGAAACTCGTCTTCCTAGAGCGTCCCAAACGTGCTTGATTGGATTCATGTCTGGAGAACACGCTGGCCATTCCATTCGAACGGTTCCTTCCTCGAAAAGGAAATCCTCCACCAGGTTTGCACGATGTGGCCTGCAGTTATCGTCCATTAAAATGAAGTTATCTCCGATTGCTGCAGCGTAAGGGACTACAATAGGTCTGAGGATCTCATCCCTATATCGGCGACCAGTCAGAGCTCCATCTCGAATGATGTAGAGGTCAGTGCGCCCGTCAATGGAGATGCCACCATACACCAACACTCCTCCACCGCCAAATCTGACACTTTCGTGCACGAACGCAGGATTATTCCTACTGCCACGGTCCCTCCAGATGAAAATACGCCTATTATCCGGATGCACAGAAAAACGGGACTTGTCAGAAAACAGAATATTGCTCCATTCATTTCTCCTCCAGTTGACATGCTCGGTTGCCCACTCCTTGCGGTCGCGACAATGCCTTGATGTTAATCTAACACATACCATCGGTCGGCGAGCATACAGACATACAGCATAGAGCCGGTTTCGGACAGTCTGAGTTGAAATCGTGGTGCCTGTAGCCGAGCGAAGGTGTTGTTGGAGAAGAGTAGCGTTCATGTTTCGGTGTCTCCGAGCTGTTAACGCTAAATACCGATCTTCATTGGGCGTTGTTGCCCGTCTACGACCTTTCCCTGGTCTTTGGCCTGCACATCCACTCTCCAAAAAACGGTTCCAGATCCTGGAAATGACACTTTGTGACACTCCAATGGCTTGCGCTACTTCGTCTTGAGTTTGGCCTCCTTCTAACCTACCAACAATTCTCCAAGTTTCTGAATCTGTCAAATGACTTCGCTGAGACATCGTGGAGGGGGGGGGGTGAAATGGGAAGGCTTTTTGTGAAAACAGAAAAAAACCCATAACTTCTTAATTATGATACGTATCGAATCCATTTAAAGTTATTATTAATTCTAGGTAAAGGCCAAAAATTTATGTATGACAGATTTTTGATATCATTAAAAAAGGCCCCAAAGGGGGAAAAAAGGGAGGTTTCAGAAGAAAAAAATTAACTTCGTCAATTCACAAGATATCAAATCTGCTTAAATTTATTATAAATCCTCTTAATATTAACTAAAACTTTTATATTGACAAGTTTTTTATAGGACCAACACTTATAGCAAAAAACAAATAATAATAACAAAAAAAAATCCCTGCCGGCTCCGCCAGCAAACAAGTTAGGTTTCGAAGTGGGCACTTCCAACAGCCGCATCATGGCAAAAAGGTCATTTCTTCCGCAATTCCCAGCAAACGCAGGTGATAAGTACATAGCTAAATAATAGACAATATTTTAACTGAAGTACAATAATATACTTCTATTTATCTTAAGATAAGTTTAAGAGAAAGTAATACACAGTTGTAGTTTATTAATCAATCCCCCCCCCCGCACTTCTCTCTCTCTTTTATTATTTTTTTATCACATACACATTAGAAGGATTTTTTGGCCAGAAACTCAGCTTTAATAGAATCAAAATCTGCTATTTTAAAATAAAATAGCGTATTTTAATTTATTAAAACTGGCCAGTCTACAAGAACAAGGACAGATTCCGAGGACTCGATCTTTTCGGAGTCTACATTCAGGACCGATTCCGAGGAATCTATCCTTTTTGGAATCAGAAAATTTCGATTGATTCCTAGGAATCGTTCCTTTTCGGAATCGCTACATTTTGGACTAATTCCGAGGAATCGGTCCTTTTCGGAGTCGATTCCGAGGACTCTGTCCTTTTCAGAGTCGGTATATTTCGGACCAATTCCTAAGAATCGTTCCTTTTCGGAATCGCTACATTTTGGACTAATTCCGAGGAATCGGTCATTTTCGGAGTCGATTCCGAGGACTTGGTCCTTTTTGGAGTCGGTACATTCTGGACCAATTCCGAGGAATCAGTCCTTTCTGGATTCGATATGTTTTGGACCAAATCTGAGGAATCGTTCCAAAAAGGACAGATTCCTTTTTAAAGACTGGAATCGTTCCTTCAATTTCACTGCCGGAGTCGTTCCTTTGGAATCATTCCTTGACAAATGACACATCTCTAATGCGCATGCAGAACTCTACCGAAATCTTGGCACATGCATGCACATACAGAATTCGGCTCTTTCACAAATTGAGATGGATAAGGAGAGAAAAAGAATTATGATGTTGCTTGACCTTGTCTAGAGAGAAAAGTGATTGTATGTGGTATCTTTCACAAAATTCAGAGAAAGAATAGAGAGGCAGTGAATCGTAAAATTGACTTGCAATATGAAGTCTGTTATCGCTCAAATCCGCCGCAGAATTCACGGAGCACGATGTTTAGCATGTTGGTCCTTTGCTACGTCCCTTTTATACCGGGACTCTTGCAGAAGCCAGGTAGAAAGGGAAAAAAATGTGAAAATTGAAACCGGACAAATTTAAAAGGGAAATTTATTAAATTAAAGACACCGAATTGCGGGAAGGGTTGGGCTCTGAAGCTATCAAAAGATCCTTGCGGCTTTCGAGCTCTATGTTCTATGTGGCCCAAGGGCTGACTTCATTGGTCGGAGAGAGGCTGCACGTGAAACAAGGACTGGATTCATTGGATGGGGAGAGGTTTTCAAAGAAAGCCACCAGCTGTTTGGGCCGACTGTAGGGTTGCATTTTCAACGTCACACCAAACATAATCATATCATCTATATTTATTCTCTGAACACTGTGGGTATTTCTGCTGATCAGGGCAGCTTCGTTAAGCAGCATTTCCTGTTAAGAAGCTTTGAATACCAATTGTCACTGGTGATAAGAAACGTAACAATAGTCTGTGGCTGTTTCGAGGAATAAAACTTGGAAAGCCCTAAGGTTGTGTTTAGTGTGCAAACTTGCAAGCTGTCCTCAGTTGGCATAAATCCTTTCCCTTCCCATTCTTCTCGAATCAATTTGTGGTCATGTACAAAAGAAAGGGGTGGTGTAAACAGCTGTCCCCTCCTATTAACTGCTATTGCTTTGACCTCTGAATTTTAGACATTCTGTGAAAGTCATAAAACATGAAAGATTCTGAAAATTGCAAACGAAAACATGCTAGTTAAGTTTACAGGGGTTGATCCAGGAAAAATTTGGGACCCCTTCACAAAAATCCATTTAATAAAACAAGCCCCTTCACAAAATCCCATGCCATATTCATTAATTATTTTAATTTTGTTAAGTTTTAAAATGTGTAATTTGTAAATAAAACAAGTTCACCAGAAAGAAAAACTTTAGCAGGACTTAAAGAAGTTATTATTAAATGCTCTGTTTAAGTTTCAGTAGTTGGATTTCATCTTTCGTTGCAAAATGTTATTTTTCATAAAAAATAAATTTCACAAAATAACTTACTATTTACAAAATGGGCCCCAAGGAAAAAAACCTGCATCGACCCCTGATCTATGCACTGTTCCAGCCTTTAGGCAAAGCCCCACTACCTGAAACGCCTTCTTTTTACTCGCAATCATAGCCATTAGAAAGTTTTAGGATAGAAAATATATTTTCAAAATGTAATGTGAATGAGCAAAAAAATACTGTTTTGGAAATTCAAAACTCAAGCAGACTTAGTCCGGGTTATCCAGAGATCAGAGTTAAAAGGGTCCCAGTTAGCAAGGTTCCACTATACAATTAATGATGTTATATAAATAAAAGTATTGTTAATGTTGAATGTTTAACCCTTTCAGGAGCAAACCACTTCTACTGCTAAAATGTGAAATGAGTGAATGAAACTGGAATTACAAGCAAATTAATTTTGAAATAAGAAAAAGCACATATATAATGAATGTAAAATTTTAAACCAAAATTTTGGTGCTATTGTGGCATTTAGGAATATATATTTATATATATATATATATATTAGGAATGCACCGGATATCAAGCTCCTGTCAGATATCCTGCTTACTCAGCACTCAAAACAGATATTCTGTCCGGACGAATACTTCAATATCTGGTTGCCGAATAGCAAAAATTTTTTAATTATATTTTTAACATTGTCAGAAAAAGCTAGTGCGAAATTAATGTGCTATCCTATTAAAACAATGTTAATAGAAAGATATTCTCATTGTCACAAAAATGAAATTATAGGATTTATATATGAAACTATAATATTTTGAACATGAAAATATAATATTTATAAATAAACAATGACAAAAAAATATATATATATTATGTAGGAACATTAGGTGCTTAGCATTTTCAGCCTGTAATCTGTTATATTTTTTTATCACAAATATTTCCTGTATCTGAGAATAAGTGTTCAATCTCAGATGGTCTCCTTTTCTTGTGTTTTCAACAATCCTAAAATAAAAATGATTTTATTCTTTTTTTTTTTTTGTCTATGGATGAAAAACTAGCTGTGGTAAAGTAATACTGACATGAAAAGAATTGTGTCATTTTCTTCAATAGTTAACTGTCCCTTTTGTACTACAAAACAAGATACTTACAATGAGGAGTTTCTCTATTTAAATTCTGTTAGAAAACATTTGTCATGAGTAAGGTAAGTACTAATATGTACGAGTATGTTGGAAAAGAAAAAGCCACTTCAATAGGATGTTTAATATTTATAAATAACAAAGATTTATAAGTATGAAAAACAGAGAAATTACTTAATTGTTTATCTTTTTATGTTCAATGACACTGAATAAATGAAAAAACTACTAATATGTGTATTAGAATAGGCAAAGGCAAAACATGATTAAATATCAATATTTAATTACTACAATGCATTTGTTTTTAAGTAACTTAACTTAAAAAATGAATTTAAATCTATTATTTAACATTTGAATGACATAAATAAAATTATAATAAATTAAAGTTTTTCTTCTTTAAGCAAGCATAAAATAGAAATATTACTATTGAAATTAAAAACAAGAAAGTATTCGGCCGGATACCAAATATTGGGTAAAATTTTGTGCCAGATACTTGATACCTGGTATCCGGCAAAAATTCTATCCGTTGCATCCCTATATATATATATATATATATATATAGTGATCTCTCACTTATATGTGGTACACAAAAATTACTTTTCAGTATTTTTATTTTTATTTTTTTTAAATAGAATTTTAGCCTTATTAAATTGCAGATATTATAAATCGAATTTTACTATTTTAAAATAGTGCTACAAGAAAGTAATTAATGAACATCGCGTATAAGTGAGAGGTCACTGTATATATGTGTATGTGTAATTTTTAGAATTTCTATAAAATTGATATATATATATAACTCTTTCTATCAGTATAATGAAAATGAGATAAGGGAAGAAGGGGGAAAATTGCAACTTACAAGTAAGGAATGAAACTTTTTCTTTATTTTTTTTCTTTCAGTTGGGCTTCATACTGGAGAATGTTGTTCTAGCAAGTCTTTTTTTAATCCACGTTCCTAGTAATGTAAAATGAAAGAATATTTTCAGTTTGTATACTCTTTAAAAACTTTCAACTAATTTATGTAATAAATAAATGTTATATAATATATATACAAAACTACAAAACATAATGAGAGTGTGATATTCCACACTGAAGTTCCTAAATTTATTTTCATGACTAAATTTGTTAATCGCGTGAAAAAAATCGGGAAATTCTTTAGTCGGTCGCATGAAAAAAAACCCCGCGAATTTCGCTAGTAAGCTGCAGGGAAAAAATATGTAAATTTGCCGATTGGTCGCAAGAAAAAACTGCACAATTAGCCAATTGGTAGCAGGAAAAAAATTGCGATATTCTTGAATTGGCTAGCAGGGAAAATTTGAGAAATTTGTCAGTCGATCGTAAGAAAAAAAATCACAAAATTCTTCAGTCGTTCACGAGCTGAAACTTGTGAGTTCATCATGGAAAAAAATCGTGCAATTCGTCAATCGATCATGGAACAAACCTGTGAAATTCGCCAGTCGGTCACATGAAATTATCACGAAATTTGCTAGTCAGGGCCGAAAAAAAACTGCACTATTTGTCAATCAATCAGGGGGGGGGGGGATCGCAAAATTCTTAACACGTTCTTAGGAAAAAAATCACAAAATTCGCCAGTCGTTCAAGGATTACAATGGAATGTGTAACTGGAAAGTGACTGTGCAGGCGTGGCGATCAATGACAATTTTTTAATTGCCACTTTTACAACTTTAATCACCACATGGCAAGTGGCGACTGCCAATTTTCACCTATATCACATGGGAATTGTAGTTTAACTATAAATAGTAATTGTCAAGTCCTAATTTCTGTGAATTGAACAGATCAACTAATTTTGTGTTTCTATATGTGTTTCCTTGTAATTCGGATTTTATTTTATTCTTTTCAAGTGCACTACAAGATCTTTCCAGTTCTTCTAATCTTATTTTTGTTTACTGCAGACTTTAAAACAATTTGGGAGGATGCAGCGACCGGTGGCCCTTACTGCCCTTTTTTATCTTTTCTGCAGTCAATGGGAAAAAAATCATGATGTACGTCCATCGGTGATAGAAAAAATATTGTGAATTTTGTCAGTCAGTCAAGGCTAAAGAGAAATTGGGAAAATTTTTTCAGTTGGACCAGAGGAAAAAAATCGTGAATTTTGTCAAACTATCGTAAGAAGAAATTCGTCAATCAGCTGCAGAAAAAAATAGAGAAATGTGTCAGTTTCAAGGAAGAAAATCATCCATTGGTCACAGGAAAATATTGCAAAATTTGTTAATAAGTCGGTGAAAAATATCAAGAAATTCATCGATCAGTCATGGAAAATATTTCAAAATTTGTCTGTCAGTTGTAGAAAAAAAAAAAAATTTTTTTAGTCTGATGAAGGAAAAAAAAAAATCATGAATCTTGTCAATCTGTCACAAGAAGCTGTGAAATTCTGCAATCAGTTGCTTGAAAAAAAAATTACGAAATTTGTCGTTCTGTTGTGGTAGAAAAAATTTAATAATCATAAAATTTGTCGTTTTGTTGTGGTTAAAAAAAAAAAAAAAAAAAAAAAAAAAAAAAAAAAAAAAATTAAATGCGTTGTTTGGTAGCGGGAAAATATAGCAAAATTCCTCAGTCGGTCACAGAAGTTGATCGTCGTTTAAAAAAGAAAAATTCTCCTGAAAGTGATAAAATATTTTGGTCAGGAGTCTCTTGCCCAAAAGGGATTTCAAAAATTTCGATGTGAATCCATCCTGAAATTAGAGTCCTGAATCCTGATATGTAATTTTAATTAAATTATTATGCATTATGTAGTTTAATAATAATAATAATTTTTAATATATGTTACTGTAATAATTTATCATTCAGATAATCCAAAAAATCAGCAAATTCAAATAGACTTTGGTCCCAATTTGTTTGAATTGGAGAGGTTTTAGTACATTTCAATTTTGAACAAAGAATTATTTCTCATTGTTATATTTCAATACTGAAATATGATAAAAAAAACCTCTTAATGCACATAAAAATCTTAATTTTAAGTACTACTGCACTGATGATATGTAATCCATAAATATTTAAATTAGCAGCAAGGTCATCTCATACAAACTGCTATTTTATAGCTAGTACACAGGAACACCATATGAATGCATATCTTGTAGTATAATTTTTAATAGCCCCCCTTTTTTTTTTCTTTTTGAATCAACTCTTTCTTAAAATAAACTATCTTTGGATTGGCATTTTAGTATTGTATCAAATTTGTTAAGATGGCGGAAAAACTAAATATTTATAAACATACGTTCATTAAACCGTGTTTTTGCACAATCGTAAAAAGTTAGTACAATGTTAAAACAAAAATATTTATCAGCATTTTCAATGTTTTAACAGATAATGAAAATACTATAGCCGTACAGAGTACTCAGCCAATTTGCCGAGTACTTGGTACTTATTCAAATTTTAGCCGAGTACTCAGTCAATACCAAGTAGTTTTAGAATTTCCTTTTTTAAGCATTCACAACAAGAATTATATTTAAAAATAAACGCAAAAAGGAAAATATCTATAAAAAATTCTCAAAAAATATATTTACACAATATTACATCTAGGGGAAACCGGTATACACTGGACCTATGGGCACAGTGGACCACTCCCTAATATTTTATTTATTTACTTTTTTTTAAAGCTTCTCTTCTATCCTAATAGTCAACAGCACGGCACAGATTATTTATAGCCTTCAGAAAATATGTTTAGCTCAGATTGAACTATTTTATCCTGATTGGTTGTTTTGAGCTTCAAAAAGTAAAATTTTTCATCATCATATTTTTATTTTTTTAGTAATTAAAGGTTGTAGATAAATAAGATAAAACAGCTTTTTTGCAAAGCTGAGATAACTTGTTTTTATTTAACTTTAAAGTTAATATGTTTAAAAGAAAGCTATAATAAACAATATTAATATGATTATTTATTGAACTTCAACATGGGGCACAGTGGTCCACAATCCACTCTGATCCTGTAATGCAGAATGTTCAAAATATTTAATTGCTTATTTTCTATAAAGAAATATTGTTTTAAAGTAATTATTTAACTGTAAAATAAAGTAAACAAAGAAAAATAACAATTTATTTAACATAGTAAGAAATATTTTGTTTTGTATTTACTGCCTTTGATAAATATAACTGTAGTCTAATTGGCGATGATTCTATTCAAGTAAGATTCATGAGATGCAAATTGAATGGAAATCAGTTTATATTTCCTGAAACTGTAGATGAATCTGTTGTTGATGTCAATGATTTCATAATGTTGCTCCCAGACCCAAAAGTATTTCAGGAAAATTCCAGGCTCAATCTTACTCATAAGTATTTTGGAATTTCATTTGCAAATTTTAATGTGCGCTGATTTTTTGTACTTAAGTAATAACTTCAATTAAATTGTAATTGTTCCTGTATTAATCTGTTATTATTTTCCAAAATATAATTAATTTTTTTGTTTTGTTTTTGTTTCAAAATGTTACTTGTAAATTTATATTACTATATTATTTTGTGGATAAAGGGGAAATAAAAAAGAATTAGATTAATAAAAAATAGATTTATATTGTATTTCAGATAATACCTAATAGCGGTCCACTGTGTCCCGGTGGGTGGACCAGTGTGCCCCACTTCTGGGGCACACTGGTCCACTTTACGGGTGCATATAAAAAATATTTTCTTGAAAAATGTATTAAAAACTGTGTTCTGAGAAAATTATGATGAATGTATAAAGGTTTAAGGAATATTCAAAAATATTTTCATGCAGATCGGTTTGTCTGTTAAGAGAAAAAAAAAAATTAACTGAAAAAGTAGTCCACTGTGTACTAGTCTCCCCTACATAAAAATATCATTAAAAAAATAAGAGTAAAAATAAATAATATTCTTCATCTATTATTCCTAAAGCTGTTTTCAATAGTAAAAAATGGTGTTTTTATTAAATGACTAATTTTTAAGGAAGTAAACAAGACTGTTACACATCCAATAAAGTTCTTTAAATCAGTTATAATAAATATATTATTTCATTAAGTGAGTGCTTTTCAAATTAAAAATATTTCACTATTTAAGTTAAAAAATATATGTCAAAAGTCAATTTAAATAAGACTTGTATGTTGTTTAAATCTAATGACTATTTTTCAACTCTGACTACAAATCACTGTTTTGATATGTATGTTACTTTATTAACAGGGCTGGGGAATTTTCAGTAATCTTACCAGCATAGATGCCAACTTTTACGCTTAATTCCTACCACTAAAATTTTATACTAAATTTTATCTTATTAAATTGACAAGATCGTGTGATTACATAACGAAAAAAATTCTATTAAATTTTAGTGGTAAGAAAAAAGCGTAAAAGTTGGCAGCTATGCTTACCAGTCAGCAGAGAATTGAAAATTGTTATGACAAAATGCATGTCTTCAAGAATAGTCAATTGCTACTGCTACAATGCATTTTCATATTTTTTTTCTATAAAATTAAACAGTCAATTGGAAAGTTACAAAATATAGTGAACTAGTAAAAAAAATAAAGTTTTTGGCATATCTTCTATAGTCTGCAATTTTTCAAAGACTTCCTAAAAATTCACTCGCTCTGTCAGAAAATCCACTCACCAGTAATGAGTAAAAACATGTATTTCCCCACCCCTGTTTATTAAAATTATAAAATTAAATTTTTTAAAAGTTAGTTAAATTACACAATTTATTACTTAATTTTTTTTTTTTTTTTAAACTAAAAATACTTCATTATACAAAAACCAATAAACATAAAAAATAAAAGCTGCTGGCATAGCATTTTTAAATTTTAGACAACTTTTTTTGTAATCCCACCCAAGAATCACCGATTCAAGAATGCACAAAATTAAGAGTAATTATAAAAAAGGTGAGGAAAAGTTGATAACAACCATATTAATAAATTTAACAACATAATAAATTAACAACATATTAATAAATTTCATTTTGACAAATACAATTTTACACCCAGTCATCAGTTTTAACATAAAATTTCTTTTAATAATTTAAATAAGCTTCCTCCAACTAATCAACAGTTTAGTTATTGTCTAAAGAGATTTTTTATTTTATTAAGTAAGAACTATTCCCTGCAGTTTTGCTACTTATAGGGCATTGTTTCGAATTATTACATATAACCTACTATCAAGTCTGTTTCTGGTTGCTCTTTGCTCAACCCCCCCCCCCCTCTCTGAATACAAAAAGTAATAAAACAATATATAAACAGACGTTAACATACACAGATTGTTTCTCTAACACATTTAAAATCAGTACAATAATAATAATCCCTATCATCAATCATAATACAAATTTTAAAAGTAGTAAAATACAAAAACAAACAAACTTGGAAACTCTGATTCAATCGGCGCTAAAAATTGTATATACATTTTGGTTTAAGCTTAAGCACATTCATTTTTCATTCGTTGAGATTAAAATGAAAGATCTCAGCCTACACTGAAACTTAAAAGGCAAAATGTTTGTTTACCTTTTAAGTATGTAACCATATAATATATTTTTTTTTTCTATCTTTAAGATTATTTTTCATTTGCTTACTAAAATATGTTATAAATACATGCGTTAATTTAGGAGTAGCAACTAGAAAGAAATGAATTATCCATTATCAGATTTCGCCAAACGTTATCGAAATATAAATATATAAAAGTGGTACATTTATAAGCTTTTACGTAGACTACGATGATACGACTTTTACGAGTTCAACTTAGGCTTAGAACGTTAGAACTTTCATTTTACTCGCCACGAATGAAAACTAAACTAGTATGCATAAAATAAATATGAGTACGACTTTTATTGAGGTATAGATTATTACTGCAAGCAATAGTACAAAATATTATTAAAATATTTTTTTTAACTTACCTTGAAAATCATCTGAGATCACGACAAGGATCACGATTCACGACATACATCTTCGTCAAAACAAAATACAGCAAGGCGGCAACCGGCAACATCTACATCTGCGCGCGCAGCTTTTATCTTTTCCGATTCAAGGAACATCTTGCGTGGTTTATCATGTGACATTTCGCAAGTTTGAAGTAAGTTTCAATCGCTCTTGAATTGCCAAGCTTGCGCTGCCGTGTTAAATTCAATAAAAAATCAAACTTGATAGATAGATAGATAAAGTTTTGAACTGGGGGGGAGGGGGGTTGGGGTTCTAGGGATCACGATCGGCGTATATCTGCAAAATTTTTCAGAAATTCCAACATAGGGGAGAATGTAATAGGTAGCATTTCTTACGAAATCTACCTAAAAAAAAAATGATAATTTCGTTTCTCTCAATAAATATATAGGGACAAAATTACATAATGCCAGGCTTTCACTCTTCAACGGAGTGAAGCATTTCACTCTTGTCAAAGGAGTGAGACAGTCACTCTCGGCAACGGAGTGACATATTTCACTCTTTTCTAGGGAGTGGAAAATTCCACTCTTTAAAGAGTGCATTTTTATAAAATTCACTCCAAAGAGAGTGAAAATGCCTCTCACTCTTCCAAAGAGTCAACTTCTCACTCCTCCCAATTTTAGAGTGTACTGGTGTTCAAAAAGCCGGAGACTTGGCAACTCTGCGGTAGTATCCACCAGGCGGCGATACTTTCCGGAGAAAGTCAATTAATAAGTGGCAATTACCTCGGACATTTTCTCCCATAGACTTTCTCCGGATTGTCAAGTCTTATCTATTAAGGGAGTCTTGCTTAAATCAATAGCTAGGTTACCATTAAAGGAAAAAATCCCTTAAACTTGGCGAATTTTTTCCATTTTATAACCGATTAAAAAAAAGAAAATTGTGCGTGAGTGTATGACATCATAGCCTATGTTTCTTATTTTGATATACATAATAATGTAAGAAAATCATGCATTCATTAAATATAAACCAAAGATATTTCGAGGAGCAGAAAAAAACATTATCTCTATTTATAAAACTTTAAATTGAATAGACCTTGTAACTTATTTTTTAAATTGTATGCTTATTATTTTTAATGTATGTTAAAAATATTCCAAATTTTTTTCCCAATATGTTTTCCAAAATGAAGAATAATTACACAGGGAAAGGAAATTTTTAATCATTCGTAATTTAGAGCTTAAATGTTTATGGAAATTACCTCTTTTTTATATATATTTTTTCATATTTTTGCTCCGTCAACAAGTTAAATAGCCTAATGTATCTACGTCATTGTATGACTTATTAATTAGGCGTCTTCGTACAATACGTTGATATCTACGAAGTATCAGTTAAGTGCCAAAAATCGATAATATAAAGAAAATGAATGCTGCCAGGAGTGTCTATTTTTGTGCTCTTAACCAAAAAACTTTTTAAATATGTAACTTTTTCTAACATATAATAAAAAAAATTAAACATTCATTAAATATAAAACAAACATATTTGGATTGATACAAAAACATAAATTACATGTATTTATATACCTTAAAAATAGATGTATATCTTTATGTCCTGATTAAATTACATTTATTATGTTTTCTTGTTTTTTTCTTTTATAAGCATTAAAAAAAGTAAATAAAAAAAAATTAAACTCAAATTACAAGAAATATGTTTTTCGATCAATGTATTTTTTCTGTTTTTCGTAACTGTTACATATTCGTTTCAGTATTCAAATAAATATAAAACATAGCTGACAAATTTTATGTTTTCTTGGTACAATTTAATAGAATTTTTTTCTTTTTTTTTTCTCGAAGATTTCGGCGCTTAAAGAAGTCAAAATTTACTATACATTTTATTGGTGACATAAAAACATAAAATTTGGCAGCTATGCGTAAAATATTTTATAATAATAATATCTCCAACTAATTACTAATCTTCCACTTTAAATGTATGCTACTTACTATACATTCTATTCCTATAGAATCGTGGGTATTTGTTAATTTTTGCAGATACCTTCTAGCCAGATATATGCACAACAGATTATATCCGAATACTTCAAAGGGATATAGAGAAAGGAATAAAGAATAAAATTTATGAAGATTTGAAGAATAACGGTTACCCAAAAAATCTGATTAGAAAAGTTTTCAAGAATGCTTTGGAATTAATTAATTCAACCCCCCCCCCCCCCACTCCCTTTTCAACAATTTAAACCTAACAGTTTTGTTTGTTTACCATATTACAATGGTGTTTCAGAGAACGTTTCATCTGTTTTGATGTTAATCAAAGCCATTAAATAATAAGCCCAGTCAGATAGTGTTAAATTTGTTAGCGACACACTAGCGCCAAACCTCTGCTGCGGAAGGAGGACAAAACAGAAGTGGGTCTCAGAGAAACGATACGATGTATTTATATCGATATTTTATACGATTTTTATCGATGTTTTGTTTTTGCACTTCCTTTAAAAGCTTGCTAATTATGGAATCTTTTACAATAAAGCTAAAACTATAATGAAAAAAAAAAAAAGGGAAATTTACTGGATTAATATTTCTATATAAATATAGTGGTGGCGAAGAAATTGATTTATTTATTAAAAGTTAAATAAAAAGTGATGGAAATTTACATCACTATGCAATTAACCCTTTCCGGCACAGACAAATTATGTTAGTAAAATGTGAAATTACTGACTGACACCGGAATTTACAAACGACTTTCTTAGAAAATATGAACTCCTTATTTTAAGCTTTAATTTTAGAAGCAAAATTTTATTAAAATATTCTTGGTGCCGAATGCAGCACTCCCAACCGCTAGATGGCGCTATTTTCACTTGCGAAAAGTTTCCCATTTATCTGACTGGGCTTATTATTTAATGGCTTTGTTTAACATTGAAATTTCTTTTAAACCGTAAATAAATTGAGTTATTTTGTAAATAGCCACAAGTTTAACCATTTAAAGACTGGCGTTGGGTTTTTGAAACATCATGTTTCTTACACCAGGTTTTAAGGTAACACCAGTTTGATTTAGGATAAATATTCGTTTTATTTGATGCAAGAAATACCATGATAAAATCACTCTTAGGCTGCTATAATAGAAAAGTGGTATGGATCGCAATATTTGTATTTTATTGAGAAAAATGATTCGGTCCTTAATATAATGGGTTAAATATAACAAAACAAAATTAACCGGTGTTGTGTATATGATTCCATGCAGTGTTTGCAACAATGTATATGTAGGTGAGACCGGAAGATCTATGGATATGCGACTCATAGGGCATATCAGCGTCTTTAAAAATGGCAAATTAAACTCCAGATTAGTCTAATATTCTATTGACATAGACCACACCCATCTTTAGTAGATTCGTTAATTTTAAAAAATAACTGCAAAGATTACCATTAGAAACTTTTCATAGAGGGATGGTTCACTAAGCTATCCCTATATACCTTGAATGAATCAGGTTCAATTCCTAATGACTATTTCTTGTTTTTAAAAGAAAAACTTCAACTTTAACTGAATCCAGTTGTGTTCGATGTTTTGTTGTTCTGATTGATGTTAGTACTGAAGAGGCTGTGCGATGACATAGCGAAACGTATGCTTTGTATGTATAGGTTTTTAATTTTTAAATGTTTTTAAATATATATTTTAATTTAATTGTCTTTAAATGCATTCAAGTCTGTCTAATGTCTCACAGTTATTTTAAATAAAGAAAACCTTTTAACACAAAATTTACCCCAAAATTTTTTTTGAGTTCAGCACTGAACATTCGTCTATTTTTAAAATATTAAACATTGCTACCTTTTCTCACAAATACGTTATAAAATGTAATACATCATTCCCTTATGGCACAGACATAAATGTGCAAATTTCAAAATTTTGGGAAATGGTATTTGAATGCTTACTGTACCACAATAATTCTTCGGTATTATTTTTCTAAAATCCAATGCTTCAAGAGGAAATACGCATTCGCGTTTCTGTCAAACCTTAGATAGCTAAAATAATAATAATAAATAAATAAATAAGAAAGATTGAAGCATTTAATAATGTATGCTGTATATACTCATATACAAGTCGACTCCCAAATCGACTCACAGAGGATCAACAGGTGAATTCCAGTAATCTCTAATAGATTGTCTTACTTAATCTAAGAACTCTTAACAATTATCGTCGATTAAATAAAACGAACTATTAATAATTACTTGATATCAACCTGTTTGTTGCTCAGTTTTGGGGTCAACTTCTATATGAGTACATACATAAGTTCAAAAATGAAAATTCTCACATTGAACTTTCTTGCTCAAGGGGGATGATACCACCTTTGATGCTATATCCAAATATTACAAAACAACGGTAATAAATCATTTGAATCTCTGTAAGAAGAAATAAAACCTTGAAAGATGAAAAAAGACCGTAATATGCGTCAGAAGACTGCACCTAGGGTTCGCAGCGTTTTTGTTTTAATTTTTTTTTTTTTTTTTTGCTATCACCATTTAGAAACAAATTTTTTTGTGGTATTGCAGATGTTGAGGGACTATCATACGAAAATTATAGTGGTAGCAAAATTACGCAAATTTAGGAACGCTGCGAGCACTCTTTTTAGTGTCAATGAAGTGCAAATAAAGGACTGAAAAAAACATTTAGACAAATTAAGTGAAATGTGCTAATTCAACGTATGACATCTCGTGACTGGCTTTATTCGGGGCACTAAATGCATACCTGGAACATTTACTATTTTCATACCATTATTATTTTTTTAAATATTTTTGTTGTTTAATGGCAGAACTTCTGCCAATAACTAAAACAAAGTATTTATTTTTAATAACAGTGGTAAGAAAAGAATAAATTTGACAGCCATGCATTTAGTGCCCCAAATAAAGCCAGTCATAAGCCGCCACTGGGACATCCTTTTCCGCATTTTGACATTCCTTTGAAAGATCGCACCAAATGTAAATAATTCACGATTTATATATATATATATATATATATATAAGTTGTATTTTTCGACACATTGGGAGAAAGAGTGCCACGCCCACATATCCTCCGAACTTGTGGGGTCTTTTTTCGGAGTAGTATGGTAACATTGGCTTCATGAACATGTTTGATAAAACAGGACGGTGTATCTGTCAGTAACATAGTGATCTAATTTGTAGAAACTTTTAGTTTTTCCTTTTTTTTTTTGTGTGTGTGTATGTGTTTTCTAGTATGTTATGTTTGCGTACTTTTTATACAATAATTCTTACTATCGTGATATTAATTCATAAAATTAAGGAATTGTATCTCACAGATCCAATAAGACTTTTTATGGTAAAACCGAAAGAAAAAAACCGAAATGTTTATTATCGGCTGTAAAGCAACAATTTTTTTAAAAATCTAAATGCACACAAATTTGTTAGTTATATTCATATACACCTTTTTTTACCAAAAATGTTTTATATAGTTGGTTAGTTGGTTGGTTGATTTTTGAAGGCCAATTTTCTACTCTTGGAATATAGGCCCTAGGGGGAGTGCCCTCCATGGGGGTATTTCTAAGACATCCTAACCGTATTTACGGTTTTATATGGATTTTTTTTTTTTTGTTTAAACGAAATTTTCGAACACAACTGCTACGTAAATTTTAAATATTTTTGTTTCACTTAAAATTTTGCAGGTGTGTATAGATTATGCAATAAAGAGCTAGAGAATTTTGTTTTAAAATTTAAATTTCTTTTCCATTTATTTATACGGTACATTAAATGGTAAATTTCTATAAGTCCCTTCGATTTCCTTTCACATATTGTAAACTTATATGGAATTTTAGAAATGTTTCATTCAAAAATTCTTTCTCTATATTAGTTATATATTAAATCAAAATTATAGGAATGAAAAACTAGCTTTGAGCTCCAGCTGGGCAGACCGAGCTGTGTTCGGTCAAAATTAGCTTTGTGTTCAACGCGATATAACAATAAATTTTCTGTACAACATATAACAATCAGTTTTATGTGCCCTTATTGTCTGAATTCGGTTTTTGAAAGAATTCTATAGACTGTGATTGGTTGAATTATGTATCTCAGCTTCTACTGGGAATTTTTAGAAAATTCCTTCAGATTCTAAAAGCCAATTTTTTTGCCAAATGTCACCAAAGTCACAAACTTGGCAACATTATTTCCTTTGGCGCCAAGTATGTGTTTTGGCATTGGTAATCTTGAGAATCGATTTTTCCGCCAAATCTTGCTTTTATCGCCAAATTTTGCGATTTTCGACGAAATGTTATCAACTTTGCGATTTCGTTTACTGCCAACTGTTGAACAAATTAATAACTGTTTAAACTTACATTGAAATGCATTGACCCACAGTGACCCTAAAATGACCCAAAATAAAATTTTCTCGAACATGTGACCTAGTACAATGGTCTTCTCGTTACTCAAAACGGTAGGATACAAAATGTAATCAAAATCGTTAGAACTGACTTTTAGATAAAATTTGCCTGACAAGTAGTGACCGACTATTCAAAGTTTCTCAAACATGTGACCAATCCCAATGGTTTTCTCGTAATTCAAAACGGCAAAATACCAAATTTAGTCAAAATCGTTAGAGCCATTTTTTGATAAAATTAGTAGTCTCTCCTAACCAAAACGGTAGAATACAAAATTAAGTCAAAATTGTTGGAACCGTTTTTTAGATAAAATTACCTTGATTTTTAGTAACCACAAAATGACCCACTAATGAAGTTTTCTCAAACATGTGACCTAGCTTAATCGTATTCTCGTAACCCAAGATGGTAGGATACAAAATTTAGTCAAAATAGTTAGAGCCATTTTTTAGGAAACATTATGTTGACCCTGACCCGTAGTGGCACAAAATGACCCACTAATTGAATTTTCTTGAGCATGTGACCTAAATGTGTTTATGTGTGTGTTTAATTTATGTGTAGCTTAGCCCAATGGTCTTCTCGTGCCCTGGAAGGGTAAGATACACAATTTAGTAATCATCGTTAGAGCCGTTTTGTTTATAAAATTTGTATATATATATATATATATATATATATATATATATATATATATAACTTTCATTCCTGTCTAAATATTTCAATGTACAGATATATTCTTCTAATCCACTGCAGTCGTATTAAACGTTTACGCTCCTCCCATTTCATAAGGCCTAATTTATTATAATTTAAAGATACAGCTTAGTCTTATAATTATCCACTTGATTTTATTTCTTCTTGGATTAAACATTAAAACATTCATCTAATTTTACGAGTACGGGCATTCAATATGTATAAAAATTACAAAATTGAAATTAATATTAAGGAGAAAGGGCGTGGAATGCTGAAAAGATATTAAAAATTCATATTTAAAAAAAATCACAAACTAACAAAATTTCTCCTGAAAAAAATTATAAAATCAAAATGCTATTAAGGAAGGATGAGGCCAGACTGCTAAAAAAATACAAAATATTAAAAAAAAGCTTGTATGCATTTAGCAAAATAATTTACACACCATAAATAATAATTCTTCATTTTACATACACTCTCTCTCCTCACACATGGCTAATTATCTTTCTATTATCTTCCCATTTCATATTTATAACTATCTAAATTTTATTTACATACTTTAGTCTTCATCACTCTCTAAATTTTATTTACATTAATTAATACTTTCTTTAAAATTTATTTTATGTCAAAGTTGTTTGTAATCAAGGTTTTTCTACTTCCTAATAGATGGCAGCACCAGATTTATCTTTTAATACACAGTCTGGAGTTTCAGATTTTTCTTCTATTTATTAGTAGTAGATGGCAGCACAAAATATGTTTTTCTCTGTCATAATATATATTAATGCAATGACAAAGCGTGTTTAGCTGTTTTGTGTTTCTGAGGGAAATAATGTGTAGCAGTCTTTGCATGCTTAGAAAAGCACTTTGCATCCTGTTCAATCATTCTTAATTTTTTTTTTTTTTTTTTTTTTTTTTTTTTTTTTTTTTTTTTTAGTTTTGTCCATTGCTTTATGCTCTAATTTCTATTGCTGTTGAATAATGGTTTATTTATTTATTTATTTGATTTCTTGTGGCTTTTTTTATTTTGTTGCTTATACATGTTATTAGGAGCTTAATATTGCCGATTTTATGCATACTGCTGACAATACTTCATGAAATAACATATATTTACTATGAATATTTTCATGAAGCTCCTCTGACGATTCCATAAGATGTTCATAGTTTTTCATTTTATTGAGTGTGTGCGTGCACGCCACCACATTTAAATAATACGTTAAATACAGAAAACCTGAACAGTTTTGTAATTGATTATATTTAGTAAGACTTCAGTTAAAACTAAATTAAAACTCAGTCAAAACTTTCAGTCCAAAATATACGGTATTTACAGCATGCCAAACTCGGATATCCATTCAGAAGTTTAACAATAATGAAGACATTTTAATAGACTTATCCTTTGTGCGAAATACGCTAACACGAAAAGTGTCGGAAATACATAGTAATTTGATTAGTGGCAACGTATATAATGTCAACTACATTCCGAAATATGGTAAATTAGTTATTTTTAATGCGGTCGATTATCTGTGCTAGGGATATAGGCCGCCAGGGGAATGTCCTCGTAGGGGTCTTTCTAATGGATCCTACCCCATAATTACACAAGGTTCGAAGGATAACTCCGAACGGTTAGGTTGACGAGCGAGACAGGGGTTTAAACCCAGCACCTCCCGTCTACTAGCTTTGAGAGCAGAACTTATGTTCGATTATAAAGCAAGTTAAATATATTGAAAACTTCGCTAACTCTTTAACGGATAAAGCACTTCAATTGCTAAAATGTTGAAATAAATGATTGACACCGGAAATTATGAGCAAATTTATTTGTATATAACAAAAAAGCGATATTTCACATACATAATAAATGGAAAACATTTCTATTAAATTTCTGCTGTCATTGTTGAATTTCATAATTTAAGTTTTGTGGTTTCGTAGGGAAACCAATGTCCGTTAACCCTTTCAAGGGCGGTGTTTGCAAGGCGCGAACGCTTAATTTTAATTCCAAACTACCAAGGGACACCCAGAAATTTTTACTAAAATTTTGCTTTTATAATATACGCAAAGAAAATCTTTTAGTTATTTTCAAATAGATTTGACCGTTAATTCTGGTGTCATTCAAATATTTCAACATTTTAGTAAAAGAAGTCCTTTGCCCTTGAAAGGGTTAAAGGGTTAAATTAGATCCATTATTGTTAAGTTTATGAACAAGGATTTGCGTTTGGCTTGAAGGGAAACACCCCGCGTTTCTGTTTGAACAAATGGATTGTGAGTTTGGTTTCCTACACTAAAAATGGTTTACTCTAAAGTGCTTTTCCACTTCTGAAAGTTTGTCTAAGTTTTTTAAACACTTTGCATAAATTTAACATTAGTTTTCTTTTAATTCCTTGACAGGTTTAACATTTTGTAACTCTAATATAGTATACCTCGTTTAAAAGGGCCATGTCTAACATAGCGTGAGATTCTGATATATAGAAAAAAAAAGTAGCATTCTGATTTAAGTTATTAAAACAACTGAATTGAATAATCCGTGATTCAAGTAAGCAGCAACTAAATACCAATAACTGAACACCACCCGCCTTCTAGGGACGAATTCTGGTTGCACCACGTTTTAAGCTTAGGAATTTACGAATAAAAATAACAGAATGAATGAGTCAATAATTAGCCAGTTTGATTTTAAATTAGCCTTAAATTATAACTTACTCGGAGAGGGGAGCAGGTCCTCAAATTTTTTATCTATCTCAGCTTTCTCACGTATGCGTATCAAAGGCCACCCTAGTGATTATTCTTTATTGATCAGTCCCCTTACAATATTACCTTTCAATGCTGTATCTACATTGTACAAAACAACTATAATAATGCATCTGAACATCTGTGAGAAGACGTAAAATCTTGAAAACACGTGATCATAAAAAATGTCAGGATACTATGCCTCTGTTTAGTATAAATGGAGTGAAACAAGGATTTTGTTAAGCATCGGTCAGTATTGGTTACATTACTGTTGAAGGGACTTATTTAGGGAAATATTTTGAAGGATTCGTGACCCAAATTATTGTTCAACAGGTGTACAGTGAGAGAGTAATGTATCCTTCGAAAGTGTTTTCACGCTAGTACAAAAATGCAGCTTAAGTAAGCTGCGATGGCTGTAGTGAAAACCATCTCGTCAATACATTTCTAGGAATGTTTTCAGTTTTCAGTTTTGCTACTCTCGCTGACAGAAGAACGTAGCTGTAAAGCAGGGGTACAGCGAAAATGGTTTTATGTTATACATGATATCAACAAATCATATCCATTAAAAAGCCAGCCTCCGAAATGTTTCATCACAAATGGATAAACCTTAATTTTTCTTCTAATGAGAGAGAGATTATTCAAAAATTCAAACCGGAAAAAAAGACCTCAAAATATAATAAATTAAAAAATTATTCGGTTGCCATGTACCAATTTTAAATATTATTGTCAAATTCAAGGTGCCTAACTATGCCTATGTGGTAAGTTAGAGGAAGCCATAATGAAAGAAAATTTGAAAGATTATTTTCTTGTGTCATCTGGTGCTAGTGTGTTTATTCAAGTCGAAGTATTGCCATAATACTTCCATTATTATAAATATTTCTGATTTTTCGACATTGAATAGAAATATGATCTGCAGGATGTGTAAAGCTCTACCACGATTTCTGAATACAATTTTTGGCCTTATTTAATTACAAAAAATATTATATTTTGCGAGAAAATCGGGCGAAGATTTTTTATCCGAAATAGTGGTGCTATACTTGGATTTACCAGGGAGTGTATGCGCCTTGTATCTGTAATGGGTCAAATGCTTTTCTGATTTCGGAAACAGAGAAACCAAATATGTCTCTTTTTTAAAACTTGTTGATAATGAGCTACAGTTTTTCAACAAAATGCATTCGAAAATACATCCCTCACCATTTCTTATATGATGATGCAAAACTTGAAATTATGTGATAGAATAGATGTAAGGGCAATAAAAATGATAGCACAGGTCGTCGCCTCTATTATTATACATTTCTAAAAATAATTACTGGTTTTTGGCAGTCGCCCAAAGGCAAGTTATGGATTTATGGAGCCGACAGAAATGCCTATAGTAAAATAAATAAGACTTTGTCGCTAAAAACAACAAACAAATAACTAAATAATACTATTACAAATTGTTTGTTGTTATTTTCCTTTTATCTCCATTAATTCATTTATTTTGTAAAAATTCTTTTAGTAAGTGGGTCAGAAACATTCTTTTCACACGTTTCATAGCAAAATCAATGTTGTCGCTTGTTTATTTAAAGAATAATACTTAATATTCAGGATTTCAGTTATAAAGAATGCTTTTGGGTTCTGGGGGAACAGTACACGAATTTGCTTTGTTTGTTGAAAAAACATTCACAAACAAAGAATTCCACTTAGCTTTAGGTAACAAAGAGCAATAGAAAGTTTTCTTTTTCTTTTTCTATTATCTACAGCCAAAAATGATTCACTTCCATCTTATGAAAAGTACAGAAATAACTAACCAAGTCTATCATTTTTTATAATAAACTTATAGAACTAAGTTTAAGAATTCTTTTTATTATAATTTCGCGGTTGATTTAATTATTTTACTACAATGGTGAACGGCCATTTTGTCTGAAATCTGGATTTTAAAACAGTACAAGCTCCTCCCTCTTCTGACAATCTTTCTATAAATCGGTTTCCTAGATAGGTTTTTCAAGTTTATACATCAGTATATATCTTATAATGTACGGTTTTGTTAGAAAATTTCTTATATTCTAAAATATATGAGCCAAATGAAATAAATGCATTTTCTCTAAGATAAAAGCCACGCCCTTATCCAATGGTGTTTGGTTGAATAGAAACGATAACTCTCGTGTCCGGTCACCAATGTGTTAATAGAATTAATAATTGGAGAGCTTAGTAGTAAAACATTTTCTGTTACTCTTTCTCAAAAATTGTAATAATTTAAGTAATATTATTAGTTTTTATATATGAAAATGCTATTAGGCTTTTCTGAGAGAGTTTAGTATCACATGTTAAACATTACATATGTCACCGAGTAGGAAAAAATCTATAACAAAAAGCTCGCGCTTAAATTTTCTTGAAATTAACTTTTTGCTACACAACATCTTCTTTCATTAAAGTCTGAAGTTGCATCAAAAACTTTATGTTTTCAACCACTTTTTAAACCCATCTGCATCACTAGCATTCATTTCAGGAATTTATTTAATTCAGAAATTACGAATTCATAATAATTTTCTCTTTATGTAATCACGAAACGTTTGTCATTAAATAAAGCAAAAATTATACTATTCAGAATTTTTGGTATGAATTCGGAATTTCTGAATAAAAAATAATTTGGTGCATGTATGTGCTAATGATGCAAATGTGTTAATTGCAATTTAGTAATATGTATAATGTCCGTGTCATCCTTATATTTGAGAAAAAACACCATCTATTCTTTTATAATATTTATTTACTCGCAGCATTGGGAGTAATTTTATTGTTACTGTTTTTTCCCTTTTGAGTACTAAGGACCAAGTTTTCTCATGAAACCATGAATAAAAATGAATTGTCGTATTCTCAAAATGGTAAAAATTCAGCTTTAAATAGTTCCGCAAGGTCAGAATATGACCGGAGCAAACTTCCAGAAGGAACAAATATCTATTCCTTTTCACTGGTGAAAGTTTCCCCCGGCGGTAGTCAGGCCTTGCAGTTCCGCCATATTGTGACAACATAAACAATTCTTCTGTCAGTGACAATAAATTTGATTACCGCCTAGGAACCATAAATAACTTTGAATCGAAATTTCCACCTTATTTTAATGCTTTATTCAATTTCTTTTAAAAGTACGAAAAAAATTTCTAATTACTTTTACTGGTGAAGATTGCCTCGTTTTTAATCAAGCCCTGATCTGATGCAAATAAACAGCCGATATCTTGTGCCTACATCTTCAGTTATTTTACTTTGCATAACCGATAAAACACTGCACTAACTGTCTTCATCTCTTTATTCACAACTTAATTGGTTTGTTTGATTGCCCTCCTTTTTAATTCAGAAATTCGAAATATATACCGGTTATTCCGAAATATTTATATATATATATATATATATATATATATATATATATATATATATATATATATATATATATATATATATATTGATTTATTTATTTAAGTAATCACGAAATAAAGCAAAATTTAATACAGTGATCTCTCACTTATACGCGATGCTCAGTAATTACTTTTTCATACCACTACTTTAAAACAGTAAAATTAGATTTATAAATTCTGCGATTTAAGAAGACGAAAATTACCCTAAAAAAAACTGGTGCTGAAAAATGATTTCCGTGTATCGCAAATAAGTGAGAGATCACTGTATTTGAAATTTCTGGTGCAAATTCAAAATTTCTGAATAAAAGAGAGGTCAAACTGGCATCTCTGTTAAGGACAATAGAATTTTTATGCTAAAACAGCAAAAGTATTACAATACTTTAAAAAATATACATTTATCCTTTGGTTAATTTGCCCGAAGGGATAGATAATTCCTTAATTGCAAAAAGTACAGATATATATGTATATACATATATTGTAAATAAATAAAAAACTAGCTGTTGAAACTTTAGATGAAGTATATAGTGTTTCCCTTTTTGTTATCTACTGCCAAAAAAAAAAAAAAAAAAAAAAATCTCTACTTTCTTGCTCTAAAAAAATAAATAAATAAAAAATGTATTTTCTAAAATTGTTGATAATGAAGTGTGGGGGGGGGGGGGTAAAGTTTAAGAAATTGCGTTGTTATTATTTTAGTTCGTTTTTATGTTGACGTAATTATTTTAAAAATCCCTTTGGTAATTGAAACAAGGACATTCGTTTCAGCTGTTTAATACCATAGCAATTCTGTCGTTGGTTTTTGTAAAATTGAATACTTAAAATTCGGGATTTCATTAATAAAGACTATTTTTATGTTGAGGGAAAACAGCGCATTTGTTTTGTGTGTATTTAAAGACAGTATAAAAAGAACCACGCATTGCTGTAGATTAGGGATGCACAGCCTGTGGCCCGTGGGCCACCACCAGTACCACTATTTTTACACAGAAAAATTTACCTTAGATTAATGACGGAAAACTTGCTATTAAATATATCAAAGATTACCTTTCGAAGATAGTGGTGGCAAACGATTTTCATACAAAAAGGTTGTGCAGCACTACTGTAGATGAACGTTGTTTCTATTAAGTTGATGCGAAAGTTCTGTTGTAATTTAATATCTAATTTTAATACCTTTAATAACGGTAAAATTTTAATACCTGATACTTTTATTATATCTGCTTCCTTTGAACAGATATGTAATATTATCAGGTATTAAAATACCGGTATTAAATATATTAAAATTAGGTATTAAAATACGACAGAACTTTTGCATCAACATAATACGTATTACTTTTTGTTTTGAAAAAAAAACGTAAAAACAATGATATACTATATTAATTGCAAAAATGTGTTTTTATAAAAACCTTGAAGACAGTAGAATTTTTTTTATATAAACTGTCTACATGTTTCGGCTATGGCGACGCCTTTCTCAAGACAAATGAAGATTTTCTACAGTTGCACGATTTATAATGCAATGATTTGAAACGACATCAATCATGTTTCTCATGTTCTCTTTCAGTTTACCCACGTTATTGTTTTTAGATTGATGTTTATTTCCATACTCGTAACCATGAAATAATTTAACCAACCAATAAATTTGGTAACTTAAATAATGCTGTATTGTTGCATATTGATCAGCATCATTCAGCTTACCGAAATAAAGGATTGAGTTACTCCATGTTTACGAGTATGTAAATCAACATCGAAGTAAAAATAAAATAAAATAAAGTGAATATTCTCAGATAGAACGTGATAAACGTTAAAGATGGCGTTTCAAATCATTGCATTATAGATCATGCGATTGTAGAAAATTCTCATTTGTGTTGGATGAGGCGTCGGTGCAGCCAAAATATGTAGACAGTTTATATATAAAATTTATGTACTGTTTTGATGATTTTGATTTAACGCCTTTTAGCAATTGATGAAGTATTATTTCTGGATGTTTGGGATTGATTCAGATTTAGAAACAACGAGTTAAATTTTAAGGACACTATTTTTTTTTCTCAGTTTAAATATATATTTCAAAAAAGGCGTTTAATATTTATGTTAGAAACATGATGTCCTCAACCTCGATTTCAAATATGCTACAGTAAACTGCATAATTTTCATGCCATCGTTATACGAGGGCTCTGGAAGTGTTGAGATACAGTTGACCCATTCGCTTCCAACCACTAGTATACTCGTGGTTTTCCAATCTAAAATTACGAATTCGGACCGGAAATTTCAAAAGAAGAATTTTTATTTTATGTAATCACGAAATGTCTTTAATTAAATAAAGTAATTATTGCTATTAGTATTTTCTGGTATGAATTCGAACTTTCTAAATAAAATAAAATATCCGGTAATTTTAACACGGCAGTGAACGTGTTAAGGTACATGTTAAACTTATCAAATCCTAGAAGTGCTCAAAATATTTCCCTCTAACAGCAATGCACTTTTGCAGGCGCATTTTTAAAGATTAAATGTTTCAAGCCATCCATTTCTTAAAATCGATGAAAATATCATTTTAACACGCACAGCTACTTCATCTTTGGAATGAGAGCGACATGCACGTATTTCCTTTTTATTACGAAATATCCCGAAGACAGACGTAGCAAAATCAGGAGAATAGGGTGGTTGTTCTATAATTTTAATGACTTTTGTTCTAGAAATTTAACGGTCAATTTTACTCAGGAGGAAGGTGCATTCCCTTGATAAATCATGAGCCCACTAATGTTCACTTTTTGAAGAATATCTGGAATACTCAGTGGTATATCAGTAATCTTTAAGTTATGGCAATCTGTGGGCCTGATTACCAACGGGGCAAACTTCCACCAGTAAAATTTAATAGAAATCTTCCCCTTATTCATGACAGTAATTTTGCATGAATAGTGCGTTTAAATAAGACGAAAATTTCTATTAAAATTTAGGGGTAGAAGTTCACCCCGCGGATAATTAGGCCTTACCTCTACTTCTAACTTTATGTTTTTGACCAATTTTGAACCTATGAAGAAAATTTCATCCATTACTTGTGTCATTGCTCTTGAGATGCATCATATCCATGAAGGTGCATATGCACTCTCTTGGTTTGGGGCCATCTTCAAAAACTCATAATTTTCTTCCTTGACGTATTGGAACGTCAAAAACCGATAATCAACAACCTCAAAGAAAAAAAAAAAACGGAAATTGCATTTGAAGAAATATAACGCCTTCTTTAAATTTATGTTATAAAAATAGGCTAAGATAGTCGCCTTCTTAATCAAATTGTACTAAACTCTACAATTTTCAATACGAACATGTAACTTTGACATCATTTGTAGATGTTTTGGTAATTTTACCTTAGGATAGCAAACTGGAAGTCATTCAGATAAGTAGTTTAGGAATTATGATAATTTAAAGTTTCGATCTCCTAACGTTAAATTCTTATAGTCATTGCCAAACAGATTACAATACAGGTAGTTTTTTAAACATTACTCCAGTAATACTTATTGGGATGAGCTGTAATTTAGATTGGCATTTTTGTAGCTTCCAGACATTGATTTCTGTTAAAAAATCCATAAAACAATTCGTTATTCAACAAAATATAAAAGATTCCATAAAACAATTCGTTATTCAACAAAATATAAAATATTCCATAAAACAATTTGTTATTCGAAAAAAC